>JASTWF010000535.1:0-186613 GCA_030390025.1 Squalus acanthias | reverse complement strand
CTCTCTCTCGCTGCCTCTCTCTCTCTCTCTCTCGCTGCCTCTCTCGCTTCCTCTCTCTCTCTCTCTCTCTCTCTCTCTCGCTGCCTCTCTCTCGCCGCCCCCGTCCCCTGACCATGTTGCAGTAGGCCATTCAAGGGGGGGGGCAGGGGGTGGAGTGAAAAGGAATGTAGTTGTGGTAGGGGAAAGTATAGTCAGGGGGATAGATACTATTCTCTGCAGCCGCGACCGAGAGTTCCCAAAGTTGTGTTGCTTGCCAGGGTTGAGGATATCTCATTGCGGCTGGCGAATAACTTGGAGTGGGAGTGAGAGGATCTGGTTGTCGTGGTCCACGTAGGAACCAACAACATAGGTAGAACTAGGAATGAGGTTCTGCTGTGGGAGTTTGAGGAGCTAGGATCCAAATTAAAAAGCAGAACCTCAAAGGTGATAATCTCTGGATTGTTACCTGAGCGCCACATTTAAACCTCTAATCTGTTTGGCATAGGGACAAACAGATTAGAGGTTTAAATGTGTGGCTCAAAGAGTGGTGTGGGAGGAAGGGGTTTCAGTTCATGGGGTACTGGCACCAGTACTGGGGAACATAAGAACATAAGAAATAGGAGGGGGCGGGGGGGCGGGTGGTTGGGAGGATTCAGGAAAGAGTAAACTTAAAAGCAGCAAGAAAAATATCAAGGCTCTCTGGCAGAGTAGCCTGGGTCAGGAAGGGACAGAGAGAGTAACAAAGGTAATGGGGCATCAGTGACTAAGGTGACATCAGGGAAAAATAGAAAAAAAGTCAAAGCTAAGGGCACTATATCTGTGTGCAAAGCATTCACAGCAAAATAAATTAATTAATAGCACAGACAGAAATAAATAAGTTTGATCTAATAGCCATTACGGAGACGTGGTTGTGACCAAGGTTGGGAACTAAATATTCCAGGATACTTAACTTTTAGAAGAGATAGGCAAAATGGAAAAGGAGGAGGGTTAGCTCTGATAAGGGATGGGATAAAGACAGTAGAGAGAAAGGATCTTAGCTCCGAAAATCAAGAAGTAGAATCAGTTTGGGTGGAGCGAAGAAACAGCAAGGGGCAGAAAACATTGGTGGGAGTTGTTATCGGTCCCCAAACAGTAGTTGTAATGTAGGGCAGAGTATAAATCAGAAAATTAGAGGTGGATGTAACAAGGGTAATACAGTAATCATGGGGGACTTTAATCTACATATAGACTGGGCAAACCAAATTTGCAGTAATAGTGTGGGGGATGAGTTCATGGAATGTATACAAGATAGTTTTCTAGATCAGTATGTTGAGGAACCAACCAGGGAACAGGCTATTTTAGATCTAGAATTGTGCAATGAGAAAGGGTTAATTAATAACTTTATAGTAAAGGGGCCTTTAGGGAAGAGTGACCATAATATGATAGAATTTTACGTTGAGTTTGAAAGTGATTTAATTAAATCCGAATCTAGGGTCTTCAATCTAAACAAAGCAAACTACGTAGGTATGAGGGGCGAGTTGGCTAAGGTAAATTGGGAAACTACATTAAAAGGTATGATGGTAGACGAGCAATGGCTAGCATTTAAAGAATTATTACATAATTTACAACAAATTAACATTCCTTTAAGGCACAAAAACCCCACAGGAAAAGTGGTCTAACCGTGGCTAACAAGATAGTATTAGATCAAAGGAAGAGGCTTATAATGTTGCCAAAAAGTGTAGTAAGCTTGAGGATTTTAGAATTCAGCAAAGGAAGACCAAGAAATCAATGAGGAATGAGAAAAAAGAATATAAAAGTAAATTAGCAAGAGACATAAAAACAGATTGTAAATGTTTCTATTGGTATGTAAATAGGAAGAGATTAGTGAAAGTAAACGTGGGCCCATTAGAGGCAGAGACAGAAGAAATTATAATGGGGAATAAGGAAATGGCAGAGACATTAAACAAATGCTTTGTATCTGTCTTCAAGGTAGAAGACACAAAAAACATTCTGGAAGTAATGGGGAACCAAAGGTCTAGAGAGAATGAGGAATGTAAAGAAATCAGTATAAGGAAAGACATAGTACTGGAGAAATTAATGGGACTAAGTGGTGACAAATCCCCTGGACCTGACTACCTGCATCCTAGGGTTTTAAAAGAGGTAGCTGCAGAGATAGTGGATGCACTGGTATTAATCTTCCAGAATTCCCTAGATTTTAGAACAGTCCCCAAGGATTGGAAGGTAGCAAACATAACCCCGCTATTTAAGAAAGGAGGATGAGAAAAAACGGGGAACTATAGGCCAGTTAGCCTGACATCAGAAGTCGGCAAAATGCTAGAATCTATTATTAGGGATGTGGTAATAGGGCACTTAGAAAATCGTAATATGAATAGGCAGAGTCAACATGGTTTTATGAAAAGGAAATCGTGTTTGACAAATCTCTTAGTTTTTTGAAGACGTAATTAGTAGGATGGATAAGAGGGAATCAGTTGATGTGGTGTATTTGGATTTTCAAAAAGAATTCGATAAGGTGCCACACAAGAGGTTATTACACAAAATTAGGACTCATGCGATTGGGGGTAATATATTAGCCTGGATTGAGGATTGGTTAATAGACAGAAAACAGAGAGTAGGAATAAACGGGACTTTTTCAGGTTGGTAGGCTGTAACTAGCGGGGTACCGCAAAGATCAGTGCTTGGGCCTCAGCTATTTACAATCTATATTAATGACTTAGATGAAGGGACTGAGTGTAATGTATCCAAGTTTGCCGATGATACAAAGTTAGGTGGGAAAGTAAGCTGTGAGGAGGACACAAAGAGGCTTTTTTTTATTCGTTTATGGGATGTGGGCGTCGCTGGCAAGGCCAGCATTTATTGCCCATCCCTAATTGCCCTTGAGAAGGTTGTGGCGAGTTGCTGCAGTGCATTTTGTAGATGGTACACACTGCAGCCACGGTACACCAGTAGTGGAGAGAGTGAATGTATAAGGTGGTAGATGGGGTGCCAATCAAGCGGGCTGCTTTGTCCTGTATGGTGTCGAGCTTCTTGAGTGTTGTTGCAGCTGCACTCATCCAGGCAAGTGGAGAGTATTCCATCACACTCCTTACTTGTGCCTTGTAGATGGTGGAAAGGCTTTGGGGAGTCAGGAGGTGAGGCACTCGCCGTAGAATACCCAGCCTCTGACCTGCTCTTGTTGCCACAGTATTTATGTGGCTGGTCCAGTTAAGTTTCTTTAGCTATGTTATGTAAAGAAGTCTTACTACAATTATACAGGGCATTGGTAAGGCCACATCTGGAGTACTATGTACAGTTCTGGTCTCCTTACCTAAGGAAGGATATACTTGCCTTAGAGGGAGTGCAACAAAGATTCACGAGACTGGTTCCTGGGATGAGTGGATTGCCCTATAAGGAGAGATTGAGCAGACTAGGGCTATATACAGGAAACTCTTTGGTATCGCACCGACGGGACCGGCGTGGTGCCGGTTGATCAAAAGTTCCGGATAACGGAGAGTTATATCTACCGAGGCTATTTTTAACAAACAAAAATCTGACTCCTGTTACTGCCGTGTTCGGACTTCCGACAGTGCCAGGAGGCCGAGTAGTGGCACTTTGGAGAACTACCCCCACTGACTAACTCGGCGTTCGCGGGAGACTCGGACTCGGACTCGGCAACATTGCTGGTTATTTGAGAGGAGTTTTCGGAGTATGATTTTTGCCGGTTAAGAGAGAATTCTGGATATTTAGGTGCCGGTTAAACAAGAGTTTCCTGTACCTTAGAGTTTAGATGAATGAGAGATGATCTTATTGAAACATATAAAATTCTTAAAAGGGGCTTGACAGGGTTAATGTTGGGAAAATGTTTCCCCTGGCTGGGGAATCTAGAACACGGTTTTACAGTCACAGAATAAGGCGTTGGCCATTTACGACTGAGATGAGGAGAAATTACTTCACTCAAAGGGTTGTGAATCTTTGGAATTCTCTACCCCAGAGAGCTGTGGCTGCTCAGTCGTTGAGTATATTCAAGACAGAGGTTGATAAATTTTTGGGAACAAAGGGAATTAAGGGATATGGGGATAGTGCAGGAAGGTGGAGTCGAGGTAAAAGATCAGCCATGATCTTGTTGAATGGCGGAGCAGGCTCGAAGGGCCAAATGGCCGACTCCTGCTCCTATTTCTTATGTTCTCTCTCTCTCTCTCTCTCTCTCTCTCTCACTGCCTCTCTCTCACTGCCTCTCTCTCTCTCTCTCTCTCTCACTGCCCTTCTCTCTCTCTCTCACTGCCCTTCTCTCTCTCTCTCTCTCTCTCTCACTGCCTTTCTCTCTGCCCTTCTCTCTCTCTCTCTCTCTCTCTCTGCCTCTCTGCCCTTCTTTGCTCTTCTCTCTCTCTGCCCTTCTCTCTCTCTCACTGCCCTTCTCTCTCTCTCACTGCCCTTCTCTCTCTCTCACTGCCCTTCTCTCTCTCTCACTGCCCTTCTCTCTCTCTCTCTCTGCCCCTCTCTCTCTCTCTCTCTCTCTGCCCCTCTCTCTCTCTGCCCCTCTCTCTGCCCTTCTCGCGCTCTCTGCCCTTCTCGCGCTCTCTGCCCTTCTCGCGCTCTCTGCCCTTCTCGCGCTCTCTGCCCTTCTCGCGCTCTCTGCCCTTCTCGCGCTCTCTGCCCTTCTCGCGCTCTCTGCCCTTCTCGCGCTCTCTGCCCTTCTCGCGCTCTCTGCCCTTCTCGCGCTCTCTGCCCTTCTCGCGCTCTCTGCCCTTCTCGCGCTCTCTGCCCTTCTCGCGCTCTCTGCCCTTCTCGCGCTCTCTGCCCTTCTCGCGCTCTCTGCCCTTCTCGCGCTCTCTGCCCTTCTCGCGCTCTCTGCCCTTCTCGCGCTCTCTGCCCTTCTCGCGCTCTCTGCCCTTCTCGCGCTCTCTGCCCTTCTCGCGCTCTCTGCCCTTCTCGCGCTCTCTGCCCTTCTCGCGCTCTCTGCCCTTCTCGCGCTCTCTGCCCTTCTCGCGCTCTCTGCCCTTCTCGCGCTCTCTGCCCTTCTCGCGCTCTCTGCCCTTCTCGCGCTCTCTGCCCTTCTCGCGCTCTCTGCCCTTCTCGCGCTCTCTGCCCTTCTCGCGCTCTCTGCCCTTCTCGCGCTCTCTGCCCTTCTCGCGCTCTCTGCCCTTCTCGCGCTCTCTGCCCTTCTCGCGCTCTCTGCCCTTCTCGCGCTCTCTGCCCTTCTCGCGCTCTCTGCCCTTCTCGCGCTCTCTGCCCTTCTCGCGCTCTCTGCCCTTCTCGCGCTCTCTGCCCTTCTCGCGCTCTCTGCCCTTCTCGCGCTCTCTGCCCTTCTCGCGCTCTCTGCCCTTCTCGCGCTCTCTGCCCTTCTCGCGCTCTCTGCCCTTCTCGCGCTCTCTGCCCTTCTCGCGCTCTCTCTCTCTCGCTCTCTGCCCTTCTCGCGCTCTCTCTCTCGCTCTCTGCCCTTCTCGCGCTCTCTCTCTCGCTCTCTGCCCTTCTCGCGCTCTCTCTCTCTCGCTCTCTGCCCTTCTCGCGCTCTCTCTCTCGCTCTCTGCCCTTCTCCCTCTCTCTCGCGCTGCCCCCCCTTTCACCCCCTGCCCCCAAAATTTTACATTGGCGCCCACTTTCTGTCAACTTCTCCATTATAAATTCCTATTACACCCTTCTGCCAGCAGAGGCACTGGAGTAACATTATAATAAGTGTGACAAGTTTACATAGCTGTTTCCATCCAATCTCTGTTGTGTAGAGAAATGCGGAAGGCAATTTGCGTACAGCAAAGTCCCGCAAACAACAATGAGGTAAGGATCAGATGAGCTGTTTTAGTGGTGTTGGTTGAGGGATAAATAATGGCCAGGACACCAGGAGAACGCCACTGCTCTTTTTTGAGTAGTGCTGTGGGATCTTTTACGTCCATCTGAGAAGGTAGCTACGACCTCGGTTTAACATCTCATCTGAAAGACGGTCCATCCGATAGTGCAGTATTTCCTCAGTACTGCACTGAAGTGTGTCAACCTAGCTGAAGTGCTCAAGTCCCTGGTGTGGGACTTCAACCCCACGACCTTCTGACTCCGAAGTGAGAGTGCTTTTTTAAAATTCGTTTTTATGGGATGTGGGCGTCGCTGGCAAGGCCAGCATTTATTGCCCATCCCTAATTGCCCTTGAGAAGGTGGTGGTGAGCCGCCGCCTTGAACTGCTGCAGTCCGTGTGGTGAAGGTACTCCCACAGTGCTGTTAAGGAGGGAGCTACTACTGAGTCGAGGCTGCCACTATATAGAAGTATGGAAAATGTAAATCTATAAAATGACTAAATTAAAATGCGAGTAGGACTCAGGGAGATAAGTTTAAACTAGTACGGACTGACAGCAGGAAAGTTCTTCTTCAAACACAGTGATCAATACATGAGTGGGCTCCTGGATAAATTAGTGGAGATGAAAACCCTGGAATCAGTCAACATTCAATTACATGTTGCAGTGGGAAACTGCAACATAGGGTCTTTATGGGTGGACGACCTGATGGGCCAAATGGCCCCCCTCATCCATAGTGATCTTGTGAAATGATTCAGTAGTTTAAAAATGTGACAATGTCTCTTTTATGCATTAGACTTTTAGGTCCTGAAATGGTGTACACCCTTTATACTTATCTGGGAAGCAAAACTATGGCTCTCAGAAGCAGAATAATAATCTTCGTTGCTTGAGTGGTGCCACATCTTATTGCTTCAGGCATTTACCTTGTTTTCCTGTTGCCATGGCTTACAGTAAAACCCATTATTAGCTGACAATCTACAGCAGTTATCAGCCTGAGAAATAATAGATGCATTTCAGGGTTATCTGTACAGTGAAATTTTGTACCAAAAACAAAATAAAACTGTGTCAAAATGTAGCCATTTACAAATAAAAAATGTGCATATTGGAAGAACTTGATACTTATCAGGACTGGATTGATTAATTTGTGAAAAGTGCATCAGGAATTATATCCAACTGAGGTACAGATTGAGTTATCTTTGACAAAAATGGAAAGAGTGCCATATGTCAGTTTCTTACAAATGTGCAGCTTTTTCAATGATAGTTTGCTCCCTCTGATGCACTGAACAGACTCATTTCCTTTTGTGTTCCTCAATTTTTAGCTAATTCACTCCCTGTTGCTATGATATATTGCAAGAGAAGGATGAAAGTTTCATGGGGGAAATGCATAGTAATTTTTTTTTACTTGCTGAGGTGCTAATTAACACTTTCCACAGTTGGAGGGAGTCTCTCTCTCTCACGTATGGCGAATCATTTTTATTGATTTCCCAGCATTCTGGCAGTTCATTGGCTGTTCAGTGAAATTACAGTGTTTCTACACTGCAGACAGTAATAGATCTACAAAATGTTTGTGGATTTTAATGAAGACTAATGGAAGAACAGCTGCTACAAATTAAAAATTCACAGCCTCCAGTGTGTATCATAGCAACATCATACAACCTAAATATGACCTTTTTTTTAAACAAATCCTTGAACAAGGGAACTAGTAAGTTTATCAAAATGTGTTATCTATTTGTTGTCCGAAGCCAACATTCCACCTGTCATCCATGACTTTATTGTGGATAATTGCATTGATATCGACGGGAACCTGGCTCATTTGTGGCGATACCTTGTCCCTTACTGAAGCATCCCCGCCTGGCTATATGTTCCATTAGCTGCCCCGCCCAAACTGACGCAGTGGCCCTCCTCACCAAATCACACGCTGGTCTCTTTCACTACTCCTGGCACCTTCTCCTTTTGAGCACTTCATCTTGTTCCACCCCTCTTGCCTCTCCTTTAAAATCTTTTTTCTCTACCACCCTCGAAGCCCCGCCCTGAGTTTCTCACTGAGATATCCTCTCCCTCCATATAAACACTCCTACCCATATTCATGGTCACCCCCTTGATCTTGTCATCTCACGTGGCCTCTCTGCTCCCATCGTCTCAATCACAGAAAGGCCATCTCTGATCATGGCTTTGTATCCCTGACCACTCATTCCCCCTACCTCTTTCTAACGCCACTTACTTCTGCATCTGCCCCGGGAAATAACTCTCTTTCCCCATATCACTTACAACTGCAATTTCAAACTTTCAACTGTCTAACTATTGGCCCTCCATTCACCCCAAACTTCAGCAGCTGTCGATCTGCTCAATCACTCCCTCAACTCCACGTTTGATGCCCCTTTCCCCAGCAAAATCCTTACTCTCTCCCACTTTGATTGTTCCCACTAATATGGCCCTCATCTTTGCTCCTTCAAATCCATCCATTGCCGGATCTGGTTGGACCACATTGAGCACTATCAGGCCTTGCTATCCTCTGGCAAAACCACTCACTACTCCAGGATCATCCGGGAAAGCAAAGGTAACCTGTGGCTTCTTTTCTCCATTACCAACTGTCTCCCTAAACCGCTCTTCCCTGCCCCAACTACCCTCACCTCCAGCGTGAGGAGTTTATGGATTTTTTTGCCACTAAGATTGAGATCATCCATTCAGCTGCCTCTGCCGGATCCTCCCCTTCCTCTTGCCCACCAAGCCAAACCTCCCCAGGCTCCCTGTTACCCTAGCCCTGATCCCACATATTTCTCTAGTTTCTCTCCTATCACCTCTCCTGCCCTCTCTGAGCTAATTTTGTCCATGGGACCCATCTCTGACCACCCAACTTAGTTCCTTGGCATCAATGGCAGCTGAATTGTAAACGGTTTTCTCTCCTTGGGTTCCGCCATCTCCCTTTCAAAACTTCCATCATTACGCCCCATCAAAAAACGCATTCTTGACTACTCTGATCAGTGCCACAGGACATCAATGTTGGTTACTGTTAACATTTTATGTTGTATAGAATTATTGAAAGAAACTATTTTGCAGCAGCTTCTGTAAGCAAACTTCGTCCGGACCTGGATGCTGAATCTTTTTACTAATTTACTCATATGATTAACAATTGTCCTATTTGCAGTAAACAGCTTACTGGATTAACTGTAGTTGCATGGTGTAATGCCATTCTCTTTGAACATAGAACATTAAATAGAGACTAGGGGGAAAAATTCGGTTGCTTTGCGCCTCCCGTTAGCACCCCAAGCAGGTGCTAATGGGGCAAATCCCCTAGCGCCCGGGCGCGGCGCCACTAACACCTCCTGCAAAATTCAGCGGGAGGTTAGCGGCGGCAGTAGCCGGTAACGCCCCGCGGTGCTGCGCCTCCAGCGATGACGTCCTCACTGTGTGCAGCACCCTGGCCGCAAACTTGGCTCACGCCCCCTGATGCTATGCCCGACAGCGTCAGGGTGCCATGTTTGTGGCTGGGGCGGCACAAATTAAAGGGGAGGTGCCGGGCGGCCATTTTTCTTGGGTCCGCCTGCCAGCACCTACCCCCTTTCACCTCCTCCTGCGGGGTGCCGGCTGCGATCGGTCAGCCCGGCACTCCTCTTGAGTGCCGGGCTCTTTTGCCGGCACTCCGCTCCCCGGTGGTCCAGCAGGGCCATGGTGCGCGCTGCGCTAGGCCCCTCCCCTTTAATCAGGGAAGGGAGGCCTGTAGTACCGTGGCACTACGTGCCGACGTGTGTGGCACTGCTGCACGTAGCGCCGCGCCGCGATAGTCAATGGGAGTGCCCCAAGAGGCAGGGGGAGCTCTTCCAGTAGCGCCCCTGCCCCCCCCCTGCTTGGGGCGCTACCATTCAATTTCGGGCGCGAGAGCACTAACTTTTTCAGGAAGTTAGCACCCCGACGAAGTTACCGCCCCAAAGGGGTAGTGAGCCAATTTTTCCCCCTAGATTTTTACTGGCTAACACAACTAAAACCATTATTTACAATCCAATGGAAATATACAGCTGACATAACTAAGCAAATGTTGTCTAAATGATGCATTGTAGAAATATAATGAGAAAAGTATGTAATCGTTATTTAATCTTTTCATGAAAAGTCTTTGGAAAATAACCATTTCTGAATTAGACTTGAACTGTGATGTATGCAACAGAAGTTTCACTTATGAAGTGCCTTACCTCTAAACGCTAGAACAAACAGCTGAGCTGAAAACCTCCTGGTTTTAGCTGGTTCCTTCTTTTCATGACTCATAATCTGATTTAACAGAGATGATTGCTTTGGATGTTTTTGTAGATGGGTTCTTTGGGAAACAGATGCAGTTTAACAATATTACCATTATAATATACAAAGAGAGTAATTTAATAATGATTCAAATATATACGTATGTGATCGTAACTCACATAATCCATTGAGCACCCTTTCCAAACTTGTCTGCAGAGGTGCCAAACACACAACAATTTCCCAGTAATGACTTGTGGAAGTAAACCACTTTTGACTTTGCATCTGGCCTCCCTTTTGATTTCTCAATTGGAAGCTACTGTCTGAACTTTTGAAAATTATACTAGGAAATGTAATATATATTATAATTTGCATATTTATAACAGTTGCCTTAAATCCACAGAAATAATAACTATAATATAGGAATTATTTAAAAGGGATTGAAATACAATCAATGAATATTTTTTAATGAAACTCATAAAGCACAGTGGTGGCAGTACAGTATTTGGGATGCCAATAGAGTGTCTGAAGTGGTAGGATGTGCACTTGCACCTGCTGCTTTCCACATATTGAAGTTTTGCTATCAACTATTTGCCATGGGGAACACAGTGAGCAGAGCCCAAGTGCCTCCCTGAAGAGCGGACTAGTTTCCTCTGGCCACTTTGGTGCGCCTTTGCATAGTCAGTTATAGAATTACATAGAATTTACAGCACAGAAACAGACCATTTGGACCAACTGATCTATGCCGGTGTTTGTGCTTCACACCAGCCTCCTCTCACTCTACTTCATCTCATCCTATCAGTATATCCTTCTATTCCTTTCTCCCTCGTGTACTGATCTAGATTTCCCTTAAAAGCATCTGTGCTATTTGCTTCAAGCACTCCATTCCACATTCTGACCATTCTCTGGATCGAGAAGTTTCTCCTGAATTCCTTATTAGATTCATAGAACAAAGCTGGAAGGGACCTGTGAGTGGGCCTACAGCTTATTCAAAAAAGATGCTTGGTAGAGAGTGAATACAAGAGTAAATAAAAGACAGAAGGAACAGTAAAATGAATTACAAGTTTAAAAAAAAAATCTAAACTTCTAATTGCTTTTGAAATATTATGCCTGCTGTAGTTTTTTGTGGTGTTTTATAACATATATTACAAATATTGAGTGTGTGTAGTCTTGTGACATACTGCCTACAACTTATGATCCCCATACAGTCAATCAATGCACTGCACTGCAGGTCAGTTACACACCGATGACTTCGTGTTTGAATTTCCTTCAGTTGTTGAGTATGCAATTACCCTCTGGAATAGCAGAATGTAAACTTTAACAACTAATCAACGCGAAGGTCGATTAAGGCTAATGTAATTCTCTATCTAGGAATGAAACTCCTAGGAATCAAGTTATTTGAATTTCTTTAACTGCTGAGCCAAATTTAAATGCGAGAGGTTGAATTTTATGTAATGTCTTCTGAGTAGTAATGTTTTTTGTTACCATCATAAATGTGTTAAATTCTTATAATGCATTTGCATACTCTGATCTTGGTTAGGTAATATTTTTATGATTCACTGCCTTTTCATTTATTTTAATTAAAATAAGCTTCTCTGCTGATGGCAATGTGAAGTCCAAAATTTTAAATGACACATTTGATTGCTGTAGTTAACACTCTGTTCAGTAATCTTAAACATTCACTCCCTCCACCACCGGCGTACCATGGCTGCAGTGTGTAGCATCTTCAAGATGCACTGCAGCAACTTGCCAAAGCTTCTTCGACAGCACCTCCCAAACCCGCGACCTCTACCACCTTTTTCTTAGGCAGTCCCTCGGAACCGAGGATGACTTGCTTCCACATTAAAAATGAGTTCTCAAGTGACTGATGAGTCCAATGCGGGACCTACAGTCTCTGTCACAGGTGGAGCAGACGGTGGTTGAAGGGGCGGGTGGGTGGGGTGCTTGGGTTGACGTGCGCTGTTTGCGCTGGGCTTCCGCTTGCTCCCGGCGAAGAGACTCGAGGTGTTTGGCGCCTTCCCGGATGCTTCTCCTCCACTTTGTGCAGTCTTGGGCCAGGGATTCCGAGGTGTCGGTGGGGATGTTGCACTTTTTCAAGGAGGCTTTGAAGGTGTCCTTGAACACTTCAGTTGTATGGTAACACCATCACCTCCAAGTTTCCCTCCAAGTTACACACCATCCTGACTTGGAAATATATCGCTGATCCTTCATCATCGCTGGGTCAAAATCCTGGAACTCCCTCCCTAACAGCACTGTGGGAGTACCTTCACCACACGGACTGCAGCAGTTCAAGAAGGCGACTCACCATCACCTTCTTGAGGGCAATTAGGGATGGGCAATAAATGCTGGCTTTGCCAGCAACGCCCACATCCCAGGAACAACAAAAAATCTCTTGTCCTTCATAAGTAATTGGCACTACAAATGTACAAGAAATCCAAGGTGGTTATCAAAAACATTTGGCTTTTTTTTTAGAAATTGTAATGGAATGTATTTTGAAAAGACAACCTGGTTATGAAATGTAATTGAAAAATGTTTTTATAATTCGTACACTAACTCCCTGATTTTGTACTAAATGATAAAATTTCACAGATTGCTAGTGAAAAGACCTAATACCTTTGGAGTGTAATGTAGGAAACGCGGCAGCCAATTTGCACACAGCAAGCTCCCACAAACAGCAATTAGATAAATGACCAGATAATCTGTTTGGAGGCAAGTTCAGAATGTGGCTCCAAGCATTTGAAGATGCTAGTTCTGGTAAATGAAACCGTCTGTGCTGCCTAGGTGAGAAAAAAAGATAGACTTGCATTTATATCGTGTCTTTCATTACCTTGGGATGTCCCAAAGCGCTTTACAGCCAATGAAGTATTTTTGATGTGTAGTCACTGTTGTAATGTAGGAAATGTGGCAGCCAATTTGCTCACAACAAGCTCCCACAAACAGTAATTAGATAAATGACCAGATAATCTGTTGTGATGTTGATTGAGGGACAAATATTGGGCAGGATACCAGGAAGAACTCCCCTGCTCTTATTCAAATAGTGCCATGGGATCTTTTACATCCACCCAACAGGGCAGACAGGGTCTCGGTTTAACGCCTCATCTGAAAGTCGGCACCTCCTCAGTACTGCACTGGAGTGTCAGCCTAGATTATATGCTCAAGTCTCTCGAGTGGGGCTTGAACCCACAACCTTCTGACTGCGACGAGAGTGCTACGAATTGAGCCACAACTAACATTTGAGGGGTGAAATGTATGGCAAGCTGTCGGCCATTCTGTCTCTGACTTCTGTCCTGCCTTTCAAGTAGTTTTAAAGGGACTTTGCTTCAGTTTGACGACTCTCTCATTATAAAATGGATTTGACAAGAGCCCTTTGTGTAGAAGGTCGCAGTGTTAGTAAACAACATAAGCAGGTGTTGCGATTATTGATTACTGATTAATGAAAAGGATCCATGAGATTCACTGCAGATCGTGAACTTGTGAGGTGGTTTCAACCAGGCTAAAGTTGATTCAGCTAAAATAGATCTGTTCAAAGCAGGCCTCAGAAGCTATTGTGGGAGTGTACAAATGAGGCACCTACTGGCTAAGGCTAATTAAACTGTCGGTACCAAACTTCTGAAAAAATTACACTGCAAGATTTCACTTAAGTGCAAGAAGAAAATATCAAGTATGTGTAAAATACTGCAGGTAACTGGATCTACAGAACTAAAGATTGGGGGCAGAACAATGATTAATTTATCATACCGCAATATATCCATACTGCCATACATGATTCGTGTTTTTCCCTCCCTTTTCTACTGAAGATGCTCACTCTTGCTGGGACATCGTTCTGCTCTGCTGGCAACCTCTGGTACCTTGGCAAGTGGCCATTCTTGATTTGAGATCTCAAGACAGTCAGTTTGCTCTTGCTATTTAGGTAGAGAGGGCATCACAACTGAACCTCACCTTGTTCTCACTCAGTGTTCACAAATGTACACTTTCCAGCAGCAATCAGTGGATAGCAATGAGAATAGGGACCATTAAGTTAATTTTTAATTTCCTCCTATGCCTGTGGTACTGAGGCAAGCTGTAGTATCCCTGACCCCCCCCCCCCCCATCTGTGCTTTGGCCAAGTACAGACTGGGAACCAAACCTGGGACTTATTGATGACTTAGTCCTACAGCTGGGGGTGACTTTATCCATTCAACCATCAAAGTTAACAACATGCATGGTGGTGTAATAGACTTAATCAGTAGTTTATAATAACTTGGGAAACGGTCTGAAGAGAAACTTTAAAAAAAAGCTGAAAAATTAATATTCTCTTGGTATATCAAAATTATTGCACGTTGATGTGAGTGGTTTTTTCTGTATTAAACAGAATTATAACTGTCAAATGTAGTTGTGGAGAGGCAGTGTTTCTCTTGTAAAATATCAAAATTTAAAGTGACAATAATGTACTTAATGTTCAATAAAATGACACTTCGCTTTTATAAGGGACTGGGCAAAAGCATCAACTATAATCTATTAACAATTTCCAACATCATTACCTTTCCATTAGCCATTCGTCAGTGAAGTATTGTTGCCCTCTTGTATGCTTGTTTCTTTAGGACCTGTTGTGCTGGTGAACTTTGGATCTCCACATATCTTGAATTTATTACCTCTCTAACGAGTGAACCTCTCGAGAATAATTATTTTTGAAGCAAACCAGCTTATCATTCATTAATTGCATAATATAAGAATATCATCTGCAGGGACTCCATAGTACTTTTTTCTCTTATCCTCCATTGGCATCAGTTTTCTAGTAACACAGGAACAGGATTAGGCCAGTCAGCCCCCTCAAGCCTGTTCCACCATTCTGTACCTCAACTCCATTTACCCACCTTTGATCTATATCCCCATATACCCATACCTAACAAAGTTTAATTGTGATAGAGGTACAGTACTGAGTTGTCCAAAATGACAAGATTCAGCTGCATAAGTTCCTGTAAAGCTTTAATGGAGAATAAATATTGACTCTCATTGTGTACAGGACTGTTGAGCATGGGGAGCCACAGAACTCTTCCCTGTCTAAATTACTCCCCACCAGGTGGTGATGTCTGATATAGTCTAGTGCTGGAGAGCTTGAGATTACTACTTTAAAGGGGTGGGAAGCATTACTTCTATTTTCCGGCTGGGTTTTTATTTTGAGATTGAGGTGGTAATGTGTTTTTCTTATTTCCCTATAGATTTCTGCTTGTAGTTTGGGAGCTTTTCATTTTGGCGATGTTTGTGCTGATAGGCCTGGATCTATACTTTTACAATTTATTATTCCTGTTGGGCAAAGATCATTACAGCTTTGGCAGGTTTAGCTTTCTGGAAACCTTGGACTTTGAACCTGTAATCTCTAGATTTTGAAAAGCAATATTTGACCATCAGTAGTTTTTTTTTATCTCTACCAGATATTTTACTTCTCTTAGTTGAGCCATTTTTTGGCTCTATTCATCTTGCAGTTAAGTTCCACATATTTTTTGCAATAAAATTAAGGATGTGAGAGGATAAATACATGCATAGATTATATATCATATTTTCTTTTTCGTACTGAATTTTCTTCCCCTTTCTCCTGAATGTGTGAACTCTTGCTGGGCACAGCTCCGTGGGCACTCAGAGCCCTGTGGTATATTACACAAGTGGCTATTTTTCATTTGCACTTTCCTGCAGGGATCATTGGATAGTCATCAGAGGTGGGAACCTTTGTTGACTTTTCCCCACTCCCCCAAACCCAGGCATGCTGAAGCCATTTGCAATGCCTTGAGATGGGTTAACTCAGTGTAGATCCGGGATTGAACCATACATCCTCCTTGCCTTTATGCCTCAAAACCACTTTGACACATTTACCCATTGAGCCAGCAGGAGAGCTCTGCACTTACTGTAGAAAATTACATAGACATCAACCCAGAACTAACTCAAACATGTCGGAAGTGCACCCTCACTGCAAATACTATATGTAATTTTACTTATCACTGCTGATTCTAAACAAGTAAAATTGCAGCTGTGGTTGTATTACATTTATCCAAAATATGTATTTTATAAGAGTGATAAATTGACAATGTTTAGTGAAATTTTGTTTTGCCTTATCGTATTGGTTTGAAGGTCAACAAGCCAGGTGAATGACATTTGTTCTTTTATTGTAAAGTAATTTCATTCTAAATGCGGATGTCTTTTTTTAAAAAACCTCCCACGCTATAGGTTTCATTAATCTGGACAAAGCACAGTAATGTAGTGCAATTTCATTTGCGCATAGAAACTGCAGGACAAATGACCTTGTCTGTACACTTAATTGTATGCCGTACTAAATCTGTAAGGAACAACACAATTAAATCCATCAGAGTTTCTCTATTCTCCCATGTTGCTCTTGCAATTCTGTGTCCACAAAAGCAGTATTCCACAAGTACTAATTGCTTAAATGAGCTACTCAAAGTGTCATAGCTAAAAGTAAATAGATTCTTTAAAGACATTAAATATTCAGCACATATAAGCTGCAATATTGCATTGTGAAACAAAGCAAGTCTTCAAAAATTCTTAAGATGAATTAATTCCAATATGAAATGTGCTTGAATCTACATATGCAGTTTGCTAGTAGTGACATAGGAACGTATGGGCTCGGAATTTGCGGTGGGTAATAACAGCGAACGAACAGTGTTCGTTATTACTCCTTTTAAACTGACCGCAACTTCAGGATGTAGCGCATGCGCATTCTATCGCGAAAATCCTGAAGTTGCGGTCAGTCATTCACTGCTCCGACACTGGCTGCCCTATGCCTCTTCCCCCCCCCCCCCCCCCCCCCCCCCCCCCCAAGCTGGCAATCAGTGTAATCTATGAAATCAGAGAAACTGAAGAAAATGCAGCTCTTTCGCAGTAATTACGCTGTTAAATACCCCATTAAAAGTTAGACCCTTTTGGATTAGGTGTAACTGGGGGTTTAACAGCGTATTGACTGCTAAACAAAGGTGATGGCCCTGAAAAACGAATTTTAATTTTGTGGAATGTCAAATTTATGCATTTTGTTTTTTTTAAAAAAATTACATTTTTTCAGAAACTTTAAAGAAAAAGTTTTAATTTTTTTTTAAAGTTTGTTCATCTTTATTTCAGATTTGGCTTTACCCCATGTGAGAGCCCCAATCAATGCTTTTTGCTCTCTAACATTTTTAAAAAGTTAAAATCAAAGGAGCTTACCCACTTCTTGGTTTGCTGTCTGTGAGAATTCTGCGTTTTGATTGGCTGCTTAGACAGCTTGTTGACGTCACAGCAGCTGGGAATCCCCATTAACTTGCGTTGATTTCAATTGCACATCGGAAAAGCCAAATTTCTCGCCACAGAGACCGCGAGATCTTTGTGGGAAGCTTACTTCAGGGCCAGCGGCGAATGCCTTTGCTTCGCCGCTGACCGCAAATTATGGGCCATGAAATTGACGGGCAGGAAAAGACCAGCTGGTCCATGAAGCCCCACCATGATGGCTCAAACACTTCTTCCCACTCCCAAATACCCACCCCGGCAGCCATGTAATCTCCTGGGAGAGGCAAAAAAAAGAAAAAACCCAGGACCAATAAGGGGAAAAAATACTCTGGAAAATTCCTCTCCAACCTCCTCAGGCAATCAAAACCAGTCCGGCAGATCACATGGGTCAAGTGTTATCTATAAATGCCCCAGCTCCCTCTTGAAAGCGTGCAGAGATTCAGCATCCACCACACCAGCCGGTAATGTATTCCGGTGACACTCAATTCTCTTAAAAAGGAACTTCCTAACATCTAGTCTACTCCAACTCTTGCAAAGTTTAAATCCGTGTCCCCTGGTCTTCCCCAATCTGTTTTTAACTGGAATAATCTATCAATAGGCACGTTATCCAGCCCATTAATTATTTTATAGACCTCTATCAGGTCACCTCCAAGTCTACACTGCTCTGAAGTAAATAGAAAGAAAGACTTGCATTTATATGGCGCCTTTCACGACCACCGGACGTCCCAAAGCGCTTTACAGCCAATGAAGTACTTTTGAAGTGTAGTCACTGTTGTAATGTAGGAAATGCGGCAGTCAATTTGCGCACAGCAATCTCCACAAACAGCAATGTGATAATGACCAGATGATCTGTTTCATTGATGTTGATTGAGGGATAAGTATTGGCCAGGACACTGGGGATAACTCCCCTGCTCATCTTCGAAATAGTGCCATGGGATCTTTTACGTCCACCTGAGAGATGGAGCCTCGGTTTAATGTCTCATCTGAAAGACGATACCCTCGACAGTGCAGCACTCCTTCAGTACTGTACTTAAATGTCAGTCTAGATTTTCGTGCGTAAGTCTCTGGAGTGGGACTTGAACCCACAACCTTCTGACTCGGAGGCAAGGGTAAATATACCAAGGTCCTTGAGCCTTTGAGTAGCTGAGGTTCTTTAAGCTAGGAATCATTCTCATAGCTCTCCTCTTTCTAAGGCCACCATATCACCTACCATATGGCGGGACCAAAACTGGGCACAGTACTCCACATGCGATCTGACCAGTGACCTGTATAGTGTCAAAATGATGTCCTTTGATTTATACTGAATGGTTCTGTTAATACAACCCAATACCTTCAGCTTTAGCTACAGTTTCTCTACATCGGTCATGAACCTTTAGTGATCTGTGCACAGTAACACTAAGATCTTTTACACTCTCAACCTCTTTCAGATTGTTCCCTGCAAATGATACGTCTATTCTGTGTTGGCCCTACCAACGTGCATGACACTACATTTATCTAAGTTAAATGCCATTGTGTGGCCCACCCCCCTAGCATATCTAAATCTTTTTGGATTTGATTACACTCCTCTATGGTCTTAACCATTGCACAGATTTTGGTGTCATCTACAAACTTACTTACCATTCTCGCAATACCACAGTCCAGGTCATTAATAAAGACCATGAAGTGTGGCAGGTCTAGGACCGATCCCTGGGTGACACCACTAGTAACCCGTCTCCAAGCTGAACCACATCCTGAGGAATTGGTGCCAATTCCTACTCCAGCGTTTCAAATTTCTACTGATACCACAAAATTCTATCTTGTAAAGTAACGGCTTTCCGAAAGTCCAGGTAGGTAATGTCCACTACCCAAATGATTTCCTATCAAATTTGTTAGGCATAACCTATTTTTTTCTGAAGCCGTGTTGTGAATTTCTAATGGTCCCTTCCCTTTCCTGATCATAAAGGGCATCTCTTATGATTATTTCTAGCATCTTCCCAAAAATGGATCTTTGGTTGATAGGCCTGCAGTTCCATGGCTCTGATTTGTCTCCATTTTTGAGAATCGGAACTACATGAACTAGCTTCCAGTTTAAGGGAACTATCCCTGGCTCTGTTGAACTATTAGAGAAACGGGCAAAGAGCTCACAGAGCACCTGTCCCATAAGAACTTAAGAAATAGGAGCAGGAGTAGGCCATTCGGCCCTTTGAGCCTGCTCCGCCATTCAATAAGATTATGGCTGATCTTCTACCTCAACTCCACCTTCCCGTACTATCTCCATATCCCTTGGTTCCCTCAGCACCCAAAAATCTATCGATCTCTGTCGTGAATATACTCCAACTGAGCATCCACAGCCCCTTGGAGTGGAAAATTCCAAAGATTCACAACCCTTGAAGTGAATACTCTTTAATCACCCTTGGATGAATATTATCTGGACCTGGAGGCCTATCAATTTTGAGTGTTCCTAATCTATCCAAGGTGATGTTACTATCCATTTTAATATTAAATAGATTTGGTTAAAAGAAAGTTCAGGAAATCTAAAGTGTAAGACTAAGTTGAAGATCAAATAAATATTTACCTACTTAAGTAAATCATATTATACAGAATGTGCAGAAAATAAGTGCATTGAACCTTTATAAAACACTGGTTCGGCCTCAACTGGAGTATTGTGTCCAATTCTGGGCATCACACTTTAGGAAGGATGTGAAGGCCTTAGAGAGGGTGCAGAAAAGATTTATGAGAATGATTCCAGGGATGAGGGACTTCAGTTACGTGGATAGACTAGAGAAGCTGGGGTTGTTCTCCTCAGAGCAGAGAAAGTTGAGAGGAGATTTGATCGAGGTGTTCAAAATCATGAGGGGTCTGGACAGAGTAGATAGAGAGAAACTGTTCCCATTGGCAGAAGGGTCGAGAACCAGAGGACACAGATTTAAGGTGATTGGCAAAAGAACCAAAGGCAACATGAGGAAAAACTTTTTTACGCAGCGAGTGATTAGGATCTGGAATGCACTGTCTGCAAGGATGGTGGAGGCAGACTCAGTTACGGCTTTCAAAAAGGAATTGGATAAGTACCTGAAGGAAAAACATTTGCAGGGCTACGGGGAAAGGGCGGGGCAGAGAGCCAGCTTGACTGGCCGAATGGCCTCCTGTGCTGTAACCATTCGATGATCTATGATTCTATGTATTAAAACACTTGTAACCTCGGCAGAAACAGAAACCAAGGGGAGGGAGGGGAGGAGAGGAGAGAATTACTACACTAGCACTACAGGAAGATGTTATGTTTCAGTGGAATGTCTTTGATTCATCCCACCTCACTGTGATGACTTCCTTGTTTGATGAATGAAGGACATTTAATAATTTTAATAATCTAGGAAATATACATATTAATTTGAAATGTTTTATCTCCTTGAAATTCATTTGAATTAAATAATTGCTGTGGCTTTTACCTATTTTCTGCAGATATTAGTTGTTGTATTAACTGAAGATTGCAGAATTTCTCTACGAAAATTTCCTTATGATACAGATAGCTAAAGCTGCTTTTTGTGTCTCTCCTGGATGGCCTACTCCTGTTCCTATGACTTATGTGCCATTTGAACATGATACCTGTGGGGCATATGTGCACATGCAATTACTCATGGTCTACATATTAAGTTGACAGTAATTGAATATCATATTAATAGTGACGTAGAGAAGATGTTTCCGCTTGCAGACCAGAACTAGGGGCCATCAATATAAGGTAGTCACTGATAAATCCAGTAGGGAATTGAGGAGAAACTTCTTTACCCAGAGAGTGGGGAGAATGTGGAACTCGCTACCACAGGAGTGGTTGAGGCGAATAGCATAGATGCATTTAAGGGGAAGCTAGATAAACACATGAGGGAGAAAGGAATAGAAGAATATGTTGATGGGGTTCGATGAAGAAGGGTGGGAGGAAGCTCATGTGGAGCATAAACACCAGCACGGACTGGTTGGGCCAAATGGCCTGTTTCTATGCTGTAAATATTATGTGATACTATGTAAAGTAGACATTAAAGAAAAGGGCACGACCAGGAGGAAGAACTTACTGAGTCTGAAGACTTGAAATGATGGGCTTCTTCAGGGAGCGGCAGTACATTTTAAATATTTCCTAGAGCGACCAGTTTATTTATTTTTTACATCTAGATTTTTTTGGGGTGGTGAATGTTGACCGTACATTGAAATAGTCATGCAGTTATCTCCTCTCCATTTTTTGACTTTTTTTCATCTTGCAGGGAAGGGTGATATAGATTTTCCACATAATTGGTGTAAACAAAGTGAAAGCTAGTAAATTCTTTGAACTGTATAGGATACTGCTGTATCCTGAACAAATGAATAAACTGCAAGCCTTAATGACTTATTTTTATGTGGTCTGTTATTGCTTTGTAGCGGCACTGCAGAAAGGGAGCCACAGTTATACTGTCCCTTTGCATTGCCGTGGTGTTGACCGGGGGTTGGGGGGAGGGAAGGGTCGGGTAGTCAGGGAGACCTCTGTGCACGCACACACACGATCCGCTGCACATTGGCTTCTGACACAGATCATTTCTTCCCATTCAGAAGGACTGATTGAACAGTTAGAATGCACAGAAATGAGTTTGTTTCCTTTTATTTATTTATTTGTTTGTTTGTTTGTTTGTTTGTATATACATCGGCACGACCAGGGTCCTGGGGGACGTTTATAAATCTAAAAGATCTTCTCATTATTTTAGGAGCTGAAGCAATGATATCTGTGGCCACTATATCTTCTTGCTGTTTTTGCCTTATATACACCAAACAGCATGAAATTAATATTCAGTATTCTGAGACTAAGTTAGACCATTGTGATTTATCACTACAGCAAAACCTGCCGACTGTACAGCTTCAATGCATATCAAATGAAATGTGACACATGCTTTCAAAAAAAATATTAGTGTCTAACAACAGGGTACAGGTTGAAACAATTCTAACAAGGCCATGTTATGGCTCACAAGATTGACATTGGTGATTGTTGAGTGCACAGAAGGATTTGCAGAGATTATTTTTGGGTATTGGCAGAATTCTGATAACCTGGTTCAGCAAATATTAAAGAAAGACTTGCATTTATATAGCACCTTTCACGACCACCAGACGTCCCAAAGCGCTTTACAGCCAATGAAGTACTTTTTGAAGTGTAGTCAATGTTGTAATGTGGGACATTAGTTAATTTTGTGTTGAAATTTCAGCATATACAGAATGAAGTTCCAGAGGGAGACTGTTCCATAGCGTCAGTGACCTAATATTCTTCCGAGAGCGATTGATGTACACCTAGGTTTAATGTATAATGCTGTATTTAGCTTGTTTGAGTTGCCTGACATTAAACCAACCCGAATAACAGGAATTTAGAAAAATTATTCTGCCAACAGTCTGAGTAAAGTGCAACTTCGGTTGAAAACCATTTAAGTTTTGACTTACCATATCAAAAAATGAATACCTAGAGATTTATATCTCCGACACTGTTTATTCAGTGCTCTACATATGCATAGATAATCTAATTATGAATGTGATCATGATAACAGTTACAATAGTTTATAGTCAGAATAAGGGGTCGGCAATTTAGGACTGAGATGAGGAGAAATTTCTTCACTCAGAGGTTGGTGAATCTTTGGAATTCTCTACCCCAGAGGGCTGTGGAGGCTCAGTCATTGAATATATTCAAGACAGAGGTCGATAGATTTTTGAATATTAAGGGAATCAAGGGATATGGGGATAGTGCAGGAAAGTGGAGATGAGGTAGAAGATCAGCCATGATCTTATTGAATGGTGGACCAGGCTCAAAGGGCCAAATGGCCTACTCCTGCTCCTATTTCTTATGTTCTTATTATAAAACAACCTTGTCTGATGAAGGAAATTGCATAACTCATTTCAGCATTGTGGTACTACAGCCTTAGTGGGCTTAATTTAACACAATAGGGTGGATTTTCTGTGTCCTCACCTACCACCAGCACATATCAGAAAATCATAAGCAGCATGACTGCGACTTTCTATTGTGGGCAGTGGTTGAGGACTCGCAGAATCAACTTCAATGTCTCTTTCCAGCATTTGTTTTTGAGACCTATTGTACAGATAGTATTGTATGTGTATGAGTAAAAGTTCCCTCCAAATCAATATTGGGAAGGCAAAAGCCTTAGTTTTTGACTCATGCAGTGAACTCTGCTCCCTTATCACTGACTCCTTCCCGCTCCCCGCCACTCATTTGGGCTAAATTAGATTCAGTGCCCTGTTCAATCAAGAGCTGATCTTCAAATGCCAAATCCTACTTATTATACAAAAGTTAGCTCAATACTTGTTATCCCACATCATAACCCCCCACATCCACTGACCCATGTGCTCTCTCTCTCTCTCTCTCTCTCTCTCTCTCCCTGTCCCCCCTCTCTCTCCCTCTCTCTCTCTCTCCCCGTCCCCTCTCTCCTCCCCCGTCCTAATTTACTAGTAGATTAACAGATAATTAATCATTCTAAACGCAGTTTGTCAGTTAGATAATTATTCCATATTTACAGTCTGCTCAGTTGGATAACACTCTCTTTATGGTTTGTCTGCAGACCATCAAGCTGTCCTTTTTTTTTCTGTTGTTGCTGTTCCTTCTCTTTTTTGTTTCCGCTAGCTGTCTTTTACCATGGTTGGGCATCTGCCCTTTTTTTGCCTTCAATTTTTGGCTTGTGTTAGCTGTTTTTCTCTCTTTGGTTTTATGTTGGTTTTGTTTTTGTTCTGCTGGTAGAGGATGAGAAGAAGCTTTTCTGTGACACCGAGGTGGAGAGGGAACTGGCAGCAAGGGAACATGTTATGCTGAATGGTACATTAAAAAAAAAACAGCTGATCAGGATCTGGTGTTAGGGAGAAAAATCATTATATTGGGTCAGGAGGCTGTGGGCCTGCTAGAGAATAAGGACGAGGCTGGTACAGGAGAGGAACTGCGGGTTCAGCAGGACGCTGCAGGCTGTAGCAGGACTGTGGAAACGGGAAGAGATGGCAGGAAGGATGGTGGAGTAAGGTAGAGTGAGGTGGCATTGTGTGGAAAAAAATGCAAAATTAGGGCAAATTAGAGTGGCAACATTTTTTTTTAAAGGCTGAAGTAGGCACAAAACCTGAGGAGGATGCCTAGTATGGTTTGTAGAATCAAATATGAGGACATGATTGGTCTGTGATCATGTTACTAGCTAATATTGTAGTTAACATGCCCCATTAGCAACATATTGTGGTTTTCCACAGTCATACATTTGTGCATTTTTGCAATCTCCAACACAAAGCTTTTTACAGATCAGATTCCCTCAGTGGCTCAGCAAATTGATTTAGTGAGTTTCTGAGACATACAGACCAGAAAGGTCCTAATCCAATGTCTGATTTACAATCACTCTCAATGGGCCAGGGAGGGGAAAATTGACCAGAGCTCCCGCTCCTGATCGTTCTCCTGTGACTCCTGCTAGAAATACATGTTATAGACATTGGATGAGGACGGGATCAGGCTTACTGTGGTTGAACAAGTGCGGTCACTCACTGCCATGGCTCATACATGTTGATAGCCTCTTGGGTGGGTGCCCAGGGAACAGTGGCCTTACGAGAAGTTTCTTCCTTTTAAGAAGGAAGAAAATTGGCACGATTGTTGTATTTCCATACATACCTTGGATAAGAGCTTGCATGGGACATTTTAGTTCAGTGGATTGAACAATGGCTTATAGTGGTAGAATTTGCTTGTCCCAGCAAAAGCTGAAGGTTTTTTAATCTCATGATCTTTCCATAATTAATAGGAATACAGAGGGAAAGGCTAGAAAGCAGACTGCTATTGTATACAAAACAGTTGAGAGTTGTCCATAGATTTAGAGTTGATAGTTTATATTAAACCAGATACTCTCTCCTTGAACCAAACTTCGCCATAAGTTTCATTTTTATTTTCTCCTGAACTAATCTCCATGCACAATCAAGTTCAGCAGGGACTTGGTCCCAGGTATTTGCCAATATTCTGAATTGGGTACTGAAGTGAACAGCAGTCCCCTTTCACTAACAAAAATAATGCACAGAACTTAATTTGTTTTTCCTAAATTTGCAATTGACTCTATATATTTTTAAGTCAGCTGAGTGTGTGACGTGCAGAAACCCATAAGCATACTTAAAGATTCTTTGAATCAAGCTACTGAGAAATCCACACAGGTAGAGCTTCTGTTTACCCAATATGGAGTGCACCATAGGGACAAACTCCACTGACCTAAGTCTTAGAAAGTTTAGGTACTGTTGACAAGAGCCAAGACTTGGGGACTCCCAAGAGGAACTGCTGGAGTTTAACCGGCTAAATTTGTGCACCTTATCAGTACTGGTAAGCTTCCCACCGCTAGTCCAGCAAGGACCCTTAAGGATAGGATTATCTGGGCCAGGTTTATCTCTCAATTGCAGAATACTCGAAGTGATAATGGGGGAACCCATAATGACCATTTACCCTACCTTGATAAAGGAGGAAACTATTAATCTCCAGTGGGCAGCAGTTGAGTGTGATCACTTAGTCAATTACAGAGTCAGGTAAATTTTAGTTATTTTATTATTTTAAACTAAAATATTTCAGTGGTCTTTGAAGAAGCTGTTATCAAGTTGAAATGTCATCATCTTTTGCATTAACTGTGCAATTTGCAGCTTTAATAGCTTTTTCAGCTCTTTGATAAAGTAATCGGTTCAGTTGTTGAAATTATACCTATTCATTCATTTATTCCATTTCTAATTTAGCTGCTGGAAGGAAGTTTTGCTCGTGAAGTCAGCCATGAAGTGGATGGACTGATTTTTCAACCAACTGGGGTAAGATTAATTTGTGTGTGTGTGTGTGTCATCTGGTTAATGCTCCAACTGAGGGCGCTCATTCTTTATTAGTGACATTTGATTATTATAGAGAAAGTACATAAAGGATCCTGTGAGAAGCTATCATCGTCCATGCAATCAGAGAATTATACAGCACAGAAGGAGGCCATTCAAAGCATTGCCCCTGTGTTGGCTCTTTGAAAGAGCTATCCACTTTAGTCCCATTTTTCATCATCTCTTATATAAAAAAAAGTTTCAAATATTAATACATGAAGTTGACTGGGATCCAACCATGTACCTTATGCACATAAAGCATGCAAGCTACCCACTGAATCATAGAATGTTTACAGCACAGAAGGAGGCCATTCGGCCCGTCGAGCCCATGCCGACTCTCTGCAAGAGCACTTCAGCCAGTCTCACTCCCCCGCCCTTTCCCCGTAGCCCTGCAAATTTTTTTCCTTCAGGTACTTCTCCAATTCCCTTTTGAAAGCCACGATTGAGTCTGCCTCCACCACCCTTTCAGGCAGTGCATTCCAGATCCTAACCACTCGCTGAGTAAAAAAGTTTTTCCTCATGTCGCTTTTGGTTCTTTTGCCAATCACCTTAAATCTGTGTCCTCTGGTTCTCTACGCTTCCACCAATGGGAACGGTTTCCCTCTATCTACTCTGTCCAGACCCCTCATGATTTTGAACACCTCTATTAAATCTCCTCTCAACCTTCTTTGCTTTAAGGAGAACAACCCCAGCTTCTCCAGTCTGTCCACATAACTGAAGTCCCTCATCCCTGGAATCATTCTTGTAAGTCTTTTCTGCACCCTCTCGAAGGCCTTCCCATCCTTCCTAATGTGTGGTGCCCAGAATTGGACACAATACTCCAGTTGAGGCCAACCCAGTGTTTTATAAAGGTTCATCATAACTTTCTTGCTTTTGTACTCTCTACCTCTATTTATGAAGCCCAGGATCCCGTATGCTTTTTTAACTGCTTTCTCAACCTGCCCTGCCACCTTCAACAATTTGTGCACGTATACCCCCAGGTCGCTCTGTTCATGCACCCCCTTTAGGATTGTTACCTTTAGTTTATATTGCCTCTCCTCGTTCTTCCTACCAAAATGTATCACTTCGCACTTTTCTGCATTAAATTTTATCTGCCACGTTTTACCAGCCTGTCCATGTCTTCTTCAAGTCTATCACTATCCTCCTCACTGTTCACTATACTTCCAAGTTTTGTGTGATCTGCAAATTTTGAAATTGTGCCCTGTACACCCAAGTCCAAGTCATTAATATATATCAAGAAAAGCAGTGGTCCAAGAACCAATCCCTGGGGAATACCACTGTATACCTCCAGTCCAAAAAACAACCGTTCACCACTACTCTGTTTCCTGTCACTTAGCCAATTTTGTATCCATGCTGCCACTGTCCCTTTTATTCCATGGGCTTCAACTTTGCTGGCAAGCCTATTATGTGGCACTTTATCAAATGCCTTTTGGAAGTCCATGTACACCATGTCAACCACATTGCCCTCATCAACCCTCCCTGTTACCTCATCAAAAAACTCGATCAAGTTAGTTAAACACGATTTGCCTTTAACAAATCCGTGCTGGCTTTCCTTAATGAATCCACACTTGTCCAAGTGACTGTTAACTTTCTCCCTGATTATCATTTCTAAAAGCTTCCCCACTACCGAGGTTAAACTGACTGGCCTGTAGTTGCTGAGTTTATCCTTGCACCCTTTTTTGAACAAGGGTGTAACATTTGCAATTCTCCAGTCCTCTGGCCCCACCCCCGTATCTAAGGAGGATTGGAAGATTATAGCCAGTACCATCGCGATTTCTTCCTTCACTTCCCTCAACGTCCTAGGATGCATCTCATCCGGTCCTGGTGACTTATCAACTTTAAGTATAGACAGCCTTTCTAGTACCTCCTCTTTATCAATTGTTATCTCATCCAGTATCTCCACTACCTCCTCTTTCACTATGACTTTGACAGCATCTTTTTCCTTGGTGAAGACAGATGCAAAATACTCATTTATTTCCTCAGCCATGCCCTCTGCCTCCGTGCATAGGTCTCCTTTTTGGTCCCTAATCGGCCCCACCCCTCCTCTTACTACCCATTTACTATTTAAATACCTATAGAAGACTCTTGAATTCCCTTTTATGTTAGCTGCCAATCTATTCTCATACCCTCTCCTAGCCCCTCTTATTTTCTTTTTCACTTCCCCGCTGAATTTTCTGTATTCAGCCTGATTCTCACTTGTATTCTCAATCTGACATCTCTCATACGCGCTCTTTTTCTGCTTCATCTTACTCTCTATCTCTTTCGTCATCCAGGGAGCTCTGGCTTTAGTTGCCCTACCTTTCCCTCTAGTGGTAATGTACCTCGACTGTACCCGAACCATCTCCTCTTTAAGGTCAGCCCATTGTTCGATTACGGTTTTGCCTGCCAATCTTTGATTCCAATTTACCCGGGCCAGATCCATTCTCAACCCACTGAAATTTGCCTTCCTCCAATTAAGTATTTTTACTCTAGATTGCTCCCTGTCCTTTTCCATAGCTAATCTAAACCTTATGATACTATGAGCACTGTTCCCCAAATGTTCCCCATCTGACATTTGCTCCACCTCTTTCCCCAGAACCAGATCCAGCAATGCCTCCTTCCTCGTTGGGCCGGAAACGTACTGATCAAGAAAGTTCTCCTGTCTCTGCCCTTTACACTATTACTATTCCAGTCTATATTAGGATAATTGAAGTCCCCCATTATCACTGCTCTATAGTTCTTGCACCTCTCTGTAATTTCCCTGCAAATTTGCTCCTCTATATCCTTCCCACGAGTTGGTGGCCTATAGAATACACCTCGTAGTGTAATGGCACCTCTATTATTTCTCAATTCTAACCAAATAGATTCTGTCCTTGACCCCTCCAGGACATCCTCTCTCTCCAGCACTGTAATATTCTCCTTAAGCAATACTGCCAGCCCACCTCCTTTCTTTCCTTCCCTATCTTTCCTGAACACCTTATATCCAGGAATATTTAAAACCTAATCCTGTCTTTTTTTGAGCCAGGTCTCAGTCAGTTATTTCCATGTGGCTATTTGCACCTGCAGCTCACCAACCTTATTTTCCACGCTTCGTGCATTTACACACATGCACTGTAAACCTGTCTTGGACCTTCTTGTATTCTCTCTTAGTCTGACCCCACCTAATACCGTACTATCTCTTACTCTAGTGCTATCTGCCTCTCCCAATCCTTTGTGCACTTTGTTTCTCCTTTCTAATGCTGCATCCTGGCGCCCATCCCCCTGCCAAATTAGTCAAACTAAGGAGATTCTCAGCCTGCCTCCTAGGTAGAAGCAGACGAAAAGCAGTCAGTCATTGAATGGCATTGTCATAGTTCACTGTTCACAAAAAGCTTTTACTATAATGTGAAGCTTTTAGCTTCTGCTAGAAACTTCTTTTTTAATACTGTTGTCAGGGCCCGCAGTTTTAATGCATTGAGATTTGATGTACTATCAATGCTGTCATATCCAAATATGCTTTATTGTGGACTTGCTCTCTGAGTGATGTTGCCGCAATTTGTGCTGACCACTCACTTCCAGCATGAAGGGTAGTTGGAGTCCGACCCTTAGTGCCCAGTCTTGAACCTATGGGTTCTCGTGAGCTTTCATTCAAAATAATTACCTTGCTAGCCTCCATTTTAGCATTGAGTTGCAAATGAAGGCAGACCCCTCACGGCTTTGTTTGGCAGGTAGATAAGCTGCTTGCTGGCCCAATTGTGGGTCCTTTTCACCAGAAACTGTAGCCAAGTCTCCATTACCTTAGGGAAATTGTGGTGCGAAAGATTTGTTTTATTCTCTTGAATAGGCGTACTACTTGGTAGGTTTGTGCTGCTTACATAAATAGGAACAAGAGATTTCTGTCAGTT
Organism: Squalus acanthias; assembly: GCA_030390025.1. Lineage (NCBI taxonomy): Eukaryota > Metazoa > Chordata > Chondrichthyes > Squaliformes > Squalidae > Squalus > Squalus acanthias. The sequence goes on along the minus strand of JASTWF010000535.1, from coordinate 156,711 downwards.
TAGGCATTTGTTTCATTTGGGGATAAGGTTTCAGTAAATTTGACTGTTTGTTGGTGGGGTAGGGCCATCAGAGAACATAGAGAGATTACTTCTCTTGCGCTGTTACTATTTTTCGATGCTACATGCAAAGCATTCCTCTTGAGGCCAACTACAGTGCCGCCACCTGGAGCAATGTACATGCTTTCACTGAAGGATTTATGGGCCGGAATTTGCGGTGGGCAATAACGGCGAACTAACAGCGTTCACTATTATTACCCCTTTGAAACTGACCACAACTTCAGGATGTAGCACATGCGCATCTAAACACGAAATCCTGCAGTTGCGGTCAGTTATTCACTGCTCTGACACAGGCTACGCTTTGGACGCCCCAACCCCACCCCCATAGCCAGCAATCCATGAAATAAGTGGAACTGAAGAAAACTTGGGCTTTTACCTGGTAATATCTCTGTTAAATACCTCATGAAATGTTAGGCCTTGTTGGATTAGGGGTTTTAACAGTGTATTGACTGCTAAACAAACGCTATGGCCTGAAAAACTATTTTAATTTTGTAGTGTCAAATTTCTCTATGATGATAAATTACAATTTTTAAGCAACATTTTGTTTAAAGTTTGTTCATGATATTTCAGGTTTTACCTTATCCCCATGTGAGAGCCGCAATCTTTGTTTTGCTCTCTAACATTTTTAAAAAGTCAGGATAAAAACAGGTTCATATTTCCTGGTTCCTGATCTGAGAGAATTCTGCAATGTGATTGGCTGCTTGACAGCTCATTGGCGTCACAGCAGATCACGTTAGGGAATCCCCACTATACTGCACTGAGATCACTTGCGCGTCGTAAAAGGCAAACTCATGAGATCTCTGGGCAGCTTTCTTCGGAGCTAGCGGCGAACGCCTTTGCTTCCCGGTTGACCGCAAATTCCAGGCCAACGTCTTGCGCTGACAGGATACTGTGATAAGTGGGTTGGTGCTTCTGTGCTCCAAGCTGGCCTAAAGATGCAGGTCCTGAGACCCTTCTTCTCCTCCCCGCCTCAGCTTCTCCACAACCTTGTTTTTCTCCTATTTCAAAGAGGACGCTGAATGAATAATGGAGGGTGTTAAACTTGACTCATGTGGCTATGATTTTACTCATTCTTTGAAGTCCAGCCTCTACACAAGAAAATAGCTCCCAGGCTATCTCTTGTGCTCTGATATGACTCAAAACTGCTGCAGAACTGCTGCAGTGTTCACATATAGACATTTCAAATGCTCTTGCTATTAGTTGGATTCTTAATGCTGCCTCTTTTAGTGAAAAAGCTAAAGGTGCTCTTCAGAATGAGGTGTTACTTAAAATGAAGGAAAATCACTTGACAGTGCAGGATGAGAAGTTCTTAAAACTACATTGTTCTGAGGTGTTTTCCCCGTGGAATAATGGCAACACCCTATTAGTAAATTAATGTCAAACTTTTAAAGAACGAGGCAGATATTCCAACAACAGATAATCTAATATTCCTTGCAAAGCAAAATGTAGATAATAAATTGTCACAATTTTGTTGTACTGCATAATATTGCTGAAGATGTGCTGGCTGATTAAGCTATCTACCCAGTTACCTATCTAATCACAGAAACCATACAAGCTAATGTTTAACTAAATTTGATTGTGTTTGAGTTGCAAAACTTTGAGAATCTACAGAAACAACTCCTATTGGATGTATCTTTGACAGTGTTGTCCAATATGCATTTTTGATTAGTAAATAAAAAATGAGTAGTACACCATTGTTGGGCATGTGATCGCAATACTCATTCACATGGCGAATGCATGTGTAGTTTAATCTTTTTGTGTGTATGTTGGTAAAATGGTAACTCAAAAGGCAGTGTGCGAGTGTTTTTTGATTGTTGTGTGTCCTTCGCTTCCCCAATTACTGCTTATTGGATGTCTGCTAAAATGGTGTGTAACATGGTTGAAAATGCCGGATTTAAGAACTAAGGAAACACCAGCACCATTGTATCTAATAGGGAGCTGTCATCTTGGTTAGCTTGACCAATCGTAAATAACAGCAGAAGTAAGCATAGCCAACCAATAACTGGCAACTCCAGCAGGGCACGTCATGGCAAAGATTAAGCTGCATCCAACTGTGTTCTGGATGGAGAGCGGGGCAGGTCTGTGCAAGTCAACATTCTCAGCAGTCACTCTGATGAATTCAAAGTACCGCTCACACTGCTGGACAAAAACCTAGAAGCTGCACTAAGATGTTCTGTGTCTGATCAATTCATGCCAGAATTCCAAACTTTGGTGAAAGAGAAAGACTGCAAAGTTGTGTACTGAATGGTGGTAGATATTTGTTAAGTAAATATACACGTGAAGTACATCTACCTATATTGCGTGTAAGGCATTTTTTGCTAAAATTAGTACACGTGGCATGTCGTTATAGCCACGCCTGTGGGAAAGTGGAGTTGAGGTCGAAGATCATCCTTGATCTTATTGAATGGCGGAGCAGGCTCTAAGGGCCGCATGGTCTACTCCTGCTCCTGATTCTTATTTCTGTTGGACAACACTGAACTATGGGAATTTCACCCAGAACTATGACAAATATTTACTTGATGAAGTGCTTAAAAAAAAATCTTTATCGTGCATCAAGTGCACTGTACTTGAGTGCATTTGATGGGTACAAGCTACGGGTTACATTTATTTTTATCAAGTAAGCTGTGCACATTCATTAAGAATTAGCTGATCTTTGACAAATGGCATCTGTGTTTTCCTTGTAACAGAAAATCATCAACAAAGCTGCTTTTCCTGTTTTGATTCTCCACGCAATACTTTTACTGTTTTTAATTTGTTATGCTTTGTCGATCAATATAATTGGTATGGTCTTTTCAAACTGGCTCTATTGTACAGCTGTATATAGCAGAAACATCATGACAGTGGGATAAGTACAACACTCACCCTTTTTAGTACTGTATTAAGCAGCTGTCCTGTCCATAATAATAGCTGTTAAATAAGATAATCGGATATGCATCTTAAGGAAACAAACCAAGCAGCAAATACCTATTTGTGAAACCAAGCTGATTCTTACTTGCAAAGAATGTTTTGCCACCAACAGACTTTCCATTTGTGATCTCCCTGGTTCCTAGACCAGATACTGAGGCAGAGTAATATTTGCATGTCATGCAACAGAGGAGATCTAAAATAAGAGAATAAGAAGGGCAAAGAGAGACTATGAGAATAGATTAGCGGCTAACATAAAAGAGAAACCAAAAGTCTTTTATAAACCTATAAATAGTAAAAGGGTAGTCAAAGGAAGGGCGGGGCCAATAAGGGACCAAAAAGGAGATCATCTTGTGGAGGCAGTGGGCAGGGCTGAGGTACTAAATGAGTACTTTGCATCTGTGTTCACTAGAGAAGAGGATGCTGCCAATGTAGCAGTAAAGGAGGAGGTAGTAGTGATTTTGGTTATGATAAATAAGATAAAAAGGAGGTGCTTAAAAGGTTGGCAGTCCTCAAAGTAGAAAAGTCACCCGGTCGATGAGATGCTTCCTAGGTTACTGAGGGACATAAGGGTGGAAATTGCGAAGGCTCTGGCCATAATCTTCCAATCCTCCTTAGATATGGGAGTGGTGCCAGGCCAGTCAGCCTAACGTCGGTGGTGAGGAAACTTTTAGAGAGAATAATCTGGGACAAAATAAATTGGCATTTGGAAAGGTATGGGCTAATTAATTTAAGTCAGCATGGATTTGTAAAGGCAAATCGTGTTTGACTAACTTGATTGAGCTTTTTGATGAAGTAACAGAGAGGGTTGATGAGGGTAGTGTGGTTAATGTTGTGTATATGGACTTCAAAAGGCATTTGACAAAGTACCACATGATAAACTTGTTAACAAAATTAAAGCCCAAGGAATTATAGGGACAGTGGCAGAGTGAATAGGAAATTGGCTATGGGGTAGAAAGCAGATAGTAGTGGTGAATGATGTTTCCCAGGGGTTAGTATTAGGACCACTGCTCTTTTTGATATATATTAATGACCTGGACTTGGGTATACAGGGCATAATTTCAAAGTTTTCAGATGACATAGAAACATAGAATCTAGGAGCAGGAGTAGGCCATTCGGCCCGTCGAGCCTGCTCCACCATTCAATGCGATCATGGCTGATCATCCAAATCCAATACCCTGTCCCTGCTTTAATCCCCACAGTACACACATCCCACCCTACCCCCACGTATTTAATTCCCCCTAACATATCCCATCCTATCCCCATAACCCCACATATTTAATCCCCCCCTAACACTAAGGGTCAATTTTTTTATCATAGCCAAATCAACCTAACCCGCACATTTTTGGACAGTGGGAGGAAACCGGAAATGTGGTAAACAATGAGGAGGATAGCAGCAGACTTCAGGAGGACATAGCATATATAGAATGATACAGCTCAGAGGGAGGCCATTCAGCACATTGTGCCTGTGCTTCATCTTTGGTAGAGCTATCCAATTAATTCCTTTTGAAATTTGTTATTGAATCTGCTTCGACCACCATTTCAGGCAGTGCATTCCAGATCACAACAACTCACTGCGTAAAAAAAAAAGTTTCCTCATATCGCCTCTGGTTCTTTTGCCAATCAACTTAGGTCGGTAACCAGAGGTCACAGATTTTTCTCCCACTGGCAACAGTTTCTCCTTATTTACTCTATCAAAACCATTCATGATTTTGAACACCTCTAATAAATCTCTTCTTCACTTTCTCTGTTCTAAGGAGAATAACCCCAGCTTTTCCAGTCTCTCCACATAACTGAAGTCCCTCATCCCTGGTACCATTCTAGTAAATCACATCTGCACCCTCCTCAAGGTCTTGACATCCTTCCTAAAGTGTGGTGCCCAGAATTGAACACAACACTCCAGCTGAGGCCTAACCAGTGTTTTATGCAGCTTTAGCATAACTTCCTTGCTTTTGTACTCTATGCCTCTATTAATAAAGCCAAGGATCCCATATGCTTTTTTAACAGCCTTTTCAACTTGCTCTGCCACCTTCAAGGGCTTGTGTACGTACACCCCCAGGGGTCTCTGTTCCTGAACCCCCTTTAAAATTGTATCATTTAGTTCATATTGCCTCTCCTCATTCCTACAAAAATGTATCTCTTTACACTTGCTCCTAGAGGCCTAAAGCTTCAAAGATGGTACAAAATCCCTTGAGCAACATTGATGTCTGCTTTTTCCCCCCCCCAAGATTTACCAGTTATGTGGCATCAGCATGAGGTTCAGAGCGGCACAACAATTGGCAAATGTTTTGCTTTCCAATTGTGTTGGTTGATATTGTTGAGAAGCTATGAAGCCCTGGCCGGTTACCCTTTTTTTGAGCAGTGCTTGGCTCTCTTGGCCAAGGTACTGGCCTTGTGACAATGGGTTATTGCCAAGCTGGTGGCCTTTGTGTTACGAGTGAATGGGTCTCCGTGCTCAGACTGAAATAAGGATATTGCTGACTCTGTGGGACAGCCGATATGGCAGTTAACGTGGCCAGTAATTGCCTTGCCTCTGCAAGTGAAGTCATGAGCAGCAAGCAGCCTCCAGCTTCAGCTTGTTTATCACTTAGCAGCAGCTTTTCAAGTTAACTGCAAAGGGAAGAAAAGCTGTTTGATGAAAGCAAAAAGCCATTAATGCGGCACTTGAAGCCTCTTTGGAGAAATCAAGAGCTGCGATAGATGATAATGCAGCCCATTATATGGCCTGGAGACTGATAAGGCGTTGACATGACTCAGTAGGTTGCGTTCATCTGTAAGGTCGTGCAATTATGTAAAAAAACAATTACATAAAAATGATAAATTTTGTTTTTTTGTTTGGCCAAACTTTGTTGTCGATGGTTCCTCTGGGCTAGTGCCTACAGTTGGCATGGTCGCTGCTCTCCAGAAGTGTGCTGCACAGATAGAAGGTCTTAATGAACCAGTTCAGTGGAAGGAAGTGGACTTTGCAGTGTATTGCTGAACTAATGGTAAGGTAGCAGGCATGGATGATATTCATACCAAATTCTTAAAAGCTGCTCTAGGTAGGGAAGGAATGGTGGGGGAATTGAATGATCTTAGGAAGCAGTAGCAGGAACCACCACCTCAAGGAGCTGCCCTTCTGAGGCTAGTGAATAGGAGGTATACATATATCTTTAACCTTCCAGAGTCCATTTGTGGTTTCTATCCCTGAATGGCGATCCTAGTGAGCCCAAAAACTACCAATAAATCTCAATGATGTTAGTGGCTTTTAAAATGGCTCTTCAGGTGTTGTGGCATGCATTTCTGATGCTTCGGAGTCCTGCAGAGCAGTCAAAAAGGAATAAAGTGATTTTTACTCTTGTGGGGAATTAATCGCTTCATATGAGATTGCTGAATTTCGTAAGGCTCCGAGGAAAAGCATTTGCATTTTTGTCATGGATTATCTTGAGGATTTTTATCTAGTGCTAGTGAAAAAGTTAGAAACAATGGCTTTTCACGCCGAAGCCCTCTGTGTACTGCTGCTTTAAGATTGATGTAAGGTTAGATGAGAAAGGAACTGAACCTCTATCAATAGAGTAATGAGGCACAGTTGTCCAGTATCACCCATCCTATTCAATGTCTTCATCGATATTTTGGATGGCTTCATTAGGGACAACCTCGAAGTGTCTATTCTGGACATTTCTGAAAGGATTGTGGTGCTCCATTTCACAGATGTTGGTATTGTTGACGGACTCATCTGGGGAACCAGTACTCTCTCTACTCAGCATCTTGAGCAATGGGCTAACTAGTGAGATTTAGAGGTAGGTGCTCTCGGTACAGTATTATAGGTTTTCATGATTTAAGCGAGGACCTTGAAGATATTGATTGGGCATTCATCTTAATTGTTGATTCATGTGGGCACTTGACCTGGACACAATCCTTCGTGATCACATTTAAAGGGAGCGAAGGAGATTTTACCGTCATTGAAGAAAAATGAGAAAGATAAAAGATGCAACACAAGTTAAGCTTTTGTGGTGTATAACATGAGTCCATAGTTCAGAACTTCTAGGCAAACAGCACAGTGGCCTCTTCTGTCCCATGTGTGAGATCCAGGATCAAGCTGTGAGGTGGATCTGTGATTAAAAAAGTGAGTTGGTTGCAGGAAGGGAGGGCTCCTGACAACACTCACCGGTTACAGAGTATCCTGGTTGGGACTCTACTACTTTCTTCCTGTTTCAGCGTTCGCCTTGGCACCGTGGTAGCCCTCTTGATGAGTCAGAAGGTTGTAGATTCTGGGAAAGATATCTCAATTAAGGAAAAATTGAATAATTTTAAAACTATAATGCTGAATATGCAAGATAATAATATGCTCATCTCTATTTGGGTATTCCTAATTTACATATTGGGCTTAGATTAATCAAATATCTCTGACATTCATTTGGAATACTAACGAGATATAGAGATGCTGTACAGAATTTTCTTTATTGAGTAATGAATTAGTTGCTGACTGACTCTAGTACATTAAGTCTGTACTTAAGTATGTGGCAAACTCCTTTTCTAAATGTAACAGTGCAACTGTTACCAGGAGCAATGCACATCATCAGTGTAGTAACTTTTCAGCAGTGCCACCTGAATGCATTATCGTCAGAACGTCTGACGTGAACACCAAGTGACGTACTGTCGGAATCGAGGCAGTCAGCCCTGGCAGTTGATAGCTCTTTAACGCTAGGTGTCTGAATCAAGCAAATACAGGAAACTCTTTGGTATCCGGCACCGGCGTGGTGCCGGCTGATCAAAAGTTCCGGATAACGGAGAGTTATCTCTACCGAGGCTATTTTTAACAAACAAAAATAAAAAAATCAAGAAATGTGCAGTATACAGTATTTGGGTACTCACCTACAGAATGTTGTGTTAAATGGATGGTGGAAGATGCTTGATTAAGTACAGTACTGCCAGTTGAGGGTAATCCATAACTCTTTAATTACTTAACAGTAAAACAAAACTTACACACAGTAAAATGGCCGATCAGAAGAGACTCCCGGCAGCGCGGGAGAATCAGACTCCTGTTACTGCAGTGTTCGGACTTCCGACAGCGCCAGGAGGACGAGTAGTGGCACTTTGGAGAACTACCCCCACTGGCTAACTCGGCGTTCGCGGGAGACTCGGACTCGGCAACATTGCCAGTTATTTGAGAGGAGTTTTCGGAGTATGATTTTTGCCGGTTAAGAGAGAATTCCGGATATTTAGGTGCCGGTTAAACAAGAGTTTCCTGTATGTTTATTCCCTTTATCTACACTGAATTGTGGAAGATTTTGATCCAAATGGAGCAAAGGCAGAATAACGAAGTTCATGACCAGCTTTTATTTAGTGATTGGTGGGAGGGGAAGTAGAGGGTTTATGATCAGGGATACAGGACTTAGGGCAAGGGAAGTTAGAGTGTGCTTCTGCATTACAGGAGTAATGTGTGTCAACGAATCAGCCATCAGAATAAGGCCACCTGTCCCTATAAAGTAAACATAGAGAGCAGTTCCATGTGTTTGCCCTTGACATTTAATTGATATTAGCCTCAGCTGATACACAATTATGTTGATTTTCCAGTTGAGGGAGAAGTGGGGGGAGGGGGGGGGCAGTGGTGGGCAGTAGGTGATGATCAGCAGAAGGTCTACTTGACTTTGTTTGACCTGAAGCCATAAGATCCTGAGTCAAATGCTGAAGCCTCCCAGGACTATTCCCACCTGACTGAATATGATGTGTCCCCCACCTCTGATTGTTCTATCATGCCAGTGGGACGGGACATATGGTAATGGAGGAGTCAGGACATTGGCTGATAAATATGATTCTGTGAGTACGACTATGTCAGGTTGCTGCTTGACTCATCTGTGGGACTGTTCTCCCAACTTGGGCGCCAACCCTCAGATATTAATGAGGAAGACTTTGCAGGATTGACTAGGCTGAGAATTATACAGTGCCTGGATTGCTGACAATTGTTTACGACTGGGTCGCTTGCTTGGCCACTTTAATCACACTGTGTGATTGAAGTCCCATGAAGGCCAGGTAGAAGTGGCAGGCTTCCTTCCTTGGTGGACATGAGTGAACTAGTTGGACTTTTACAACTGACAAATTCAGACATTTAATTTCACAACTTGCCAGTGGTAGGATTTGAACTCAAGACTTCTGGTTGTTAGTCCATTACCAAAACCACTAGGCTACCAACTCTGTGCAAACCGATAAATATCCTTAACACTGTGTATTTTGCATTTGGGTTTCTGGATTAGGTTGTGAGCAGAGACCAGCACCTGACCCACATGATGCAAGGTCACTCTTCCAAGGCAAGAGCAGTTTTTCTTTTATGTGGTGTAAAGGCACCGAAAGAAAAGTATAATGGAGTGCTTAAGTTTATGGACCATGGCAGAGGAAAGTGAGATTGCTGCTAAAAGCACTAAGATTATGGCAAGCGAAAGACTGGGAAGCTTTCACTTTGTTTACAATATTATCAGGAATACAATGTATATATAATCTGCGAGCAGACGTCATTTAGCGGCTTCTCTGGACCAGTCTGGATGATTGATCCTCACAGATAAGCTCTATTGTATATAATCATAGAATCTCTTGGAGCACTGTTAGCCAACAATCCAGACAATGTTCAGAGGGAATATTTCAGATAGGATGTCAATCAGATTGATTTGTGAAAGGATTACATTGCTCTTTGTGTTGATTTTGGCAAGGCTTGAAATATTCACTTAATTTACGGGGAATTTTAAAGTTTCCCTCACAAAACTATTCCCTCTCTCTATGTCCCTCCACCAATCAGGAGGTCTTTTCTTTAATGGATTTTGTCATGAAACCAAATGTTAAAACACAAAGTACTTTTAACATTTTATAATTCATTCTTGCTGTGGTACAATTTTCATGGGTGCTACTGGACTCCAATGCCCTTCAAAGATAATGGTTGGTGTTGTACTCTGAATATCAGCACCCTCTCAATTATTTTCTCACACATTACTCATTTGGGGAAAAATCTTAACATCTTTGAGTGGCAGAGTACCATGTTTAGGAAAACATGTTTTTACTTTTACAGCTGGACCCCCTCTTGATTTTTGCAGGGATCCTCAAAGCAGTGCATTTGGTGCCTGATAGTGTTGGTGGTGTTGGCCTTGTGGCAGTAATCACATCAAAAGCATGCACCTGTTTTGGCTTGGAGCCCATGTTAGGCAGAGCAGCATGAAAATAAGTGGCTATAAATGTAAAACTGAATAGAGATGTTCAGAACCATCTGGTATTGGTCAGTAAATTTATTATGAGTAGGAAGAAGTATCTGTACTGAAAGGCATAATCGAAATTGGTGTTTTCCTCAAAGTGTCTGTGTCATACATTTGGATTTTTTAAGCAGTTTTCTGTGACATACAGAATAAATCTGAAGCAGTGTACCTGATTGGGGGGGGTGGGGGAGGTGATAGATAGGTTGTGCAATTCTCTCATGGTTTACTTAATCTAATGGGTTGAGGAAACCATTTTGGGAAGAGTAGGTCAGGCAACATTTACTTTTTTTTTAAAGAAAGGGTAATGTTGCAGGCTTTCAACAGGTTCGTACTCAACAGAGGCATGCGTCTTTCTTGTGTCTTCAGAACTATGTAATATATAGTCTAGCTTACTTAAAATGTTACTTCTGGGGTCCAAGCCAAATGTGTGTTGCAACAATGTGCACAATGGCCCGGAATTTGCGGTCAGCAGCAAAGCGATGGCCCTCGCCACTGACCTCAAAATCTGTCCACAAAGATCTAGCAATCTCTGTGGCGTGAATTTCAGCTCTCCTGACATTTGTTTGAATCTGGTGCCAAATCAAGTGACTCTCCAGTGTCCAGCAACAGTGATGTCATCAAGCAGGCTAAGCAGCCAATCACATTGAAGAATTCTCAGACAGCAAACCAGGAAGTAAAATGCACAGATTATAATTTACTTTCTATAAATTTTACAGAGAGCAAAATAAAGATTGGGACATACACACAGGATTGCGGTAGAAGCTGAAATATCATAAACAAACTTAAAAAAAAATTATATTAAAAGCCATGTAATTATTATATTAATGGAAAAATTTGACATTCCACAAATATAAAATTAGTCTTTCAGGGCCTGAACAGTTGTTCAGCAGTCAATACGCCGTTAAAAACCCAGTTACACCTCTTTCAATAAGGCTTAACATTTACGGGGCGGTCAATGTTGCCATGCAAAATGATGAGACTAAGGACAGAATAACATAGAAACATAGAAGATAGGAGTAGGCCATTCGGCCCCTCGAGCCTGCTCCGCCATTCAATGCGATCATGGCTGATCATCCAAATTCAGTACCCTGTCCCTGCTTTCTCCCCATATCCCTTGATCCCTTTAGCCTTAAGAAATATATCTAACTCCTTCTTGAATATATTTAATGAATTGGACTCAACTGTCTTCTGTGGTAGAGAATTCCACAGGTTCACCACTCTCTGGGTGAAGAAATTCCTCCTCATTTCAGTCCTAAATGGCTTGCCCCTTATCTTTAGACTGTGACCCCTGGTTCTGGACTCCCCCGCCATCGGGAACATCCTTCCTGTATCTAGTCTGTCTAGTCCTGTTAGAATTTTATAAGTTTCAATGAGATCCCCTGTCATTCTTCTAAACTCTAGCGAATACAAGCCCAATCGACCCAATCTCTCTTCATACGTCATTCCTACCATCCCAGGTATCAGCCTGGTGAATCTTCGCTGCACTCCCTCCATGGCAAGAACATCCTTCCTCAGATAAGGTGACTAAAACTGCACAGAATACTCAAGGTGTGGTTTCACCAAGGCCCTGTACAACTGCAGCAAGACATCCTTGCTCCTGTACTCGAATCCTCTCGCTATGAAGGCCAACATACCATTTGCCTTCTTAACCACCTGCTGCACCTGCATGCTTACCTTCAGCGATTGGTGCACAAGGACACCCAGGTCTCGTTGCACTTCCCCTTTTCCCAATCTATTGCCGTTCAGATAATCTGCCTTCCTGTTTTTGCCACCAAAGTGGATAACCTCGCATTTATCCACATCATACTGCATCTGCCATGCATCTGCCCAATCACCCAACCTGTCCAAATCATACTGGAGTTTCTCTGCATCCTCCTCACAGCACACACGCCCACCCAGCTTTGTGTTGTCTGCAAACTTGGAAATATTACATCTAGTTCCCTCGTCTAGATCATTAATATATATTGTGAATAGCTCGAGTCCTTGCACCGATCCCTGCGGTACCCCACTAATCACTGCCTGCCACTCAGAAAAAGACCCGTTTATTCCAACTCTTTACTTCCTGTCTGCCAACCAGTTCTCTATCCAAGACAGTACCTTACCCCCAATCCCGTGTGCTTTAACTTTGCACGCTAATCTCTTATGCGGGACCTTATCGAAAGCCTTCTGAAAGTCCAAATACACCACATCCACTGGTTCTCCCTTATCTATTCTACCAGTTACATCCTCAAAAAAGTTCCAGTAGATTAGTCAAGCATGATTTTGTAAATCCATGTTGACTTTGTCCAATCCTGTCACTGTTTTCCAAGTGCTCTGCTATTACATCTTTTATAATGGACTCTAGCATTTTCCCCACTACCGATGTCAGGCTTACCGGTCTATAATTCCCCATTTTCTCTCTGCCACCTTTTTTAAAGAGTGGGGTTGCATTAGCTACCCTCCAATCCATGGGAACTGTTCCAGAGTCTATAGAATTTTGGAAGATGACCAACAATGTATCTACTATTTCTAGGGCCACTTCCTTAAGTACCCTAGGATGTAGATTATCAGGCCCTGGGGATTTATCGGCCTGCAATTCTGTCAATTTCCTGACCACCATTTCCCTACAAATACTGATTTAATTCAGTTCCTCCCTCTCATTAGACCCAATGTTCCCCGACATCTCTGGGAGTTTATTTGTGTCCTCCTTTGTGAAGACAGAACCAAACTTTGTATTTAATTGATCTGCCATTTCTTTGTTCCCCATTATAAATTCCCCTGATTCTGACTGCAAGGGACCTATGCTTGACTTCACCAATCTTTTTCTCTTCACATATCCATAGAAGCTTTTACAGTCAGTTTTTATGTTCCCTGCAAGCTTACACTTATACTCTATTTTCCCCCTCTTAATTAATCCCTTTTTCCTCCTTTGCTGAATCCTAAACTGCTCCCAATCCTCAGGTTTGCTGCTTTTTCTGGCCAATTTATATGTCCTCTCCTTGGATCTTATGCTATCCCTAATTTCCCTTGTTAGCCACGGTTGAGTCACCTTTTTTGTTTTATTTTTATGCCATACAGGGATGAACAAATTCTGTAGTTCATCCATGCGATCTTTAAATGTTTGCCATTGCCTCTCCACCGTCAACCCTTTAAGTAACATTCCCCAATCCATCCTAGCCAACTTGCGTGTCATACCATCGTAGTTTCCTTTATTCAAATTCAGGACCCTAGTCTCCGAGTCAACTACTTCACTCTCCATCTTAATGAAGAATTCTATCATATTATGATCGCTCCTCCCCAAGGGGCCTCGCACAACAAGATTGCTAATTAATCCTTTCTCATTACATAATACCCAGTCTAAGATGGCCTGATCTCAAGTTGGTTCCTCGACATATTGGTCCAGGAAACCATCCTGTATGCACTCCAGGAATTCCTCCTCCACAGTATTGTTACTAATTTGGTTAGCCCAATCTATATGTAGATTAAAGTCACCTATGATAACTGCTGTGCCCTTATTGCACGTGTCTCTAATTTCCCGTTTAATGCCATCCCCAACCTCAGCATTACTGTTTGGGGGTCTGTATACAACTCCCACTAACGTTTTCTGCCCCATGGTATTTCTCAGCTCTACCCATACAGATTCCACATCATCAGAGCTAATATCCTTCCTTACTATTGTGTTAATCTCCTCTTTAACCAGCAATGCTACCCCACCTCCTTTTCCTTTTTGCCTGTCCTTCCTGAATATTGAATACCCCTGGATGTTGAATTCCCAGCCTTGGTCACCCTGGGGCCATGTCTCCGTAATCCCAATTATATCATATCTGTTTACATCTATTTGCACAGTTAATTCATCCACCTTATTACGAATGCTCCTCGCATTAAGACACAGAGCCTTCAGGCTTGTTTTTTTAACACTCTTAGACCATTTAGAATTATTGTTTACTGTGGCCATGTTTGATTTACACCCTTGATTTCTCTGCCTTCCACTTTTGCTTTTCTCCTTCCTGTCTTGAGTTTCTATCCTTGCTTCCCTTTCCTCTGTCTCCCTGCACAGGTTCCCAACCCCCTGCCATTTTAGTTTAAACCCTCCCCAACAGCACTGGCAAACACTCCCCCTAGGACATCGGTCCCGGTCCTGCCCAGGTGCAAACCGTCCAGTTTGTACTGGTCCGACCTCCCCCAGAACCGGTTGCAATGTCCCAGGAATTTGAATCCCTCCCCCTTGCACCATTCTTCTAGCCACGTATTCATCTGAAAAACCTTCTATTTCTACTCTGACTAGTACGTGGCACTGGTAGCAATCCTGAGATTACTACCTTTTGCGGTCCTATTTTTTAATTTACCTCCTAACTCCCTATATTCAGCTTTTAGGACCTCATCCCGTTTTTTACCTATATCGTTGGTACCTATATGCACCATGATAACTGGCTGTTCTCCCTCCCCCTCCAGAATGCCCTGCAGCCGCTCCGAGACATCCTTGACCTTTGCACCAGGGAGGCAACATACCATCCTGGAGTCTCGTTTGCTGCCGCAGAAACGCCTATCTATTCCCCTTATAATAGAATCCCCTATCACTATAGCTCTCCCGCTCTTTTTCCTCCCCTCCTGTGCAGCAGAACCACCCATGGTGTCAGGAAGTTGGTTGCTGCTGCCTTCCCCCGATAAGCCATCCCCCGCAACAATATCCAAAGTGGTATATCTGTTTGAGAGGGGGATGGCCACAGGGGACCCCTGCACTACCTGCCTGCGCCTACTACTCTGCCTGGCGGTCGCCCATTCCCTTCCTGCCTGTTCAGCCTTTACCTGCGGTGTGACCAACTCATTAAATGTGATATCCACGACGTCCTCAGCATCGCGAATGCTCCAGTATGCATCCATTCACAGCTCCAGCGCCGCAATGCGGTCTGCCAGTAGCTGCAGCTGGATACACTTCCTGCATATATGGTTGTCAGGGACACAGGAAGTGTCCTTGATTTCCCACATAGCGCAGGAGGAGCATACCACGGGGCCGAGCTGTGCTGCCATGACTTACCCTTTAATTAAATTAAATTTAATCAAATCAATACCACCAATTACACTACAATTAAATGTTATACTCAAGGGCCCTTGTTTACTAGCCCTCCCCGCTACACAACAGAGACCTTAGAAACTATAACCACAAAATTAAGACCTTCTAAACTTTATAAACTATTAACCTTAATTGTCAAACTATAGAGTAGTATAAATACTCACCTGGCCGTACTCACCCAATCAGCTGCTTCCTCTTGCCCGCGTCACTTTTGAATCGTGACGTGGCTCTGGAACACCGCCGCCGGTCTGTGAGATTGGTAAGCCTCTGTAAAAAAAAAAAAAAAAAGCCCGCGAAAGTGAGTTTAAATACTCACTGTTCTCTCCTGTTGCTCCCGACACCGGCCTCTGTTGGAACTATAAACTTAGTGATACAGCATGGGAAAAAGATTTCGGGGTATTGATGGGCAGATCATTGAAACCTTCTGCACAGTGTGTAGCAAATCCATTTTTGGGTTGTATGAAGCATTGGATCGCCCACAAATCTATGTAATTCTATGTAAATTGCAGCTGTGATAGTGACCCTAGTTGAATAGACTGTTGCCACTCGCTAAGTAGGTTCATGCCTGAAAATATGGGAACTTAAGTGAAGGAACCATATCCCACCATTGGTCAGAGTCTTCAGGGGAGCAGGAGATGAAAACATATAGAAAATCTGAAAGGTCAGTTTGGAGTAAGAGGTGGTTAGATGTGTTCAATTTGGACAGTTTGGTTATAAACAAATAAACAGCCGCAATTTAGGGTACTGAAATCTCCATTTGACATGATGAATTTATACTGATTCATGAACCCTTAGCACAAGGAGAACATTTCTGAAATTAATTTTTTTTTAACTCTCCAATGAGATAGGATTATTCAATTTGGTAAAATTTGTACTAGTGCTACGACTGGTGATTCCATTCTGGTCAAAACTTGATATTAAACAGAGCATAGGTTTGCAAACCTAAAAGGATTCTTGAGGACAACCACAAGAGTAAACTAGATAGTTAGATTTCCATCTGTCTGGGGCTTGGCATACTGCATGCCAGAGTAACGGTGTCTTGAGAATTCTCTATCTTTATTTTTATTTTTAATTGTTGACTCACTCTAGTATTAGTGAGAATGAATATATAATAAAAACTAGTCGATCACTTGTGGCATTGCACATAGTAAGTCGGGGACTTTTGTCTCTCTTTACCTGACTCTGATGTCCTCATGTTGCTGTTTGTCTCTCTGTCTCACCTCTATTGCTTCTATCATTTTGTTCCTTTTCTTTCAGGTGGAGTTGGTGGGTGGTATGGCATAATGTGGTAGGGAAAAGGGCTCACCAATGAATGCAGGCTGCATTTGGGGTGGAGATTGTTGGAACAGTGTGTACCTCAGTTGCTCCCTTACCATCCCCTCTCCCAATCATTCATGCGTCTATCTACCCTTTCACTCCCATTGCTTCCCCTACCCCTTCACCTTCCCGCTATCTCCTCCCTTTCCTACCACCCTCTTAGTCACATTGTTACCTCTTCCCCTTTGAAATATCCACTCAACCCCTGTATCGTACACGAAACACAAAAAGTTAGCATGCAGGTACAGCAAGTAATTAGGAAAGCAAATGGAATATTGGCCTTTATTGCAAGGGGGATGGAATATAAAAGTAGGGAAGTCTTGCTACAACTGTACAGGGCGTTGGTGAGACCACACCTGGAGTACTGCGTACAGTTTTGGTCTCTTTATTTAAGGAAGGATATACTCGCATTGGAGGTAGTTCAGAGAAGGTTCACTAGGTTGATTCCTGAGTTGAAGGGGTTGTCTTATGAGGAAAGGTTGAGCAGGTTGGGCCTATACTCATTGGAGTTTAGAAGAATGAGAGGTGATCTGATTGAAACATATAAGATTCTGATGGGGCTTGACAAGGTAGATGCAGGGAGGATATTTCCCCTCGAGGGGGAATCTAGAACTAGGGGGCATAGTTTCAGAATAAGGGGTCGCCCATTTAAAACGGAGATGAGGAGGAATTTCTTCTCTGAGGGTCGTGAACCTTTGGAATTCTCTACCCCAGAGAGCTGTGGAGGCTGAGTCATTGAATATATTCAAGGCAGAGATGGACAGACTTTTGAAAAACAGGGGAATCAAGGGTTATAGGGAGCGGGCAGGAAAGTGGAGTTGAGGCCAAGATCAGATCAGCCTCGAGCAGGCTCAAGGGGCCGAATGGCCTACTCCTGCTCCTATTTCTTATGTTCTTATCCTCCCTTCCCCCTTCTTTCTCTAGCTCACCTCGCCCTGAACCCTCCATTCACGCCCCCACTTTACACCAACCATGGGTGATGAAGCTACTAGCCCCCGCAATCAAACTGTTTACCCTCCCTCTCCCCCACCCTTCCCCTCCCCTCCTCCTTCACCGCTCCCCTCCTCCTCCCGCTCCCCTCCCCCTCCCGCTCCCCTCCCCCACCCTTCCCCTCCCCATCTCCTTCACCGCTCCCCCTCCCCCTCCCGCTCCCCTCCCCCTCCCGCTCCTCCTCCCGCTCCCCTCCCCCTCCCGCTCCTCCTCCCCCTCCTCTCCCCCTCCCGCTCCCCTCCCCCTCCCGCTCCCCTCCCCCTCCCCGCTCCCCTCCCCTCCCGCTCCCCCTCCCCTCCCCCTCCCGCTCCCCTCCCCCTCCCGCTCCCCTCCCGCTCCCCCTCCCGCTCCCGCTCCCGCTCCCGCTCCCCTCCCGCTCCCCCTCCCCTCCCGCTCCCCCTCCCGCTCCCCTCCCCCCTCCCGCTCCCCCTCCCGCTCCCCTCCCCTCCCCTCCCGCTCCCCCCTCCCCTCCCGCTCCCCCTCCCCTCCCCCTCCCGCTCCCCCTCCCTTCCCCCTCCCGCTCCCCTCCTCCTTCACCGCTCCCCTCCTCCTTCACCGCTCCCCTCCCCCTTCACCGCTCCCCTCCCCCTTCACCGCTCCCCCTCCCCCTTCACCGCTCCCCTCCCCCTTCACCGCTCCCCTCCCCCTTCACCGCTCCCCTCCCCCTTCACCGCTCCCCTCCCCCTTCACCGCTCCCCTCCCCCTTCACCGCTCCCCTCCCCCTTCACCGCTCCCCTCCCCCTTCAACCGCTCCCCTCCCCCTTCACCGCTCCCCTCCCCCTTCACCGCTCCCCTCTCCCTTCACCGCTCCCCTCTCCCCTCCCCCTTCACCGCTCCCCTCCCCCTTCACGCTCCCCTCCCCCTTCACCGCTCCCCTCCCCCTTCACCGCTCCCCTCCCCCTTCACCTCTCCCCTCCCCCTTCACCGCTCCCCTCCCCCTTCACCGCTCCCCTCCCCCATCACCGCTCCCCTCCTCTTCCCGCTCCCCTCCCCCTTCACCTCTCCCCTCACCCTTCACCGCTCCCCCCCTCCTTCTCCCCCCTCTTCACCTCCTCTTCCCCTAACAGTAAAGTTTAAAAACCACTGAAAGAATAGCAATAATTTCAATTGTAGAATGTACTTGGGGCTGTTGTTCTTGTAGCTGTGCGAAGTGGATGTAGAATATACTACAGTAACTGCGTTTGCAATCACAGTGTATAGTGAATGGATTAAGCCAATATTTAGTTTGATATCTGTGATTATATCTGTATAATTAAAAAAAACTTGACTTGGTTAATCAGCAGCCTGCATGTTGACTAAAATGCTGTGCATTGACTTGCATTATTTGATTTTGGGAATGTTTAATGTCAGCACCACTTTATCATCTTGTTAGCATTGAATTAATGTGTTATTTGCATGCAGGTCCATATTAATGCTGTCTTTTTATTGAAGCCTTTGGAGATAAAATTTCCATAATACTGTTTGGTATTTGTTTGCACGTAGGGGAGCGTTAAAGCCTTGTTTTCTATTGGTGATTGCAGCTGCTCCATTTTAAATTGCTCCAGGCACCAGCCAGATTAATTTTAAACCGCCCCATTTACACTGCAGCACACAGCAGGGTGGCGAGCCAAATAAACCACAACAAAAAACCGGCTACCGCTGGTCATTTAAAATGCTCTTCTTCGTAAGATTGTGTATGTTTACCCAGTCGTGCTTATTGGACCAACTTGGGTCACTTCATTAGCTTCTAAATGATGGATTAAATTGTATTGTCGTGCGCTATTTACTGTGTTTGAAAATAAATATTTTGTCCAGTCTACGTAACCTTTGCATCACTCAAAAAAAAAACCCTGAAATATATTGGGTCGCTTTACATTGGAGCCGCAGCCCCGACTTCACCAGCAGGTCTGTAAAGTGAAGTAGTACGACTGCCTCAAGAGCTGCTGCGGACCATCTCAAGAAGTGGTTTTCCAATAGGCAGCAGCACTGCCAGTGGCAAACATGTCTGTGCCTGCTATTTTAGCTGGCTGTGGATGAACTGTGCTAGCAATATGATTGTCCAGACTTTGAGTATTGTGCTCTGTTTAATTAACATATTGCAAAAATATATACATGCCTTGGAAAGGGTACAGGGAAGAGTAACAAGGCTGATCCTCAAGTGTAAAGAAGATGCGCGATGGAGGAATTTAATCGTTGGTCTTGAAATGAGATGGCTAATGGGTGGGGGGGGGGAGCCCTACTGAAGTAAACAAAATGCCAAATGATATATGCCAAAGGACCAGAGGAGATAAATGGAGTTTAGTGAAACGTAAATTGAAACTGATATTGGGAAGGACGACTTTATTCAAAGAGTAATGCGTGTTTGGATGGGCTGTCTGGGAGGGCAGAAGATGCAAACGTTACTGGGAATGTTCCAGATCGGTAGATTCCGTGAAGGGGCAGTTAGCGTACTAAAAGAAAGACCGACCACCGGACATCCCAAAGCGCTTTACTGCCAATGAAGTCCTTTTTGAAGCGTAGTCACTGTTGGAATGTAGGGATACGAGAGGGATGGGCTCACCCAGGGAGATGCTGTAAGGCAAGCCAGGAACGTGAATTACCTTTTCTCGTCCCTGACTTACAGCCCTCCGAGATATCTACGCTCATCCAATTCTGGCCTCTTGAGCATCCCCAATTTTAATCGCTCCGCTATTGGCGGCCATGGCTTCAGCTGCCAAGGCCCTAAGCGCTAGAATTACCTCCCTAAACCTCTCCGCCTCTCGACCTCTCTACACCTCTTTCCTCCTTTAAGACGCTCCTTAATACCTACCTCTTTGGCCAAGCTTTTGGTCATCTGCCCTAATATCTCCTTAAGCGGCTCATTGTCAAATTTTGTTTGATAACGTTCCTGTGAAGTGCCTTGGGATGTTTTACTATGTTAAAGGCGCTGTATAAATACAAGTTGTTGTTGTTGACTTTGCTTATGGTGTATCCCCGGATCATCATCTGCCTTGAACTATTTCCCATCCAAGAGTTTGAGCTGGGCCTGTTCTGAGGAATTTTGTTTTTTGGATCTCTTAAGTAGAAAACACAATAAAAAGAGCAAATGGAATTTTGGGTTAGACACAGATAGATACATGAATCTGTTCAACAAATTAGTTAGGCTACAGTTGGAAAGATTGTCTGTAGTTTTAGGCAACCCATTACACAAGGGATACACAAACTCTGGAAAAGGTGCAACATAGATTCACAAAGATGGTACCAGGGATGAGAGGGTATAGTTACAATGGGAGACTTGGAAAAACTCGGACTGAATTCACTGGAAAGCTAATAGAATTGTTCTAAGATTTGAAAGGATAAAGAACAAAATATTATGTCCACTGAATTGGTAACAAAAGGGGCACAAACTTAGAATTAGTACTGAAAGCATAAAGGGAGAGATTTGATTTTTTTTTTTCCATTCAAGGAGTTATAATATGGAATGCATTACAGCTATTAGCTATTGAAACGAAGTCAACTATGGCATTTAAGAGGGAATTAGATAAGCATTTGAAAAGGCAAATATAAAAAGGTACAGGGAAAGAGAGCAGGGAAATAGGATCAGTGTAGGTAACTCTGGAATGAAGCTGGCATAAGCACAAAGTTTAAAAAAAAAATTATTTGTTCCTGGGATGTGGGCGTCGCTGGCAAGGCCATCATTTTTTGCCCATCCCTAATTGCTCTTGAGAAGGTGTGGTGAGCTGCCTTCTTGAACCGCTGCAGTCCGTGTGGTGAAGGTACTCCCACAGTGCTGTTAGGAAGGGAGTTCCAGGATTTTGACCCAACGACGATGAAGGAACAGCGATATATTTCCAAGTCGGGATGGTGTGTAACTTGGAAGGGAACATGCAGGTGATGGTGTTCCCATGCACCTGCTGCCCTTGTCCTTCTAGGTGGAGGATGTCGCGTGTTTGGGAGATGCTGCGAAGAACCCTTGGCGAGTTGCTGCAGTGCATCTTGTAGATGGTTCACACTGCAGCCACGGTGCGCCGGTGGTGCAGGGAGTGAATGCTTAAGGTGGTGGATGGGGTGCCAATCAAGCGGGCTGCTTTGTCCTGGGTGGTGTCGAGCTTCTTGAGTGTTGTTGGAGCTGCACTCATCCAGGCAAATGGAGAGTATTCTATCACACTCCTGACTTGTGCCTTGTAGATGGTGGAAAGGCTTTGGGGAGTCAGGAGGTGAGACACTCGCCGCAGAATACCCAGCCTCTGACTTGCTCTTGTAGCCACAGTATTCATGTGGCTGGTCCAGTTAAGTCTCTGGTCAGTGGTGACCCCCCCTCCCCCAGGATGTTGATGGTGGGGGATTCGGCGATTGTAATGCCGTTGAATGTCAAGGGGCGGTGGTTAGACTCTCACATGTTGGAGATAATCATTGCCTGGCATTTGTGTGGGGCGAATGTTACTTGCCACTTATTCGCCCAAGCCTGAATGCCCTCCAGGTCCTGCTGCATTCGGGCATGGACTGCTTCATTATCTGAGGAGTTGCGAATGGAACTGAACACTGTACAATCATCAGCGAACATCCCCACTTCTGAGCTTATGATGGAGGGAAGGTCATTGATGAAGCAGCTGAAGATGGTTGGGCCGAGGACACTACCCTAAAGAACTCCTGCAGCAATGTCCTGGGGCTGTGATGATTGACCTTCAACAACTACAACCATCTTCCTTTGTGCTCGGTATGACTCCAGCCAGTGGAGAGTTTTCCCCCTGATTCCTATTGACTTCAGTATTACTAGGGCTCCTTGATGCCACACTTGATCGAATGCTGCCTTGATGTCAAGGGCAGACACTCTCACCTCACCTCTGGAATTCAGCTCTTTAGCCCGCTGTAATGAGGTCTGGAGCCAAGTGGTTCTGGCAGAACCCAAACTGGGCATCAGTTATTGGTGAGTAAGTGCCGCTTGATAGCACTGTTGATGACACCTTCCATCACTTTGCTGATGATTGAGAATAAACTGATGGGGCGGTAATTGGCCGGATTGGATTTGTTCTGCTTTTTGTGGACAGGACATACCTGGGCAGTTTTCCAGATTGTCAGGTAGATGCCAGTGTTGTAGCTGTACTGGAACAGCTTGGCTAGAGGCGCGGCTAGTTCTGGAGCACAAGTCTTCAACACGACAGCTGGGATGTTGTCGGGCCCATAGCCTTTGCTGTATCCAGTGTGCTCCGTCGTTTCTTGATATCACGTGGTGTGAATTGAATTGGCTGAAGACTGGCTTCTGTGGTGGTGGAGACCTCCAGGAGGAGGCTGATATGGATCATCCACTCGGCACTTCTGGCTGAAGATGGTTGCAAACGCTTCAGCCTTGTCTTTTGTACTCGCGTGCAGGGCTCTGCCATCATTGAGGATGGGGATATTCATGGATACTCCTCCTCCTGTTAGTTGTTTAATTGTCCACCACCATTCACAACTGGATATGACAGGACTCCAGAGCTTTGATCTGATCTGTTGATTGTGGGATCGCTTAGCTCTGTCTATAGCATGTGGCTTCCGCTGTTTAGCATGTATGTAGTCCTGTGTTGCAGCTTCCCCAGGTTGGCACGTCATTTTTAGGTACACTTGGTGCTGCTCCTGGCATGTTCTTTTGCACTCCTCATTGAACCAGGGTTGGTCCCCTGGCTTGATGGTAATGGTAGAGTGAGGGATATGCCGGGCCATGAGGTTACAGATTGTGGTGGAATACAATTCTGCTGCTGATGGCCCACAGCGCCTCATGGATGCCTAGTTTTGAGCTGCTAGATCTGTTCTGAATTTCTCCCATTTAGCGCGGTGGTAGTGCCACACAACACGCTGGAGGGTGTCCACAGTGTGAAGAAGGGATTTCGTCTCCACAAGGACTGTGCGGTGGTCACTGCTACCAATGTTGTCATGGACAGATGCATCTGCGACAGGTAAATTGGTGAGGTCGAGTAGGTTTTTCCCTCGTGTTGGTTCTCTCACCACCTGATGCAGTCCTAGTCTGACAGCTATGTCCTTCAGGACTCGGCCAGCTCGGTCAGTAGCGGTGCTACCGAGCCACTCTTGGTGATGGACATTGCAGTCCCCCTTGCTACTCTGTGCTTCTTCCAAGTGGTGTTCAACATGGAGGAGTACTGATTCATCAGCTGAGGGAGGACGGTAGGTGGTAATCAGCAGGAGGTTTCCTTGCCCATGCTTGACCTGAAGCCATGAGACTTCATGGGGTTCGGAGTCAATGTTGAGGACTCCCAGACCCACTCCCTCCTGACTGTATACCACTGGTGGGTCTGTCCTGCCAGTGGGACAGGACATACCCAGAGATGGTGATGGAGGAGTTTGGGACATTGGCTGAAAGGTATGATTCTGTGAGTATGACTCTGTCAGGTTGTTGCTTGATTAGTCTGTGGGACAGCGCTCTCAATTTTGGCACCAGTCCCCAGATGTTAGTGAGGAGGACTTATCAGGGTCAACCGTTGTCGTGTCCAAAGCCAGTGCCGGTGCCGGTGCCGAGGTCGATGCCGGGTGGTCCGTCCGGTTTTATTATTATTCTTGTTTTTCGCAGTGGTTTGTTACAACTGAGTGGCTTGCTAGGCCATTTCAGAGGGCAACCACATTGCTGTGGGTCTGGAGTCACACATAGGCCAGATCAGGTAAGGACAGCAAATTTCCTTCCCTGAAGGACATTAGTGAACCAGATGGGTTTTTACGACAATCCTATAGTTTAATGGTTACCATTACTAGCTTTTTATTCCAGATTTATTTAATTAACTGAATTTAAATTCACCAGCTGCCATGGTGGGATTTGAACTCACTTCCCTGGATCATTATTGCAGACCTCTGGATTACTAGTCCAGTAACATAACCACTATGCTACCGTTCCCTTGACAAAGTCCTGAATGGCTTCTTTTGTTGGAAATTCTACGATTTATAAGGCAACACAGGTTAACTCACCCTTCAGCTTTCCTTCCCTTTCTCTGGGGAAAATGTTGTTACCTCTGCCAAACAACCCACATAGATGGAGACTTGCAACAATTTAAAAAATTTACAATCCTCATCCTTCTTTTCAGATCCCTCCCCCTATCTCAGTAACCTCCTCCAGCCCTACAAGCCTTCGAGATCTCTGCGCTCCTCCAATTCTGGCCTCTTGCGCGTCCCCGATTTTAATCTCCATCATTGGCAGCCGTGCTTTCAGCTGCCTGAGCCCTAAGCTCTGGAATTCCCTCCTGAAACCTCTCTGCATCTCCACCTCTCTCTCCTTTAAGATGCTGCTTAAAACCTACCTCTCTGACTAAGCTTTTGGTCATCGGTCCTGATATCTGCTTCAGTGGCTCGGTGTCAATAATGGTTTTATTGATAACACTCTTGTTAAGCGCCTTGGGACGTTTTGCTACGTTAAATGCGCTGTATAAATGTAAGTTGTCGTTGAGGGGAGAAGGAAATAATTCATGGAGCACTATGCTGATAGACACATTCCTGAAAAGCCTAGCTGAGAATGGGATTCACTATTGGGGAAGGGTTTGTTAGCTCATGGCAGAGTGCAGTGAATTGAGAGGTCGCACAACACCAGGTTATAGTCCAACAGTTTTATTTGAAATCACAAGCTTTCGGAGCTATCGATCGCCCCTTCCTCAGGTGAAGTACTTCACCTGAGGAAGGGGCGATCGATAGCTCCGAAAGCTTGTGATTTCAAATAAAACTGTTGGACTATAACCTGGTGTTGTGCGACCTCTCAATTTTGTCAACCCCAGTCCAACACCGGCATCTCCGCATCAGAGTGCAGTGATGCATTGATATGCCGTACTGATGGGGTATCTATGGTCATTGTTTAAATTAGTTATGACTTGTAGATTTTGCATTGGTATTGCTATACTGGGACTTCTCCAATTATAAGTATATTTTCTTAACAATGTTAAGAGGATTACTGATGGCAAAAAATGAAGACGGAAAGTGTAAAATAAAGAACAATGAAAAATAATCCTATTCTGGTTTGCAGAAAAAATAAGATTGGATGGAATGAAAACCTTCTTGCGGCATTTTTAATGTTTTAAAAACCTTGAAGGGCTTTTTAATAATGTATTTAAAAATCAAATTATGGTATAGTTCTTAATCTTCAGTCACTGGATAGAAAAGCTTAATATTTGCTTGCAATCAAAATATACACCCTTTTACGAGAACTGTAAATCTGTGGTTTGCAGTAAGTTGAATATCAACAACGGTATTTGATAACAGCAGGGACCAATGACCACAACATATATTAGTACCTTTAGCAGGTACAGTAACAATGCTTATGTTACTGGACTAGTAATCCAGAGGACTGGATTAATGATCTGGAGACTTGAGTTCAAATCCCACCACAGGCAGCTGGGGAATTTAAATTCAATTAATTAAAATACATCTGGAATTAAAAACTAGTATCCGTAATGGTGACCATGAAACTACTGGATTGTCATTAAAAACCCATTTGGTTCACTAAGGAAATCTGTCATCCTTACCTGGTCTGGCCGATATGTGACTCCAGACCCACAGCAATGTGGTTGACTCTTAACTGCCCTCTGCGGTTCAAGAGGGCGGCTCACCGCCACCTTCTCGAGGGCAATTAGGGACGGGCAATAAATGCTGGCCTTGCCAGCGACGCCCACATCCCATGAACGAATTAAAAAAAAAAGGTATGTTAGCCTAGTACATTTGGTAACGCACGAGTCGTGAGTTCAAATTCCAGCATGAATAAGGAATTCAGCAACAGTACAGAGTTACTGGCTTTGATCAATTCAGAAAGATACCTTAAGTATTACTTAATCAGAAGGAATAGTCCTGAAGAAGCTCAATTCTCAAGAGCAGTTTTGTACTTGAAATATGCAGGCTGATAAAATGCTCATAGAATGACATTGGGCTCATAGACTTTCTGAAATAGTGCTCAGGCTTTTAACAGAACGTAGTTTTGCTCTTGTGGCAACTTCAGAGAACAGGTAATTTATGTGAATAACTTTATAAAGAGCAAAAGGAGACTTAGTTCCCAACACAAGAGTCTTGAGAGTTATTGAAGGAATCAACATCAAACACAGATACAGTATCTATATTGATTTTGATGAACATTCAGACATAAAAGAACATTTAAAATGCTGAAAATATAGAACAGATCCCAACTGATCTATGCCAGTGTTCATACTCCACATGAGCCTCCTCCCACTCCAGTTCTCCAATTCCACTCTGGCCCTGTATCTCTCTCTTCCCTTCTCCCTCATGTATGCACCAAGCTGCCCATTAAAGGCGTCAATGCTATCTGCTCCACATTCTCACCACTCTCTCTCTAAAGAAATTCAACCTAAATTCTGCTCGTGGCTATCTTATATTTATGCCCCCTTGGAACTAAAGGCAGTAAGAATTCAGCAAACAGCCAGGAAAAATATTTTGAAGATAGAATGCCAAAAGACCAGCAAGAATGTTGTGAATACAGACATAAAAACAACAACGTGCTGAAAATTCACAGCAGGCTAAAGAGCAGAGTAAAAAAAAAACCTGCAAATCTGAAATCAAAATATAAAAGATATGAAAAGTAAAAGATAGATTAATGTTTTGGGTAGAGTCCTTTTGTCAACTAGAAAGGGAAGCTAGCCGAATCCATATCAGACTGACCAAATAGGATCTACCTTCTCTTTCCAGTTCTGAGGAAGGGTCACTTTCCGAAAATTTAACTTGTTTTTTCCCCCCTTCTGGATGATTTGGGATCTGTTCTATATTTTCAGCATTTTAAATTTTCTTCTATATCTGATTGTTTAATGTTTTTGGTGAGACCCTTCATCAAACTCAGTACAATGCAGATACTGTATCTGTGTTTGATGTTGATTCCTTCAGTAACTCTCAAGACTCTTTTGTTGGGAACTAAGCCTCCTCTTGCTCTTTATAAAGTTATTCACATAAATTACCTGTGCAAGACAACTTGTCTCTGAAGTTGCCACAAGAGCAAAACATACGTTCTGTTAAAAGCCTAAACCCAGCGACGATGAAGGAACGGCGATATACTTCCAAGTCGGCTGCATTTATTTGTACCACAAGTGGGTTGGACCAAATTTCTGATGGGTGTGTCTTGTCCTCCAAGGGGACCAAACAGTTTGTCTGCAATGTGTAATTTGATCCAGTCATCGTCACAGGCAGGCTCCCCGAGCCAAGCTGCTCCAGTGCAGCCATGACAGTGGCATCTACCTGTTAATGTGGAGGGTCACCTAGAAAAGCAAGATAACTCTCACACGGCCACGTATGGCCTGGTCTGTCGACCTCCTCCCAATCATCAGTTGAGTGATATAACATAACATAAAATGCTGGAAATGCTGAGCAAGTCAGGCAGCATCTGTGGAGAGAGAAGCAGAGATAAGGTTTCAGGTCGATAACCTTTCACCAGAACATGAAACGTTAACTGTGTTTCTCTTTCTGTAAATGCTGCTTGATTTGCTGAGTGTTTCCAGCAATTTGTATCAGATTTCCAGCCTCTGCAGTATTTGTTTTTGAATCAGCAGAGTGACCGTAGGAATCCGCAATGGTGCCATCAGGCAACACCTGCACACCACTGAGCTGTTCACCAATGCGGAGTTCGAGTTGACTTTTGGGCCCCTTCAAAAATTTAACCCCACGAACGGCCGATGCAAGATCATGCAGGATGCTGTAGCCATTTCTCTGAGGCTGAATTTGACCAATCCACAGCATTGAGAATTTTACATAATTTGAGCTGCAAGGTTGGTTCAGTGAGGCACTTTTCATTCAACGAGAACAGGTGAGGGTGACATCACCAGCAGAACCGTAGAGTTTTAGCATGCGCTGAGAATGACATCATCGAGTGGTTCGGCTCATGCGCAGGATTACATCACGGGTCAGCCGAGAACCGGAAGTACCCACATTGTCGCTAATCACTCCGTCAAACAAAACACTCTGGGTGAGAGCTGTGGTGGCTGATGGGGCATTGTGTGTGGGCCATGGATTGTGAACAGGCTTATTGGGTACGAAGTGAATAGTGACAGTGCCATGACTTCCGGATTTTGTCCAGTCCAATGATGTAATTTGCTGCGCACACGCCAGGCTTCCCGAGAAATCAACTTACTGCCATTCATTGTCAAGAGCGTGATCCAGGTCTAGGGGCAGGAGAGGGAGAAGGTGGTGCAGGTGTACCGTCTACCCATCTGGATCACGTTCTTGCTCTCACCGCCACCGCCCCTCCCTTTTAGACCTAGATCACATTCTTCCCCCATCCCCATTGTTCTCTCCATGCTTTCCCCCCCCCCCCTCCTCCCCTCCCCCTGCCCCGGGTTCCTGACCTTCTGCCCCCCCACAAGTTCCTGACCTTACCCCCCCCCCCACGAGTTCCTGACCTACCCTGCCCGCACCAAGTTCCTGACATTCTCCTCCCCCCCCCCCCCCGAGTTCTTCACCTTCTCTCCACGCCCCCAAGTTCCTGACTTCTCTCCTCAACCCCCCCACCCCCAAGTTCCTGACCTTCACCCCCGAATTCCTGACCTTCTCTCCCTTCCCCCCCCCCCGAGTTCCTGACCTTCTCCCCCCCCCCCCCGAGTTCCTGACCTTCTCTCCTCCCCCCGCCGCCCCGAGTTCCTGACCTTCTCTCCTTCCCCCCCATCCCTCCCGAGTTCCTGACCTTCTCTCCTTCCCCCCATCCCTCCCGAGTTCCTGACCTTCTCTCCTTCCCCCCCACCCCGAGTTCCTGACCTTCTCTCCCCCTCCCGCCGAGTTCCTGACCTCTTCCCCTCCCCCCGAGTTCCTGACCTTCTCTCCTACCCCCCCCACCCTAGTTCCTGACCTTGTCTCCTACCCCCCACCCGAGTTCCTGACCTTCTCTCCTTCCCCCCCCATCCCCCCGAGTTCCTGACCTTCCCCCCCCCCCCCGAGTTCCTGACCTTCTCTCCTTCCCCCCCACCCCGAGTTCCTGACCTTCTCTCCTTCCCCCCCACCCCGAGTTCCTGACCTTCTCTCCTCCCCCCACCCCCCCCCCCCGAGTTCTTCACCTTCTCTCCACGCCCCCAAGTTGCTGACTTCTCTCCTCAACCCCCCACCCCCAAGTTCCTGACCTTCCCCCCCCGAATTCCTGACCTTCTCTCCCTTCCCCCCCCCCCCCCCGAGTTCCTGACCTTCTCCCCCCCCTCCCCCGAGTTCCTGACCTTCTCTCCTCCCCCCCACCCCGGGTTCCTGACCTTCTCTCCTCCCCCCGCCGCCCCGAGTTCCTGACCTTCCCCCCCCCCCCCCCCGAGTTCCTGACCTTCTCTCCTTCCCCCCCACCCCGAGTTCCTGACCTTCTCTCCTTCCCCCCCACCCTGAGTTCCTGACCTTCTCTCCTCCCCCCACCCCCCCCCCCCCGAGTTCTTCACCTTCTCTCCACGCCCCCAAGTTGCTGACTTCTCTCCTCAACCCCCCACCCCCAAGTTCCTGACCTTCCCCCCCCGAATTCCTGACCTTCTCTCCCTTCCCACCCCCCCCCGAGAGTTCCTGACCTTCCCCCCCCCCCCCCGAGAGTTCCTGACCTTCTCTCCTACCCCCCGCCCGAGTTCCTGACCTTCTCTCCTCCCCCCGCCGCCCCGAGTTCCTGACCTTCTCTCCTTCCCCCCCATCCCTCCCGAGTTCCTGACCTTCTCTCCTTCCCCCCCACCCCGAGTTCCTGACCTTCTCTCCCCCTCCCGCCGAGTTCCTGACCTTCTCTCCCCCTCCCCCCGAGTTCCTGACCTTCTCTCCTACCCCCCCCACCCTAGTTCCTGACCTTGTCTCCTACCCCCCCCACCCGAGTTCCTGACCTTCTCTCCTTCCCCCCCCCATCCCCCCGAGTTCCTGACCTTTCCCCCCCCGAGTTCCTGACCTTCTCTCCTACCCCCCCCACCCTAGTTCCTGACCTTGTCTCCTACCCCCCCACCCGAGTTCCTGACCTTCTCTCCTTCCCCCCCCCCATCCCCCCGAGTTCCTGACCTTTCCCCCCCGAGTTCCTGACCTTCTCTCCTACCCCCCCCACCCGAGTTCCTGACCTTCTCTCCTACCCCCCACCCGAGTTCCTGACCTTCTCTCCTACCCCCCACCCGAGTTCCTGACCTTCTCTCCTTCCCCCCCACCCGAGTTCCTGACCTTCTCTCCTCCCCCCCACCCCGAGTTCCTGACCTTCTCTCCTCCCCCCCACCCCGAGTTCCTGACCTTCTCTCCTCTCTTCCCCACCCCCCGAGTTCCTGACCTTCTCTCCTCTCTTCCCCACCCCCCGAGTTCCTGACCTTCCCACCCCCCCCCCGAGAGTTCCTGACCTTCCCCCCCCCCCCCCCGAGAGTTCCTGACCTTCTCCCCCCCCCCCGCCCGAGTTCCTGACCTTCTCTCCTCCCCCCGCCGCCCCGAGTTCCTGACCTTCTCTCCTTCCCCCCCATCCCTCCCGAGTTCCTGACCTTCTCTCCTTCCCCCCCACCCCGAGTTCCTGACCTTCTCTCCCCCTCCCGCCGAGTTCCTGACCTTCTCTCCCCCTCCCCTTGAGTTCCTGACCTTCTCTCCTACCCCCCCACCCTAGTTCCTGACCTTCTCTCCTACCCCCCCACCCTAGTTCCTGACCTTCTCTCCTACCCCGCCCCCCGAGTTCCTGACCTTCTCTCCTACCCCCCCACCCTAGTTCCTGACCTTCTCTCCTACCCCCCACCCGAGTTCCTGACCTTCTCTCCTTCCCCCCCATCCCCCCGAGTTCCTGACCTTCCCCCCCCCCCCCGAGTTCCTGACCTTCTCTCCTCTCTTCCCCACCCCCCGAGTTCCTGACCTTCTCTCCTACCCCCCAACCGAGTTCCTGACCTTCTCTCCTTCCCCCATCCCTCCCGAGTTCCTGACCTTGTCTCCTTCCCCCCCACCCCGAGTTCCTGACCTTCTCTCCCCCTCCCCCCGAGTTCCTGACCTTCTCTCCTGCCCCCCACCCGAGTTCCTGACCACCTCTCCTCCCCCGCTGAGTTCCTGACCTTCTCTCCCCCTCCCCCCGAGTTCCTGACTTTCTCTCCTACCCCCCACCCGAGTTCCTGACCTTCTCTCCTCTCCCCCTCCCGCCGAGTTCCTGACCTTCTCTCCTCCCCCCCACCCCGAGTTCCTGACCTTCTCTCCTCCCCCCCCACCCCGAGTTCCTGACCTTCTCTCCTACCCCCCACCCGAGTTCCTGACCTTCTCTCCTCTCCCCCTCCCCCCGAGTTCCTGACCTCCTCTCCTCTCCCCCCCCCCCCCCCACCCCGAGTTCCCGACCTTCTCTCCTCCCTCCCTCCCCCCCCCCCCCCCCCGAGTTCCTGACCTCTCCTCCTTCCGATCCCCAGACCTTCTCCTCCCCCACCCAACCCCCCGCCGATCCCCTGTCCTCTTGCCCCCCCCCCCCCCCGATCCCCTCTCCTCTGCCCGCTACGATCTCCTGATCTTCTCCACACAAAAAAAGAGAGGAAACGTGGTTCAGACCGCAGGCCTGTGGCTAGGCGGGTGTACGGTTGGAACATTGGGTGCGCATGTGCAAACACAACATCAGGTGCGCGGCACCGGTGGGGGTTCGGGACAGTGTTACTTGGCTCCACCCCCATAACGGTGCGCGTGCGCAGAACGACTCAAACTTCTTTGTGTCAGCAATCACTCCCTTCCAAGTCAGGAAGGTGTGTGACTTGGAGGTGGTGGTGTTTCCATGTGCCTGCTGTCCTTGTCCTTCTAGTTGGTAGAGGTCGCAGGTTTGGAACGTGCTGTCAAAGTAGCTGCAGTGCATCTTTGCAGATAGTACACACTGCAGCCACGGTGCGCTGGTGGTGGAGGGAGGGAATGTTTAAGATGGGGGATGGGGTGGCGATCAAGCAGGCTGCTTTGACCTGGATGGTGTTGAGATATTTGAGTGTTGCTGGAGCTGCACTCATCCAAGCAAGTGGAGAGTATTCCATCACACTCCTTACTTGTGCCTTGTAGATGGTGGAAAGCCTTTCTATACACAGTATTAATGCAATCACTAAAAACATTTCTGAAGATCAGCCATTTTGTTGATTGACAGGAGAGGTATTTCAACTCCCTGCCTCTTTGAAATGGTCCATGGAGACCACCCTCTGCAGTCAACAAAGAATTGATGTCAATGAAAATGGATGTTTGAACAGCCTTCACAAACAAAAATTGTATCCTGCCATGCCACCAACTACTCAAATTGCTTTTGGACATTACACTTGAAACAAATACAAATCCAGAAGCTGTTTTTTGCTTGAATAAATGTGATTAAATGAATTTTCTGTCGCCTGATATCTTATTATGTGGAAAAGGAAATGTTAGACTTTGATCAGCTGAGTAGAATATGCGAATTGACCAGCATTCAGTGAAACTGAATAAATTCAGCGGCTTTTCATAATGTCAATGTTTTTCTTTTCCCAGTAAATAAATGGTGTTCGCACTTTGTTCATTATTGGGGGGTGTGTATATTTGATACGTGTGCTGGGTGGGGGAGGTACAAGGTTTTTCTCATCAATTTTTTACTGCATATTTTTGCTTTGTTTCATGGGTTTCTGCCGCCTCGGCCAAGCAGTTATTTTTCACGTGTGAGCATCGATGTGGAGAATGTTGACAGGTCATTCAGCTGTGGAGCAGGAGCATCCGAGCCAAGCCTGATTCTGTCCTCGCTTCTTTAACTCCGAAAATTGTTCAGCACATCACGTGATGTGTGGACACACATTTCCAATCTCGTTTGATTGTACTTTGTTGCATCAGTTACAGCTGTTTGTACATCCTCCACCCTCCACTTCTTGAGCATTGCTAGTAGTATAACTTTTTTTTTAAAAAGTGGTCACTATTAGCACAATATGCCCGCCGGCCAGCAACCTCCTTCCATAGGAGCCTCACCTTATAGCTTAGTAACCATGTAACCGTACAATTGTGTTTCTGAACATGCAGCAGTCTTTTGATATGGTAAGTCCCTGCAGAATAAAACCGTTATGTTGTCTGTCTTTTTAAAAAAAAACAGCTTAAAATCAATAGTATAAACGAGGTGCACAGTGGGACTCGGAGATGTACAGAAAAATAAACCGCTGAGTGGGTTGGCCTTCATCTCTGAATCCTCCTGTGGGTCTATGAATTTTGCACTCGATGTCACTTGATTTATTTTTCAGTAAATTATTTTGAGGGAAATCATTTTTGAATCATAATGGGAAGGGCAGGAATTACTGACATGCCCCTCCTTTTCTGCAGTTTCCCAGAATAGCAGATATTGTCACTAGCCCCCGAAAGGCAACTGGCAGGGTGGTAAACTACGTTTTGGGAATAGAGCCTGCATAAGTTCAGCAAATGCTAATGTGAGAGACTTTTTTAAAAAAAAAGACAGAAAGAAAGCTGTGTTTAGCACAGCCATAGGTAGTAATGAGCCTCATTTTGTTTTGCATCTGCTCTTGCAACTCCTTCAGCACAGCAGGGCAGCAGTGTTTCTCTGTTGTGACAAAAATGTGCCATCACACACAGGGACAAATGCAAATCCTTTTGTGAGAAATGTATAAATCTATCCAGCTTTCTTTTAAAGCTAAATAGATTTATTAATTCTAAGGAACACAACACTAAACCAGTGACTTCATTTTCTTTTCTGGGGGAAACCTTTTGGAAAACTAGTTTTGGTAAGCGCCCACTCTGTGAGGCTGTCTGAAGGAAGTAACAGTTGGAGGTGATGTCCTTCTGAGTCGATCGGAGCAAAAGAAGGGCAGGTCAACTACATTTGGAAAATCTTCCATTTCTAAGTTACAGAGGAGTTTTACTAGAAATCTGAGAATATTATCTCCCTATTATTTAGTGAGTGGTTCTCAGCATGCAGAGACCTGAATTCAGCAATTTTGAAACATAACTTGAAAAGAGAATGTGAGAAAGGAGGAAGGGTGGGGAGGCTTAATGCAGTTTTCCAGAAATTGTGCTTTTGAGTAATTGCTGAAACCAGACAGAGGTCAAGTCATTATTCAAGTGTTCTCCGCCAGACTTAAGAAATGTAAATGAATAAATTTACACAGGCTCACTGGAAATCGTGTCCATCCAAATGAAAAATATACCTGTCATAGGTACCGAGCTGAACAAATGAGTTTAAAGACTTTGAGCAGACCTATTCAGTCACTTTGTCACTTTAACACTTTTTCTTTCCAGTGTTGCAGAAAATGAAAATTGATGATTTTGAAGATTGTGCTTTCGCTTTGTTACTTGTGTGTTTGGCTTTCTGTATTACAAATTGCTAAACTAAACTGGTGAAAGAACAGTGTCCTACAACAGAGCAACAAATGCTTTAAATCGCATGGAAGGATCACAGTGACTGGTCCAGCAGTGATATAACATCATCTGAGTAGATCCATATTTTCAGCATTGTATTTTAAAAGCAAGACCAGATGTCCTTCCTGTGATTTTTACCAATTGCATTAAGCCCTCAGCACCTGACTTTCACTCTGCTCGAACCAACATCACTTGATGTAGGTCCATCTTTGTATGAGTTTTCAACATATGAAACTTGTTCTCATCTCGGATGAGGATCAACTGTAGCCACTGCACTCAGTGGAAATTCAAGGGTACAAGCTGAGGTTGTGTTCTCAATTGCAATTTTCTGTGTATTGGAAGTAATAATAGGAGTAGATGTCGTGCATGGGTAGGATAGGTGCTTAAGGTGAAGTTGAAAGGCCTAGTGGTGTTAATTGACTCATTGCTCACCAAGTCTCAGTCTTGTGAGTTGGCAATAAACAAAGCAAATGGGATGTTGGTTATGTTGCTAAATCAGTTGCATTCAAATCCCCATAGGTCATGCTGAGGTTGTATAGTGAAGTTGTGAAGAGCAAATATTGGAAAATATAACTTTACAATGAGGATGACTAACAGCTGGAAGAAGTTGCTGGCAAGAATGGTTGAAATTAGGACACAGAATAATTAAATAAATAGCTAGATGCTGTAATACAAGCACAGTAATATTTGTATTCAGGAAGGATGGGCTGAAGGGCCTTACATTGAGTCTACAGCACAGAAACAGGCCATTTGGCCCAACTGGTCTAAGCCAGCGTTTATGCTCCACACAAGCCTCGTCCCAATCTTCTAACCCGATCAGCATAACCTTCTGTTCCTTTCTCCCTAGTGTGTTTATCTAGCTTCCCTTAAATGCATCTATGCCTTTCGCCTCAACTACATGTGATGGTGAGTTCCACATTCTAACTATCTTTGGGTAAAGAATTTTCTCCTGAATTCCCTATTCGATTTGTTAGTGACTATCTTATATTTATGACCTCTAGTTTTAGTCTCCGCCACAAGTTGAAACATTTTCTCCACTACTACCCGATCAAACGCTTTCATTATCTTAAAGACCTCTATCAGGTCACCCCTCAGCCTTCTCTTTTCTAGAGAAAAGAGTCCCAGCCTGTTCAGTCTTTCCTGATAGCTATAACCTCTCAGTTCTGGTACCATCCTTGTAATCTTTTTGGCACCTTCTCAATGGCTCTATATCCTATTTATAATATGGAGACCAGA
Organism: Squalus acanthias; assembly: GCA_030390025.1. Classification (NCBI taxonomy): domain Eukaryota; kingdom Metazoa; phylum Chordata; class Chondrichthyes; order Squaliformes; family Squalidae; genus Squalus; species Squalus acanthias. The sequence continues at coordinate 120,741 of JASTWF010000535.1, read as the reverse complement.
ACTGTGCACAGTACTCCAAGTGTGGTCTAACCAAAGTTCTATACAAATTTATCATAACTTCTCTGCTTTTCAATCCTATCCCTCTAGAAATGAACCCCAGTGCTTGGTTTGCTTTTTTAATGGTCTTATTAACCTGTGTCGCTACTTTGTGATTTTTTTTATATCTGTACCCCTAGATCGCTTTGCTCCTCTACCCCATTTAGACTCTTATTATCCAAGCAGTATGTGACCTCCTTATTCTTCCTACCATATTTATCTATATTGAAATTAATTTGCCAATTACATTCCCATTCTGCCAGTTTATTAATGTCATCTTGTATTTTGTTGCATTCTTCCTTTGTATTAACTACACCCCCAATTTGGTCCAAAAGCAAAATACTGCGGATGCTGGACATCTAAAATAAAACACAAAATGCTGGAAACACTCAGCAGGTCAGGCAGCATCGAGGAGAGAGAAATAGAGTCAACGTTTCGGGTCAAGGACCCTTCATCAGAACTGGAAAAGGTCAGAGAAGAGAGATTTTTAAGCAGGGACAGGGAGGAGGGGAGGAAAGAACAAAGGGAAGGTCTGTGACAGGCTGGAAAGCAGGAGAGATTGACTGACAAAAGGGATGATGGTGCAAGGCATAAAGAGAGGTAATGGGGCAAGTTAAGAAACAAAAGATGGCTCTAGATGAGGTGTGAATGGCGATGGCAGAATCAACAACAGCTACCATGTGAGAAGACAAGGGGGAAAAAAATTTAAATAAAATAAAACAAAAGGTTTTGGGAGTTGTAAGGCTTTTTATTAAAGAGCTACAGTTTAAAGCATAATTAGATATTACATGTGGTTAAGATAAGTATAATAGACATACAACCCATGACAGTAGGGAGCGATCTACGACTCCCGAAGCAGAATGCCACGACCGGACAGACGGACGCCCGATGAGACAGCGTGGAGGTCTCGGGTCGGCGGATCTCTGCAGCCTACAGCAACAGTCACTTCTGTTAGTTTGTCCCTTGAGCCATTGGAGGTGTTAGGCATAAGCCAGCATTGATTTCCACCTCAAGGAAGCCTTCGCCCTAGCTGCCTGACTCTCTTTCTTTTTCGGTCCCTTATTTTTATATGTTATTTCGGCTGGTGGATACCTGGTGTCAATCATGGCTGACCAGGCCTTCCTCTTATCTTTCTGAGGAATGTCTTGTTATGTTTCTTTAAGGACATTTAATGCCTTTCTGGCTCCATATTGTCAAACTATCATGCCACCATCCTGTGTTGCTTTGTATTTTACGATTTCCTTATCACTTTCATGCCCTGGCCTCGGCCATTTGTCTTTTTGTGCTCGTCATTTGACCTTGCTGACATCCCTGCTATCCGTTCCCAGTTTGTTGTCAGTCTCTGTTCTAAGAATTAAAACTCCATCTTTGAATCTAAAAGCTATTTCTTACAATTCCCTTCTTTGAGAAGGAAATATCCTTATTGACTTCTCGCAACTTTTGACTATTCTAGCTAATTCTTATTGCTCTCTCAACTTGGGCGCTCATTAGTAGGGAGTCTCGAAAATGAAGATTTCCCCCTTTCTTACAGTCCGCTCCTTTGAGGGGGAGGAGCAACCTCCGACCCTTCACACAAATTCAGTTCACTGTTCTGGTGTTCCAATTCTGCCCTGCCTGGGGTATCCTCTGTTTCTTTTATCTTTCCTGATCTTACCCCGCCTGGGATGATCTCTATGTTGCTTCGGATCTTCTCTTTCGGTGTACTCAATTAATTTGTTGGTGCTGGTTAGTCGTAGGCATGAGTACACAATTGACTTGTGCATCAAAGTCTTACTACACGGGTTGCAAGTTGGAGAACTACCAGAGCGTGTGAAATAATACAAACCCAAGGGTGTGCTGATATATTAAGCCCAATATCCCACCAGTATGAGTCGTCACCTATGCTGTCAATTTCAATTTCTATTCTCGAGTTGTCTTGCTCCAAAACATCATAATGCTCTAGGGAGGAGTTCAGTTGCATCACGAGCTCACTGAAACCCTAAGACAACAGGGGAATGTATTATCTGAATTGTGACACATAATTGTGCAGCTCATACTTAAGTATCTCATTTACTGTCAGTTTCACTTGAGCATAGGTTTTGATATTGAGTAAAACGTGTTGGTTGATGGGACAGGTCCTGTTAGACCCGTAAAGCTTGGTAGTTGCAGTAGCAGTGATACAGGAGGCACCACCAAAACCACCCCATACTGGATTCGTACTGATTTTTCCAACGCTCTGTTATCTATAAAACACAATTATTACAGTCACAGTTAAATTCAGTCTTACAATCATTTCAAGCGAAATTACAGTTTAACATCTAATCAACAAGTCATGGACTTAAAAGATTCTCCAGATCTCTCTTTTACTCGTATCTATCTTGTGGATAATTCTTGCTAAACGTGATTTCTCCTTAGCCCTCAATTGTCCCAATCCAAATTCCATGTAACTCTCCGCTTCAACTTCAATTTCAATCCCTCTAACAAGTACCAGTGTGTTTAACTCTATTCTGATTGTTTCATTAATTAGATAGTTTCTCGATGGAGTATGTGTCAATGCTTTAAAAGTTATCTCACTCTCCTGAGCCACATTAACCATTTCATGTCGTACTGTTGTCTAGTAACTGAGCATGTCTGAGACCCGTTCTTCAGTGCAAATTAACCACGTATTTCCGGATGGTAATTGCTTCATACGTAACAAATCACATTTGCACACTCATACCGGTATCTCAATATCCTGCCACACGTACCATCCGATACAAGCCATTCTCAGGCTTTCAGGTGATCCCATCAAAAAATTGTAGTCATCTGGAGATCTTTGCTCATCTTCCTCTGCATGGTCCTGATGTCTTGGGTAGTGGCCAAGCTATCAAATTCAGTTTTCTTAAGTTCATTATAGGCAAGGACACAAATGTCTCCAAGAGAAAGCTGTCAATTTACTATTCGTAACTACACTTTTCTGACTTTCACTAGAATGAAAATTCCCATTAATACCAGATTCTATCTCATTCATGAGCGTCTGGAGAAACTTTACTGTCCAATACAATATTAAAGATAGAAAACATAGATCAAAGTTGTTTGGTGAACAGATTTAAAAAAAAAAAGCTGCCAGCGGAAAGGGTTAACTCCTTTGCAGGAAATATTCTTATTCACTAAACACAATACAGAACAGAAAATAAAACAAAAAAAACAGTAAGTTACATAATATTTCTCTTTGTTCTTTCTTCAGATGCGTTTTCAAATGACTAAAAATATTGAATACAACTGGAGAAAAATTACTTTTCACATTTAAACTAAACAAATCAAACTGCTTTGGAAAATTTCACCATAGCAACCGTGACTCCAAGGTTAAATCTTAGACTGAAACTTAATCTTTTGTTAAACAAACTTTGTTTTTCTCAGCTTTTCCACACCAGCTTAACTTAAATTGTAGTTCAAAGTTTTTTTTTCCAATTCTGGGTACACAATCTTATTCGCACATTCTTAAAACTTCCAGAATCTAAGACAAGACTACAAAGGGTTAAATGGCTTTTCGCACAGAGAAGTGGGTGGAGCTAAAACACACATAACACACACTTTTAAAGACAGAGGGCTGGATTTTGTGTTGGGGTCGTGTAATCCGAATTTCGTGTTTCCCCCCCGACTCCAGATTAATGTGGATGCCTGATGCAATTTTCACTTAATTGGGCAATTGAGTTGCAGCATGTGGGAACCCATGAACTAATTAGTGGTTTCAGTCTGAAACCCGCCTCTGATGATGTCATCATTGCTGCCTGCCTGCTCTCTCAGATTGTATGGCTACTGGTGAGAGAGGACCTGTCTGCATTGCTTCTGATGTGAGTGGACCTGGATATGTCAGAGAGAGAGAGAGAGAGAGCATTTATGTAGCAGCATCAGAGGCGACTTTCACACCTAATACTACTACTACCGTCATCACATCTCCGTTGTAATAGTGGACTTGCAGCCGATAGTCAGCTATCCACTTGTGCTCCCGCCAGGTTTCACTGGAGTGTTTCACACCAGGCGTACTTCACGTCAGAAAAGGGTTAAACTAGCTAAAATGTTTCAAAATAGCATTACAGACCCAATTTAAGGCTTGTTAAGGGCTTTAATGGCCTCTCCCGCCTCTTGGAGGCGGGAGAGAGTCGGGAACCCCGCGACTGATTTTGTCAAAATTGCATGGGGTCGGGACCCCCGACCCCGCAAATTTAACCCCCCACACGCCTCCAAACCCGACTCCACGGGTCATTCAAAATCCAGCCCAGACTCTCAGACAAAAGGAATACTGTAACTTCCCAAACACACTCAGATGCTTTGCAAAAAGACATTAACATTCATACTGAAAACAAATAACCTGTAGAACAGCAGAAAAGAGACATGATCTTCCCTTTTCTCCTTTATTCCATCATAATTATTTTATTCTTTCAAGCCAATTTTCAATTTCTGATGTTTTCTACTGAATCTCAACTCATGGATTCAAATTCAAAAATTTAGGCCAAAATCCTTGACCCTTTATGCATAGCATCACAGATATTCAAATTATTGAATATTTTTACTTCTATTGTGCAAACATAAACTGAGAGCTCCCAATATGTGAGGGAAAGGGCCAATGTTGGCTGTTGATATGTGTAACTTTAAAAAGTCCATTTAAGAATGAGGTAAATCAAACCAAGTTTATGGGTGGGGAATTCAAATACTTAAAAAAAAAGCTGAGTTCCTTATAAAGTTCTAGCCTAGAGAGCAAAAACATTAAGATCTCATACTTGCAGCTTATTTTTCCAACTTTTGGGGAATAAAACAGATTATACAATAACAAATTTCTTAAAAGAACTTCTGTTCCATAAGAACAATAGTGTGTCAGCCTTGTGCAGCAGCATGTTCTCCAGGTGGCCTTTCCTTTGTGTAGTGGGCTGACTTGATGCATAAAGGCAGGCCTCTCTTGGATCTTCTATAATCTGCTAACCTCCTATTGGCAGATCTACCGGCAAGTCATTTAGTAATGGCAAATGCCAACTCACAGGTTTGCAAATTTTAAAAGATCATGTTAAGAGCCTGGCTCATTTCAAGGAGATTTTGTCATCTTGTACCCATTTTTTCCCCCCTGCAGTTGAGTGGGAATGAGATCAAGGGAGCAGGACTTAGTCATGGTCAAGATGAGCTCAGAGAGGGCAAGAGGGGGGGATGTAGGAGTGAAATTAGAGAAAAATGCGGCTAGGGTGGGGGGGGGGGGTGGGGTGGTTGGTTGGTGGGGAAGCAGCAGACGCAGCTCAATGGATGATATCAATCTTAGTGATAAATAATTCCATGAACTCCCTCACACTTATTGGAGATGATGGTGATGGATGCAGGGGAGGTGGGGTTTAAGGAGACAGCTGGTATTGGAGAAAAGAAGTTGGGGATGATTGTGGCGTAATGAGCAGTTTTAGCAAGGGAGAGTTAAAACACAAAAAGAAAAATCCTGAAATCCAAACTTACCGAAAAGGAATTTAGCTCATTCATTCACTTTGAAGGAATGGCCTTCGTCATTGGTTTTTGAGTTGTCTGCTTTTTTGAAGCTATTTGTCAGCCTTTCCGGGTTTTGTAGGTTTTGCTAGCCTATACTTTGTTGTTCCTCGTTTCAAGATATAGGGCACCTCTCCATCCCTCATCCCTGCTTTAACTTGGAACTCTTGCCCACTCCATCCCTGCTCCATCTCCTACTTTGCCTAACTGCTCTGCTCCCTGGCTGTGAACAACAGAACTGCAAATCTACTAGCCTTGGTAAAGATGGTTGCTGTTGCGCAGCTACATCAAAGGTATTCCAGTTGTTGCGGATGACTCAGAACACTTGAATGTTTTGTTGTAAAATATATACTGTTAATATTCAATTAATTTCACGTTACTTTTTCTTTTAAATTTGCACCAATCTAAACTGCTTGCAATGAAAACAATACTGTAATGGACCCCATTACAAAACAATTAAATTGTATCTTAAACCATACAGACAGTTCTGTGGAAGTGTTGCATTTTTTTGAAGGAGGCACAGAATTATGTAATACTATCTTAAGATGGACATAGATTAATTTAATTACTTCCTAAAATGTTTTATGATATTTATCCATGTAAAATCTACTGCCTTATAAGTATTGCTCCTCATTTATTTTTATCTGTACGTGTTCAGTCTGTATTCTTGTAACCTTCAGTTCTTAACTGACAAAGAAATTGTCATTTATGATTTATACCTATTCTGTACGGTGATTTTTACATCTGCAAAATATTTATTTATTTGTTTTAAGTTGCTATTTTTGTATTTTTCCTATTCTTTTCTCCCTCCATGTAAACTAAGATTTGCCCAGTGCCAGTCCTCCAGCTGGATAGTTAATAAGTGGGCTGAAGACTCCTTCGTTGCTTTTAATGGCTGATGTGCAAATTAGTCAGCAGTAGGCACTCGAGAGAGGGATGATGGACCAGACTCTCTCTCCTGCTTTTTCTCTCTCTCAATCTTTCTCTCGATTTCTCTCTCTCCTTCCTCTATTCCCCTTCCAGTTTCTTTCTCTGCCCACTCTCTCAACCCTTTCCTCCTCACAATTTCTGCTCCTACCCTTCCCTCTCTCTTTCTCCCCACTCTCTCCCTTCCCTTTTTGTTCCTCCCATACGCCACCTCTTCCTGCCACCCCTCTCTCTCATTCCCTTTCTCCCTTCCTATTCTCCTCCCTCCCTTTCCCCATTCCTCCCCCTACCACAGACAAAGAGAACGATTGGAAGGCAAACTAAGAGAGACCAAAGAGTTAATATAGGCAAGGGCGCGACAGTTGCCAGGAGGGGCCATTTTGGATTTCTCCGTGAGCAGTGCCATGGGAAATGAGCTAGTATATTTTATTAATGAACTCAATTAAGCATTTTTATTTTATTTTAAATTCTGCCCTAGGATCAGAGGCATTCATTCAGACATTGTTATAACTAAACTGGGTAACAATCTCATTTGCAGTTCGATTATAAAATCATAATTTCCCAGCTTAATATAGAGGAGGTATTTGTATGTAAATTAAAAATTTCCCAATGCAATAAGCGGCAACTCATTGCAGGATTAAAGCACCAGTCAAATATTTTCTTAAATCACAGATTTGTTATGAGAATTGCAAATTATGAGAGTATTTATTTGCTCAAAGTGTATTGTGGGATAATACTGCATAATTTTTTCTTAATGATTTCATTTACTAGACAGTATTCTAGTTAAGATTTCTGACATTTCAAATTCAGTCATAAATTATTGAACATTTTTATGGCCCGTTCACTGCTTTACAGCTGCATCTCATATTGTAAGCAGTCTTTTATTAACTCAGTTGTAACTTTAAACAAAATCAGAAAGCATTCTGTTTACCTTAACTTTGGTTTGGAAAAAGCTGTTACTGTGTTTGGTTCAGTTTTGTTCATGTTTATCCCTATAGGCTGTTTATAAAACCATTAAAATTAGTAACTGCAAAATCTGCAGCATATTAAAAGTAAAAATTGTACAATCATATGGAGTACCTTGAAGCCTGATTTGCTTTCATGGATTATGAGAGTTACTTTGAAGTCACGATACTGTCCTCTGATACATCTCTCCATCTAATAATAAGCATCGACCTTTAATAGTGCAAGTATAATAAAGTCCACCTTTCATTATAGTGAAGTTTTCTATTGAGACTGCTGTGTGAAAAGGATATTTACCAGCGTACTGGCCAATATTCCTCTTCAACGAGCACCAGCAAAAATAGGTTAACTGATCATCAATCTCGTTGTTAGTGGAGATGTGTGTGCTTACATCCATTGCACTTCAAAAGAAATCCATTTATAATTCACTTTGAGACATTTCTGAGAGATGTGACAAGGCATTAGATACATGCAAGTCTTATTACAAAGACACTCTCTTTATGATGTCTGTAATCCCCTGCCTTTGTTGAATAAGGGCTGATTTTCCTGTGCTATCCTGCCCCAAGGATCGCGGCAGAAACACAGGGAAATTGAGGCCGACCAACGCCTCCCTGTCCTGACCTGAATTTCCCGTCCCCACTGGGACAGCTGCTGACTATATTTCCCCTGCTCGCTGCATATAATTGCTGGTTGAAGGCAGGGACCGGCATCCTGGCCTGTTTCACTCCCATCTGCCCTTCTTACCGCTGTTCCTTGGGACTGCTGGGTGGAAATTTGTAATAGGCCCAGGGCAGTGGTGGTAATGTTCCTGGGCATTTGATAGAATCCCACGTAAGAGACTGTTAACTAAGATAGAAACCCGTTCTGATGAAAGGTCATTGAGCTGAAACTTTAACTCTGTTTCTCTCTCCACAGTTGTTGCCTGACCTGCTGAGTATTTCCAGCATTTTCTGTTTTTGTTTCAGATTTCCAGCATCTGCAGTATTTTGCTTTTTTTTTTACACAAATTAGGGTTGTATTCCCTAGAATTCAGCAGGTTAAGGGGTGATCTGATCGAAGTTTTCAAGTTATTAAGGGGAACAGCCAGGGTAGATAGAGAGAAACTATTTCCACTGGTTGGTGATTATAGAATTAAGGGACATAGTCTAAAAATTAGAGCCAGACCTTTCAGGAGTGAAATTAGGAAACACTTCTACACCCAAAGGGTGGTAGAAGTTTGGAACTCTCTTCTGCAAATGGCAATTGATGCTAGATCAATTGTTAATTTTAAATTGGAGATTGATAGCTTTTTGTTAACCAGAGGTATTAAGGGATATGGGCCAAAGGCGGGGATATGGAGTTAGGTCGCAGATCAGCCATGATCTTATTGAATAGCAGATCAGGCTTAAGGGGCTGAATGGCCTACTCCTGTTCCTGTGATGCCCATAAATGGAGGGTGAGGGCCTAGGAGAGCCTTGCTCAGCTTCCAATTTGGCCCTGAGCATTTATCTTTAGAGGCCTCGGTCTCTTCTAAGGCCCATTACCGCTGCAACTTCTTTCTTCTTGGGGCTTTTCTGCCCCTCTCTCGCTGCCTCTTGTGCTATAACCCCATCCTTGCTGCAGCACTGCCTCATTCCCCTCTTCAGTTCTGGCAGTGGGAATCCCGCCGGGAGCCTGTCCATATGGTCAGTGACTCCCATACCCAGGAAAATATTGGTATTGAGGAGTGGGCAGGAGGAAAATCCAGCCCAAACCTTTAGCACCCACAGCCTGCTGCCTATTGGGGCAGCTGCCTCATGTGACTTCATTGGATAGTTGAATGAGATCAGGAATCCCCCCCCCGTGTGAAAAATTGATGGGGGGGGGGGGGGGGGGGAAACAAATAATTTGTTACTGTGTAGCGCTCCCTCTGCTGAAAGACTTTCATTTATATAGCGCCTTTCACGACCACCGGACGTCTCAAAGCGCTTTACAGCCAATGAAGTACTTTTGGAGTGTAGTCACTGTTGTATTCTTTTCCCTCTGCTGTTTCAGTTTTAATTTTGTTGCATGATAGAACTGATAAACTAGGCTATTGGTATACCACAATAACAACTGCATATGCCTATATTGTTGTCATTTCAGCTGACCAGTTTGTAGATAGCCCTGATATCTAACATTTACTGGTTGCATTTACGTTTTTTTAATTGAATATAGTATTTTTTTTTTTAAAGTTCAGTAGCATATTCATCTGGAAGTGATTGATTGTTTATATTTACGTCAGCTAAAGTCATGATTATCAGCCGAAGCAGATCATTGAAATTCCTCAAAAGACCTTTGCTTCTTTATACATTGAAAGTTTTAATCTTTAAAAGTATCCTGGGAGTTGTGTTCAATTGAACAAATTGTAATTTCTGCAAAATTACTTTCATATTGTGATTGGTAGAGTTAGATCCTAGCATTATGTCCAACATTAATGGTTCATATTCCAATTTAACACTTTGGGAATGATCCAACTTGTTGAATGTGGACAATCTCAGTCTGATTTTATATCACTGGGACATTGATTCTATGGTACAATGACCAGGAAAGACACCAAAGATATGGTGCATCTTTACTAAAGTAACTTTCGCCATTGAATCCAGTTTCCTTAAAAATTGGACATAAGAGCCTGAATGGGTACTAATGTTCCTAATTGTTGACCCATTAGTAGTGTGTCATGATGCATAGTTTGTATTCTTACAAATGAATCAGCTATTTTACTGCTCTTAACTATCATTTTTTACATTTGGTACACTAATATTTTCTTTGTAAATGATGCCTATTAAATTATTAAATATTGTAACTGTTCTGTGTTTGCTTGATCTATGTAGTAGAAAAGAATAAATGCAGCTAAATGCATTTTTTTAAACTTTATATAGAAGTACAAGCCTGGTCGATGTGATGATATACTTAAGTGGAAACCTCCAAGCCATAATTCTGTTGACTTTCGTCTGAAAATAACAAAAGTAGGAGGAGAAGGGTGAGCAATCTCTACACAGATTTATTTCAATAACTTTGACCTGATTTTTCTGAAAGCATGACATGAAACGTTTTGTAAACCTGTGGGCAGACTGCTTTTGCTCTAATCCATTTTTTTCATGATACTCATCAAGCATATAGTTTTTAAATACTGCGTTTGGGATGTTGGCACAATGGGGGGATAAAAGCATTTGTTTCTATAATGTGAAAGGCTGAGACTATTTATTTAATTACGTTCGAATGAATTAAATTGTAAAGGGTGCAAACATACATGTTGAAGAGATCTGCAGCAAACATGCAGACCTTCAGGCTTCTCATTCTATTTAGGTTCATTGTTAAAATTAACGATTTGACATTCTCACCCTTCGATGTAATTTCCTCATGCCCAATTTCAGTCCTTTGCTGATCATTTAAATTGCACAACCGTTAAAATGTCAAAAACCTTAATTAATTGCAGTATTTCTATTAAATTCCCAATCTATATTATTTTAAAAGTCTTGTGTGCACATTTCCTGTTAAGATTTTTGGTCTCGCTTTTAATGTCAACATTTAGCAATTGGAAATGCCTATGCAATCCGCTACAGTGGAAACTCCCTATGTAAACAAGTCCTGGTAACAGGCTGCAGCAACTAGGTGGCATTGTAGCTGCACTGTATACTGTACCACTGTATCCTCTGACACACTGCGAGAATGCCACATGAGATCAATTTATATAAAAATTTAAGAGCATCCATCACATTTTCAAATAATCATATGTTAAATAAAATACCAACAAATTATTACAGAGAATGTACAGAACAGAAACAGGCCATTCAGCCCAACTATCCATGCTCCAATCGAGCCTCCTCCTACACTACTTCATCTAACGCTATAAACATATTCTTCTATTCTTTTCTCCCTTATGTGTTTATCTAGCTTCCCTTTAAATGTATCTAGGCTATTCGCCTCAACTACTCCTTGTGGTAGTGAGTTCCACATTCTAACCACTCTCTGGGTAAAGGTGCTTCTCCTGAATTCCCTATTAGTGACTGTCATATTTATGGCCCCTAGCTTTGGTCTCCCCACAAATGAAAACATCTTCTCCAGGTCTACATTACCAAACCCCTCCATAATCTTAAAGATCTCTATCAGGTCACCCCTCAGCCTTCTCTTTTCTAGAGAAAAGAGCCTCAGCCTGTTTAATCTTTCCCGATGGGTGTAACCTCCGTTCTGTTATCATCCTTGTTATATGTTTAAGTTTGACGGTCGTTTTACAGTTATCCATTTTGTATAAGAATGACTTATTTTTGACTTCTCAGCACTGATTTGGTTAGGAATACCATTCTTACTGTTACATTTGAAGCTACATTTCTAATTGAACTTTCTTAAAATAAAATGCAAAAAGCAAAAGAAATCTATTAATTTTCTACCATTCTTTTCTGACCTTGAAGCAACATTTAGAGATTGTTGAATTAACAAAGAGAGGAACCAAGCACGCTGCCAATCTAGAGAATCTTCCAACTTCCAATTACCCTCTAATTGACTTCCACCTATTTAGAGCACTTCCCCACAGAGCAACTGAGCAGTGGGCTTAAAAGGACAGACCCGATTCACAGCCAAACATCATAACCATGCTGAAGACCCCAGACTGTATGTGAGCAATGCAATATGAGATCAGCTTGTATTTATAACTGTATTTTAGCTATAACTAGGCAATTATACTCTAATTATGTTTGAGAAGGTAGGTTGTAAAAATTATTGTGGCAGATAAACAGTACTAACAAGATAATAAATTGTACATTTTCAGTCAAAACTATTTTTTCTCTGGAATCTTGAGGGTTTTTTTAAACTGTGGAGGAGGCTGCATTTGCTGCCACAGTGCATCACAAGCAACCCTGTGTATTATATGATGTGGTTTTAAAGTACTAATACATTTCATTGTCCCAAAAAAGAGAAAAATCATCTAGTTACAAAGGAGTGAATATATCATCTATACAATGCGCTCACCAATAGTAAGGTAACCAATAGAGTAACACACAGTTTACAGTGTGTTACAAAGCAGTAACGCATCTCAACGCCAGAATGTGTTGCTACCTGGGAATGTACTTGACAATGTGTTATTCATCAATATTTTTTAACCAGTGGGGTTGTCATGGCATACATTGATGAATGGCAGCTTCTGTTATTCAATTGTACCATGTGATTCAGCATATAGTAATAGGATTTATTTTTACTGACAGGTACAGAGTAATATATTTTCTGCACATCATAAAAGTATAAGCCCTAATGAACATCTAAATATTAATCATATTCTATCTGCAGGTAAAGGAAGGCTCCACTTTGATTTCTCATGTATTTCATATCTCTATTATTGCAGTACATGGAGGGATGATTGTACTTCTGGCCTTATTGACTTAATTGCTCAGCATTCTTCAACCCAAGGATCTCTTGGATTGTTCCAATATAATCGAATTGCTGCAGCCTTCTTAATATGCATATAACGTACAAGTACATAAATCACAATTTTTGCTCTACAACACACACATGGAATTTTACCCCAGTGTAAAATGTGTTTCTAAAATCCGGCCCACAGTTTGCTGTTAATGGTACATGGTTGCATATCACTGGTTGCTTATCATTTAGTCTGTTGCTATTAACACCTCTGTCGCATAATTAAATAATTGTTAATATCGAGCCAGAATTTTATATGAAGTTCTTGGTACCTCAGACACGATACACAAATGTCATTCAGATCTTTTAAAATATTTTACTGTGGACTTAAATGTTTTATGTATTTTTAAGTTAATTGTTCATAACTTCAGGATCCTGTTTAACCCAAAGCTGATCTTTCAATCCCATACCCTTCCCATCACAAAGACTGCCTACTTTCAGCTCTGTAACCTTGCCCACCTCCGCATCTACCTTAGCTTAACTCCTGCTAAAACCCTCATCTATGCCTTTGCTATCTTGTGACTCAACTATTCCAAAACACTCTCAGCTGGACTTTCAAGTCCACTCTACGCAAACTTAAGCTCATTCAAAACTCTGCTGCCTGTCTCCTATCCTGCACCAGGTTCCACTCACCTATCGCCCCTGACCTGCATTGGCTCCTGATCCTCCAATGCCTCCCATCTAAAATTTTCAGGTGTGTTTAAATTCCTCCATGGCCCGACCCCTCTACTGCTGCAACCTCATCCAGCCCTACAACCCACCCCCAAACCTCTCAAACTCGCTCTTCCAATGACTCTTGCCTCTGTGCATCCTCTTCCCTTTGCCCCACCATTTAACAACCCTTATTATCTTTCAGATATTTATCATTTCTTTCATAGGGGCAACAATCCCCCAACTCCGTTCTTAGTGGGTGTGGGCACAAAGCACAAAACCGCGCTTAACTGGCACTAAGTTGGTCACGTCAGTGAGAGGGCTCGGGAATGACTGGTGTTCATGATGAAGGTGTCATGCTTGCGCAGTAAGGGTTGCGCTTCTGTGGTCAGGGCTACCATGCAACATTGGAGCAGAGAAAAGGGAGATTTGTTCAGCAGCTAACATCTGATTTGTGCTTGCTTGACACCAACACTGGTTGCCAACATCTCTCATCTTGCTGAGCACAAAAAATATACTTCTGAAGTGAAGTCCCATCAATCGGGATTGCCAAATCATCTTGAATGTCATAAACAAAGTTACGTGTATCTCTCGATCTTTCCTTATTTTATGTTTTTAATATTGCTAGTCAGAGGCAGCTTGGAAGCAGGCATTTTGAGAAGAATAACCAATTTAGTGCTTGTGCCGTTCCACTCCAGTGATGACGTAAGTAGATGTAGAGATCTGGCTACCCAAGACATGATGTTGCAGAAGAGCTGAATCAAGACCAAGTAACTGTTCCCAGGAGTGCTTCAGTCAACTGTTTAAAAGCATAAAACATGGAAACAAAGGAGTTCTGATGGAAACCAGCAAATATACCAACATCTATGGCAGTGACTGGTATCGGGCTCAGAGCTGATCAGCTCCCTACCCCCCTGCCCCCCCTCCTTAAAATAAATATTTTTATTGATTAATTTATGCTTTGGCACTTTTAAAAGGAAAAAAAGAAAGACTTGGATTTATATCATGCCTTTCGCGACCTCAGGACGTCCCAAAGTGCTTTACAGCCAATGAAGCACTGTTGAAGTGTAGTCACTGTTGTAATGTAGGAAACAACAGCAGCAGCCAATTTATGCACAGCAAGGTCCCACAAACAGCAATGTGATAATGACCAGATAATCTGTTGGTTTTTAGTGATGTTGATTGAGGGATAAATATTGGCCAGGACACCGGGAATAACGCCCCTGCTCAACTTCGAAATAATGCCGTGGGATCTTTTACGTCCACCTGAGAGAGCAGACTTGGTTTAACGTCTCATCCGAAAGATGGCACCTCCAACAGTGCAGCACTCCTCCCTCAGTACTGCACTGGAGTGTCAGCCTTGACTTTTGTGCTCAAGTCTCTGGAGTAGGATTTGAACCCACAACCTCCTGACTCAGTGGCGAGAGTGCTACCAAATGAATCCTCCTGGTGTGACCAACATTGATCCCTCAACCAATAGCGTCTGCATACAGAATAAATGGTCAATTACCTCATTGTTGTTGTCTGATATTACTTGGGATGTTTTTACAACATTAAAGGCTCTATGTAAATGCAAATGTTGTTACTACTGATGCAGAATAGTTAGCGAGATTCCCTGCATAACAGTCACTAAAATTCAAGTGTAGTTAATTGTGTGCAGAGTTTTGAGGCATTGTCATGATGAGGTACTGTATATATATATATATATATATAATATTTTAAATTACACGTCAATTACTTGTATCATTGCACATGTTAAGTTGGAAAATATGGTGAAGGGAGGTCTGCGATAGGAGCAGGACATTGGGGAAGCACAAGTGATTGGAGGGAGGGGATGGGAAGGGAGCTACTGAGGGCCACATTTTCCCTGCAACCCCCACCTCAAATGCAGCCTGCAGCCATCGGTGACTCCTTTTCCCCACCACAGCAACTACCACCTCTTGCTCGAAGAAAACAAAAAGAGAGAAGCATAAAAAGATAGAGGGAGAGGGGGGAGAAAAGAGAGGAACAGAAGAAAAGAGTAAGGTAGGCAAAGGCAGTAGGGGTGAGACACTGCGAAGTAGCATCACAAATATGATTAGCGAAAGGTAAGAGAGTAGCCATATTTTCCAACTTAACGGGTGATTAACTTATAATTTTGTTATACATAATCATGTCTTTAGATGGTAAAAATAACTTTCAAAAGGGAATTGCATAAATACTTGAAATTTGAAAAAATTGCAGGGCTATGGGGAAAGGGCAGGCGAATGGGACTAATCGGATAACTCTTTCCAAGAGCTGGCACAGGCACGATGGGACGAATGGCCTCCCCAGCAATTATTTCAGTGCTCAGCTTCACCTTATGCCAAACAACCTTTAGCCTTTTTCCTCATTCCAGAATGTTTGTTAAATCATTAAGTCACAAGAATATTCATTATGAGCATCATTTTTTTTTTAAAAAGGCTATTTTGAAATAGGTCAATCTATTCTATCATTGTATTTGGAAATAGTTTGAAGATTATATTTGAGGAAATTAATCCTCAAAGAAAATTTTGGAACAACTGTACAACATATTCAGAAATCCCTCAATGAATTTCCTGATTTTCCTAGGAAAAAATATTCAAGTTCCAAAATTTGAGGATACCACAGGTTTTTATTTTGTTACATAAATCTTGTCATTTAAACAGGGACACTAATAAGTACATCACATTGAAACTCTAATGGTCTAATGTGTTCTACTTGTCATTATTCCACAATAGGTTCTCAATCTCAGTCATTATTGTTGCGAGGTGCAGAGCAGTAGCGACTCACTTCCCTGCACTTCAGCAGAGAAAGTCTGAATGTCTCTCTGGGTTTCTTTATTGCTTCACTTATGCTGCTATATCACATCTCTAACGCTGCTATTATACAGCTGCTTGTTTCAGTCAGATTCTGGGAGACCAGAGTCCATGTTAAAGTGCTGGAATATTACTCTCCAGAGTGTAGGGTGGCCCAGACAATCTTTGGTAGAGTGGACATGGAGCTGTAAAAAAATGTTTTCCCCCAGAGCTGGTCTTGTGAGGTGTTGTTCCGTGGCTCTGTTGCCTGGACTTCTACTCCCCATTTGTAATGAAAACAGCTAAGAAGGATGAGGCTTGTTTTGTTTTTGGTAGCCATTTGTTAATTCTGTGTTTCTTGACTTTTCAGATGAATCTGGTGATATATTTAGTAGTTTGGTGAAAATAACTTGTGTGATCCTAATTGGGATCATTTGCACTTTTGAACAGAATGTTTATTTTAAGAACATAGGAAAATTTGGCGAAGTACTCAGCAGTACATATTTTCGCAAAAGCCCCTGAGTATTCCCATAAAGTAGGAATCTGTTGTGCATCGGAATCTTGTGTGTAAACATTCCTGGAGCAAACAAATGCACTTCTGACGCACAGCCATAAAATTACTCGGCCAGCACTCCTGGTTTATCTGGGACTATTTATCCTACATTTACAATAGGGTAATACAACATCCAATACAACACGCTTAGAAGTCACTGATTGCTTTGGATCAGTAAGTGAGGTTGACAGAATGCTGTAATTTAAATAAATGAATTTCATTATGACTTTTAGCATCTTTGAATTTCAAAGAGTGTTGTTGTGCAAATATTCGAGAATAGGTTTCTTCCCCTCCTCCTCCCACCCCTCTAGTAAAAGTATCATCTCTGTTGACGATTACGTTTGCAAGTACCACAGTATTTTCATCTTAAATTCAGTGATCTTGTTTATGCTGTCAATGAAAGTATGGGAAACTAATCAAGTTCACTGAATAGTCTGAATTTGGGCTGTTACTCATTTATTTATATAATGAGAAAAACCGTGGTCAAAGCAGATGACTGACTGCTTTGTGTTTTTCTACTGGTGTTCTCAGCTTTGCTTTCAACAGATATTTTAGTTTCTTTTGGTTTGAGGGCCTATTGATTGGACATGACAGTAGTAATTGTACGGATAGTTCTTTAAAGCTTTTACAGTAATTGAGCAGTGTTGATTGAGAGACTTTTCAATGGGATAGTTAGCTTTATAACACTGATGGGGTTCCTTTGGATTTAGATTGATAAAGAAACATTTTTCATTTGTAACTCTTCAAAGCAGTCACAATGCAATTTTGTTTTTAAATTAATGTCAGTGGCTTGAATTTCAAGCCCATGTTTCTAGGGTTTAACTGGAATACATAACGTCCTGAGCTGTCACTACATAATGATGCTTCAAAGAAACTACCAGTAATTACCATAGATAATCTGCAGCAATGCAAAGATTTGGTGTTAACCTGCAACTCACTTAGAAGACCTCAGAGTTAGCACAACAGTTTCTGTACGACTAATATCTTTTCATTTAACTACATATGCGAATGCGCCATATGCATAACTCTAAAATTCAGTCTTAAAAGATTGCAGTAATACAGTTTCAAGTATGATGGTGTAAATTAATATAATTTTTACAACTTTACAACTTGAAAAGTTTTCCATTACAGCAGTTCTTGATTTCTTGCTTTTGAGCCAGTTTATCTATTCATTACTCCATTTTGTATCCTATTTGCTGGATCATCAGTGTGATTCAGTTGGTAGTACGCTGAGTCACAAGTTATGGGTTCAAGCCCCCCCTCCAAGACATGAGTGCATGAACTAGGTGACATTCCAGTACGGTGCTGAGAGGGTGCTGATTTGTAAGAAGTGCCATACTTCAGATCAGACATTAAACTGAGGCCCTGTCTGCCTGCTGTGGTTAAAGATCCCTGGCATTATTCGAAGAAAAGCAAGGAGTTCTCCTGGTGTCCAGGCAACTAACCATCAATGCAAAGTAATTGGTCATTCATCTCATTGCTGTTTGTAGGATTTTGCTGTGCACGAAATGGTTACTGTGCGCTTACATAACAACTGTCACTGCACTTCTGAATGATTCCTTTTATCTGAAGTGCTTTAAGATATTTGACACAAATGATAAGGTACTATATACATGCAAGTCTTTTCTTTTTCTGTCTTCTGTCTGTCTCTCTCTCTCTCTCTCCTCCCCCTCCTCCTATTAATCTCTGATGTAGAATCATAGAAAATACAACACAGAAGCAGGCCATTCAACTTATGCCTGAAGCAGTGCTAGCTCTTTAATGGGAGCTATCTAATCTTTCTTCCCTGCCCTTTCCCTATACAGTTTTTTTAAAAATTCTTCCCTTTCAATATTTATCTAATTAATTTTTATAATAGTTTCAGTCTTTGCCTCAATTGAGATTTATGGTAAAACATTTCTTCAATTTTCCCCTTTGTTCTCTGTGATTTTGCATTTATGCCCTTTGTTACAAATTCAACAATCTTTGGAATTAATCTTTTACTGTTCACCCTCTCAAAGTACTTTAATTTATACTTTTCATAAAATTCATTTTATTGAAACTTATCTCAAAGATTTAAGTGATTAATATTGCTGACTCAGATCTGAGAGATCTACTTACTTCGCTCCCCTCACCACCACCATGATTTCTACCAATTAACTCGGCACTATTTCTAAGGTTCCAATGCTCACTTGCCCTATAGCACCAGCACCATGCAATGAAATTAAGTCAATAGTGTAGTATTTATGCTGATTTTCCTGTCTATAGCTGAGGGCTGCTCTTTGGACAGCAATATGTTCAATCAGGTTTAAAGTGCAATTTCTGTTTCAGAACCCTTACGTGTTTAATGGTTTTTTTGACTCTGCACATTTAGGGCTGGATTTTTCCAGCCTCGGCGCGTCCGGGGTGGGCGACATCCGTGCCGTGTGGGGACCTCGCATCTGTCTCGATCCCGGCCTCCAAAAATATTTTCCGTTAATAGGGCTTCTTAAGCCTGACCTGTGAGGTTCCCAGCCAATTAATAGGAAGCGGATCTGATGACGTCATTTGATGATGCATCATCAGCCAGTTTCCTTAAAGGGGCCATGTCCAAATTGATTTTGACAGTTCTGCTGTCTGCAGTACCTCAGTTGCTGTGGAACACTAACACTGACAAGCACTGCGCAAAGGTGCACGGCTGCACCCAGGCTCTCCCATGACTCCCTCCATATGCTTATGGAGGGAGTCACAGCACGCAGGGAGGTTCTCTTCCCTTCCAATGGGCGGAAGACACCTCCCCAGGACACCAACGCAGCCTGGTTGCACATTGCAGAGGCGGGCACAAGCAGAGATGTTGTCAGGAGGACCTGGCTGCAGTGGCCCAAACCTTTCAATGATTTCAGTAGATCATGAAACGTTACTGCAAAGCCACACTCAACCTCCTCCTGCTGTGCCACTCTTCACATCCCCATCACTCTGCTTTCCCTACCCTACTCCTGCACATCCTTACAGCAACTTACCTTGCACCTCCACCCATTCTTCTCTATCTACATTATCACTTCCCCATCTCACTAGCCACCCCTCACACTCGCCATCATCCTAGTCCAGTCATACCAACTAACAACACACAAGGGTAGGCACTTGAGTGGTTTAGCCAATGTTCGTGTAAACTTTCTGTTAATGTGTTGTCAAGCATTGAAATCCTTATTGTCGCCACTTTGCCGCCTTGGACAGATTTGTGTGCACCTTTGAAAGTGTCTTAGTGAGTTCCAGTGAATGGTGAGACATAATGTCACCCCCCCCCCCCCCCCCCCCCCAAATGATGATGAGTGTGAAAGGAATGGCTTGGACATTGTAGGGATGCTTTATGGTGCTGGTGTGGGGTGGTGCTAACCTGGTGCATCATGTGGCAGCCAGGGTGTACAGTGTTAAGTGAAGCAAATCTGGACATGGTGAGGCCATCGCTAGCATCAATGTGCACATGTGATGATGCCCTGTGTCCAGTGCAGCATCAGTTGATTGCAGAGAAGTTTGGTGTGGATGTTGGTGCTGCTGGTGTGCCTGGTGATGCTGGTGTTGGGGCTGATCGTGTTGCGATTCTGAGAACCAAAGTGAGATTTTTTTCAAGGGCACCAATGCTGATGGAATAGATGGCAGGTGAGGTTGAGATGACAGAAGTAATGTCAATGTTGAGATAGGTTGTTCCAAGGAGGTGACAGTGGATAGAGAGTTTACTCCAAACACTTCAAAAGTACATAAAGCTCAAAAGTGGGTTCCAAATCATTAATGCTCCAGCTTCTAAGATTGGGAAGTGAACAGCTGTGAAATTATAGGTTTTATACCACTTTTGCAGCTTTCACCTATTCACAGCAATCCACAGTCATTGAGAACCCGACATACTTACCTGACGTGATAGCCGCTCTCCGGGAACCTCGTTGAAAACCTGGTAAAATGGTAAGTACATGGGAAAATGGTTCTTAACTACCTTTTAATAAGCTTCTAACAATCTAAATTGGCTGACCCGCCGCTTGGTGTCGGGTCTGTTCAGGGATGACAGACCCGACACTTGGGAAACTAACAAGGTGGTAGGTTTACAGCGGGATACCGACCCGCTGTCAATCTTTGTGATTTTGACAGCGGACCCGCCTCCAAACCAGCACTCTGAGCGCCGGCAAAATTCAGCCCTTCATGTATGGCATGCTTTGTCACATTCTCCCTTTCCCCACATCAGCATATGACTAAAATTAACACATGCAAGTGTAGACTAGCACTTGATCCACAGGATTAACCAATAAGTTTAGAAGAGACTGTGATATTATGTGCTCTACTTGATGCTTACTGTAAAGCTAAGTTAATATTTTTTCCAAAAATCTGTAAATGAAATCTTGTTTTGGTTGAGTGCAAGAGTTAGGTCTTTATTAGAATGAGTTGTGTGTATTTATTAAAATCATCAAGGAATGGTGGAGCTAGTAGAAGGATGTGTTCCATCACATTGCCTGTGCTGTGTGACACCGATATTGATCTTGTGGCTGTGTCTCATCATTCATTCTTGTGTGGCTTATTAGTAAATAAACATCCTCATCTACTACACACAGACCATTAAAATGACATCTCGCACTTCAGCATATGCTCATTATACTCCAGAATGCCCACGGCAAAGATGACAACTAGAGCCCTATCTCCACGGGAACAGATAAATAGCCTTTCACATTATATGTGCGCTGTCGATGATTGACAGCCTTTTGTTATTTTTTTTCAATCCCCTTTAAAATTTGGCTTTCTGAACATGTGCTGTTTTCTAAAGGATTCAAAAAAAAAATCTGTCCTTGAAAATTGTACATTGGGTCATTTTAGATGCAGCATTGCTTGTGATGCAGAATTCTGTTGCAAGATTATTATGAGGGATTAATTTGCAAGTCTTTGTTGAATATCTTTTTTATTTGTTAACCTTTAGAATGCTAGTCACGTATACATATGAGTAGACAGTGCTGCCAACATGCATATGGAAGTGTTTGGTGTGCGGCCTCTGATTCCTGCCCAGTCTGGTACTCTGAAAAGCTTACAACTTCTCTCGTGCTCTCTCTCTCTCTCTCTCTCTCTCTCTGACAGTAAACGAAAGGGAGAGCACAATGATGTCTGAACACTAGGATTTAATTAATTTTGGGGAAAAAATTAAAATGGACAATTGTTTCGTGCATTACCTACCCTTTAGTTATGGTTTCTATGCACCCTCTTCTTCTCCCCACCCCATCAATTTTTCTTTGTAACATGGTCTCTAGGATTGGGCTAAAACAGTCGTGTGGTTGCCCTGCTTCTCAAGAATCCAAGCGTTAGTGTTTTGATTACACTAATTTTAAATAAAGTAAGATGGTATATATCGGTATATTGTTGGTGTTTGCACAAAAAGGTGAGTGCATGTTTTTTCTAAACCTTTATCCATCCTTGATTATCAGAGTGTTTAATTCTATCTGAATCCTACTCACACTGATGATCTCTCTCTATTTTTAAGGTTTTTAGTAGGTAATCACAATATAGTTCCAAGTGTGGACAAGTTTGAAGTATTAAACCACCCATCATGATTTGATAGTTGCTAGCTATTTTGAGAAATTTGTGTTATCACACTGCTTCAGTAAGATGATGTTTTGTCTTACAGCTGCAATTCTAATGGTATTTACCTTCACAGACAGGCAGAAGAGATCCAAGCGATCTCTTATGGTTACTGATTAACTCTGGTAACTAGTTTAATTACTTTGTCCATCCACTTGCATTTGCTGCATTTCAACTTCAGATTTAATAAACATTTTTTTCACTTTCTTCCTATAAATATAATGTACTGAATCTTTTATATCAAATAAATACTTAAGGGATATCAAAAGAGATCTTAACAGGTTGAAAAAAACTTACTTTCTAAAATCATAGTGCTGCAGTATATTTTCATGTAAGTCACATTTTAAAAGATGGCATTGGTGGGTCAATATTTTGCTAAATATTGAACTTCTGAAGTCCATAACTAAAAACAGCATGCTTTCTAATTTATCTGTTTTTAAAAAGTGGGCTAAATTTCAGAATGTAACACAGTTCTGTAAACATCTATATCAAATGTGGGTTACAGTACACTTGCATTTACTACCTAGTTTATATTGATTTATTTAGATAATATGGCCTGAAACAGTGTGGAGCACCACTACCTAAAAATATAAATCATCAGCTTGCAGGTAATTAGCTGGGTAGCTGAACCAGTCTGGCCCATGTTGGTTGTGGTATTTCTTGAATTCAATTCAGGAAATTGATGCTAATACCAGCTATCACTAATAAATGAATTAATAATTGGGACTATGACCATAACACTGCATTGCTGTAATTATCAGTATAGATTAATTTTGTGAAATATGCAGATTCAATTTAAATTATAAAGGGTCTTCAGTGTATTAATGAGTGTTAAGAATTATAAGTACTTAACTGCAAATGAGTCTCAGATGCATGTTTTCTTTATGTATGATTTTTTCCCCATAATAATCCCATTTGCAGAATTTCTCTGTGGAGCTTATCCGTCTTTGAGCAACCAAACAATGGAACAGATAAGATAGGGTGATATATATCAAAGGGATCCTCTTCTCTTCTCAACTCCCTCCCACACCCCCTCACCCCCACCCCCATCACATCTGTTTCTTGTTATTGATGTTTGTGTGATTGATCCAATTCATTATCATGGTCTCTTTTCAAAAAAATAAAATCTGGTTTCGTCAAGTATTTGCTGAATCGGTACATGAAAGATGCACTTTTGGAAGCAAGACCATATTACTTACAATCCCTAGTTACAGGATCCTTCTTGTCTAATAAGTTATCTTGACAGGCTAATTAGTGGAGGAGACATCGATAACGTAGCCAATAATGATGCTTCTGATCCTCCACTGTCATATTGTAACGGATGCAGTTGGCTGTCATGGAAACTATATCAGCAACAGATGTAGTTTCCATGACTGCCAACGTGACTGGTGTGGTGGGGTTTTCAAAGCTCAGCTGATCCAAAAGTTTTTAATTAAAAAAAAAAACTTCCATTTATATCGCGCCTTTCACGACCACCGGACGTCCCAAAGCGCTTTACAGCCAATGTTTTGAAGTGTAGTCACGGTTGTAATGTAGGAAACGCAGCAGCCAATTTGAGAACAGCAAGCTCCCACAAATAGCAATGTGATAATGACCAGGTAAACTGTTTTAGATGTTGATTGAGGCATTGAGGATTGATTGGCTAACTCCCCTGCTCTTCTTCGAAATAGTGCCATAGGATCTTTTAGGTCCGCTTGAGAGAGCAGACGGGCAGTTTAACGTCTCATCCGAAAGACAGCACCTCCGACAGTGCAGCACTCCCTCGGTACTGCACTACAGTGTCAGCCTAGCTTTATGTGCTCAAGTCTCTGGAATAGGACTTGAACCCACAACCTTCTGACTCAGAGACGAGGCAGTAACAAAAACAAACCTTTTATATCCACAAAGTATGAGGATATGTTCTATTACTGGATGAAATAGGAATATAATCGTATCTGCCCTGTATCTACAGACTCAGCTGGTGGGTGCTAACTGGATATCAGTCAATCTAAAGTAGCATATGAACTAAGGTGCAAGCATTCAAATAATACTTGGTAAGTTTTATAGTAACAGAGACTCTCTGTGGGTAGTGCATTGTGTGCTCCAACTGGTCCATTATTGATTTAAAAGGCCAGCAATTAATTGTATAGGCAGCAGTGAATTTTGCATAATGATACTGCAGTGAGTGAGGTTGGGATGGAAACAAATATTAACTGTAGGTAAGGTTCTTCATATTCAGCTTTTACTGACCTCCACCCCCATCCTGCAACACAAACTTTAATATTGTGTTTACTCTCTCATGCCTTGATTCCTTTCTTTTCCCAACCACCGCCCATTTTCTCCATAGATTCCTCATTGGAATTCTTTGTCTCCGCAGTCCATTCAATGTCTATCTAACCTTTTTGTATTACTGCCTCCCTCTCCAATGTGTCCAGCCAGCCTGTAGCATTAGTGCCCCCGAAGTGTTCATCTGCCATTTAAAAAAAAAAGATTTTCAAATTTAATTTTAGATAAATATTTAAAACAAACTTTTCACTCAGAATAAATTCCTCCCCCCTCCTCAAAATAAATTCCTCCCCCATTTTCACGTGGATTTTATTCTTCTTCATAAAGACTGAAATATTCCCTGAAAATTTGAGTCAATCTTTCTCCAACACGTAGTATATTTTTTAATATTGTTTTATTTTTACTATTCATCACTAATTTAGCATTTAACACTTGTGTGTTCTTTAAATATTGTAAAATTAAATAGAATTTATTGCATTACTGCAGATCAGTCATGGGTCAGTGGAAACAGTATGCTAATTAAATAATATGCGTTCTTTTGGTTATTCAGTGTTTCATTTATTGGTCCACTTAAAGGTCAGTACAGTGCTGTCATTCTGAGCCTTATTGCGACAGGCCTGTTTTCTGTGGACCTCTTGTGAATTAATTATTCTGAAAGCAGGAATTATAAAATGGCTGTCAGTCAAAACTGATAAGCTTTATTGTGAGAAAGGCCTAGGGTCAGAATAGGTTCAATTGCATTTTGGTCGACCAAGCACAGTGAGTGTTCAAGAGGAGTTTGAAATTAGGACAGAGACAACAATGGTAAAGGAAATTATCCTTTCCTAAAAGCACAACTTCTGCAATTTTAATACTTATAATATTTATACCTGTAGCATAAATATATTTAAGTAATATACTATAGCCATTGTGGTCCTCTGTAAAAGACGACATCAGAGCTATCATAATTATGAGGTCGTAGTTACTGACTGTCGGGAAAGGTACCGAGGTGGTTATGTTACTTGGACAGTAATCCAGAGGCCTGGACTAAAAATCCGGAGACGTGAGTTCAAATCCCACCACGATAGCTGGGGAATTTAAATTCAGTTAATTAAATAAATCTGGAATAAAAAGCTAGTATCAGTAATGGTGACCATGAAACTACCCGATTGTCGTAAAAACCCATCTGGTTCACTAATGTCCTTTAGGGAAGAAAATCTGCCGTCTTCACCTGATCAAGCCTATATGTGACTCCAGACCCACAGCAATGTGGTTGACTCTTAACTGCCCTCTGAAATGGTCTAGCAAGCTACTCAGTTGTAACAAACCGCTACGAAAAACAATAATAAGAATAAAACCATACGGACCACCTGGCATCAACCTCGGCACCAGCTTCGGACACGACAACGGCACACCCAGCCCAGTCGACCCTGCAAAGTCCTCCTCACTAACATCTGGGGACTTGTGCCAAAATTGGGAGAGCTGTCCCACAGACTAGTCAACACGAGGGAGAAACCTACTTGACCAATCTACCTGTTGCAGATGCATCTGTCCGTGACCGTATTGGTAGCAGTGACCACCGCGCGGTCCTTGTGGAGACGAAGTCCCATCTTCACACTGAGGACACCCTCCATCGTGTTGTATAGCACTACCGCCGTGCTAAATGGGATAGATTCAGAACAGATCTAGCAGCTCAAAATTGGGCATCCATGAGGCGCTGTGGGCCATCAGCAGCAGCAGAATTGTATTCCACCACAATCTGTAACCTCATGGCCCGGCATATCCCTCACTCTGCCATTACTATCAAACCAGGGGACCAACCCTGGTTCAATGAGGAGTGTAGAAGAGCATGCCAAGAGCAGCACCAGGCGTACCTAAAAATGAGGTGCCAACCTGGAGAAGTTGTAACACAGGACTACATGTAAGCTAAACAACGGAAGCAGCATGCTATAGACAGAGCTAAGCGATCCCACAATCAACGGATCAGATCAAAGCTCTGCAGTCCTGCCACATCCAGTCGTGAATGGTGGAGGACCATTAAACAACTAATGGGAGGAGGAGGCTCCATGAATATCCCCATCGTGCTTGCGGAGCCCAACACGCAAGTACAAAAGACAAGGTTGAAGCGTTTGCAAACATCTTCAGCCAGAAGTGCCGAGCGGATGATCCATATCAGCCTCCTTCTGAGGTCCCCACCACCACAGAAGCCAGTCTTCGGCCAATTTGAATCACTCCACGTGATATCAAGAAATGGCTGAGCGCACTGGATAGAGCAAAGGCTATGGGTCCCGACAACATCTCGGCTGTCGTGCTGAACCCTTGTGCTCCAGAACTAGCCGCACCTCTAGCCAAGCTGTTCCAGTACAGCTACAACACTGGCATCTACTCGATAGTGTGGAAAACTGCCCAGGTATGTCCTGTCCACCAAAATCAGGATAAATCCAATCCAACCAATTACCATACCATCAGTCTACTCTCAATCATCAGCCAAGTGATGGAAGGTGTTGTCGACAGTGCTAGCAAGCGGCACTTACTCGCCAATAACCTGCTCACCGATGCCGAGTGGTCCTGGGTTCCGCCAGGACCACTTGGCTCCCGACCTCATTACAGCCTTGGTCCAAACATAGACAGAAGAGCTGAATTCCAGAGGTGAGGTGAGAGTGACTGCCCTTGACATCAAGGCAGCATTTGACCGAGTGTGGCATCAAGGAGCCCTGGTAAAATTGAAGTCAATGGGAATCAGGAGGATCGGGGTAAAACTCTCCACTGGCTGGAGTCATACCTAGCACAAAGGAAGATGATTGTGGTTGTTGGAGGCCAATCATCTCCGCCTCAGGACATCGCTGCAGGAGTTCCTCAGGGCAGTGTTCTAGGCCCAACCATCTTCAGCTGCTTCATCAATGACCTTCCTTCCATCATAAGGTCAGAAGTGGGGATGTTCGCTGATGATTGCACAGTGTTCAGTTCCATTCGCATCTCCTCAAAATGAAGCAGTCCATGCCTGCATGCAACAAGACCTGGACGACGTTCAGGCTTGGGCTGATAAGTGGCAAGTAACATCGTGCCACACAAGTGCCAGGCAATGACTATCTCCAACAAGCGAGAGTCTAAACACCGCCCCTTGACATTCAATGGCATTACCATTGCCGAATTCCCCACCATCAACGTCCTGGGGGTCACCGTTGACCAGAAACTTAACTGGACCAGCCACATAAATACTGTGGCTACAAGAGCAGGTCAGAGGCTGGGTATTCTGTGGCGAGTGACTCACCTCCTGACTCCCCAAAGCCTTTCCACCATCTCCAAGGCACAAGTCAGAAGTGTGTTGGAATACTCTCCACTTGCCTGGATGAGTGCAGCTTCAACAACACTCAAGAAGCTCGACACCATCCAGGACAAAGCAGCCCGCTTGATTGGCACCCCATCCACCACCTTAAACATTCACTCCCTTCACTACCAGCGCACCATGGCTGCAGTGTGTACCATCTATAAGATGCACTGTAGCAACTCGCCAAGGCTTCTTCGACAGCACCTCCCAAATCCCATTCTAGGACTTGAGCCCATAAGCCCAGGATGACACTTCAGTGCAGTACTGAGGGAGTGCTGCACTGTAGGAAGTGCTGTCTTTCGGATGTAACTAAATCCAAAACTACTACTCTAAGAAGAGCAGGGGCGTTCTCCTTGTGACTTGGTCAATATTTATCCCTCAACCAACACCTAAAAACAGATGATCTGGGCATTTATTTTGTTGCTGATTCTGAGATCGTGCTGCGTGCAAATTGGCTGCTGTGTTTCCTACATTAAAACAGTGACTACACTTCAGAACATTGGCTGTAAAGTGCTTTCAAATTTTAAGCTCCCTCAATGTGATGTGCATAAGAAACGTGAGAGAGGAAAACCAGGGAATTATAGACCAGTTAGCCTAGCATCGGTTGTCAGAAGATTACTAGAGTCTATAATTAAGGATAGAGTGACTGAACACCTTGAAAATTTTCAGCTGATCAGAGAGCTAGCATGGAATTGTAAAGGGTAGGTCATGCCTGACGAACCTGGTGGAATTTTTTGAAGAGGTGACTGACATAGTGGACTGGGCAATGTCTATGAATGTTATTTATATAGACTTCCAGAAGGCATTCGATAAAGTCCTGCATAAGAGACTGTTAGCTAAAGTTGAAGCTGATTGAATTGAAGGCAAATTATTGAGCTGGTTAGGAAATTGGCTGAGCAACAGGAGACAGAGAGTAGGGATAATGGGCAGGTACTCTTATTGGCAAGATGTGATTGCGGTATCCCACAGGGATCTGTGTTGGGGCTTCAACTATTCACCATATTTATTAACAACTTAGATGATGTAGAGAGCCACATATCCAGGTTTGCCGATGCCAATGTAAGCAGTGTAGATGGAAAAACAAAATTACAAAGATATTAATTGATTAAGTGAATTGGCAAAACTGTGGCAAATGGATTTCAATATACAACAACAGCAACTTGCATTTATATAGCGCCTTTAACAGTGTAAAACGTCCCAAGGCACTTCACAGGAGCGTTATCAAACAAAATTTGACACCGAGCCAAATAAGGAGATATTAGGGCAGATGACTTGGTCAAAAAGGTAGGTTTTAAGCAGCGTCTTAAAGGAGGAAAGAGAGGTAGAGAGACAGAGAGGTTTAGGGTGGGAATTCCAGACCTTAGGGCTATAGCAGCTGAAGGCATGGCTGCCAATGGTGGAGCGAGTAAAATCGGGGATGCGCAAGAGGCCAGAATTGGAGGAGTGTAGATATCTCGGAGGGTTGTAGGACTGGAGGAGGTTACAGAGATAGGGAGGGATATGAAAACAAGGCTGAAAATTTTAAAATTGAGGCGTTGCTTAACCAGGAGCCAATGTAGGTCAACGAGCGGTGAACGGGACTTGGTGCGAGTTAGGATGCGAGCAGCAGAGTTTTGAACGAGCTTAAATTTATGGAGGGTGGAAGATGGGAGGCCGGCCATGAGTGCGTTGGAATAGTTAAGTCTAGAGGTAACAAAGGCATGGATGAGGATTTCAGCAGCCGATGAGCTGAGGCAGGGGAGAAGTCGGGCAATGTTACAGTATAGGCAAGTTGAGGTCATCCACTTTGGACCTAAAAAGGATAGATCAGAGTACTTTCTAAAAAGTGAAAATCTGGAATAAGTGAAGGTCCAAAGAGACTTCGGGACCATGTCCATAGATGGTTAAAATGTCATGGACAGGTACAGAAAATAATCAAAAAAGGCTAATGGAATGCTGGCCTTTATATCTAGAGAACTAGAATACAAGGGGTAGAAGTTATGCTACAGCTATACAAAGCCTTAGTTAGACTACACCTGGAGTACTGTGTTCAGTTCTGGGCACCACATCTTAGAAAGGATATATTGGCCTTGGAGGGAGTGCAGTGTAGATTTACCAGAATAATACCTGGACTCCAAGGGTTACATTACGAGGACCGATTTCACAAACACGGGTTGTATTCCATGGAATTTAGAAGGTTTAGAGGTGATTTGATCAATGTTTTCAAGATATTAAGGGGAACTGAGAGGGTAGCTAGAAAGAAACAATTTCAGCTGGTTGGGGAGTCTAGGATTAGGGGACGTAGCCTAAAGGTTAGAGCTAGGCCTTTCAGGAGTGAAGTTAGGAAACACTTCTGCACACACGGTGGTAAAAGTTTGGAACTCTCTTCCACAAATGGCAGTTGATGCTAGGTCAATTGTTAATTTTAAATCTGTGATTGATGAGATTTTTGTTAACCAAAGCCAATAAGGGATATG
Organism: Squalus acanthias; assembly: GCA_030390025.1. NCBI lineage: Eukaryota > Metazoa > Chordata > Chondrichthyes > Squaliformes > Squalidae > Squalus > Squalus acanthias. The sequence continues at coordinate 90,336 of JASTWF010000535.1, read as the reverse complement.
GGGCGAAGGCGGTATATAGAGTTAGGTCGCAGATCAGCCGTGATCTCATTGAAAGGTGGAACCTGTGGACTGTTTTCCCGGCACACCGCTCCCCGGTGGTCCAGCAGGGCTCCGGTGCGCGCAGCGCTAGGCCCCTCCCCTTTAATCAGGGGAGAGAGGCGTGGCGCTGTTGCACCGTGATATTGAATGGTAGCGCCCCAGGAAGGAGGGGGAGCGCTTCCAGTAGCGCCCCGCCTCCTGCTTGGGGTGCTACCACTCAATTTACGGTGCGGGGGTGCAAACCTTTTCGGGGCACTAAAAGTAGCGCCCCAGCAAACTTAGCGCCCCAAAGGGGGCGAGACCAAATTTTTCCCCCTTTGAGTTTGTAACTAGCAGAATAGATAAGGGGGAACAGTGGATGTGGTGTATTTCAATTTTCAGAAGGCATTCGATAAGGTGCCACACAAGAGGTTATTAAACAAAATTAGGGCTCATGGGATTGGGGGTAATATACTAGCATGGATTGAGGATTGGTTAACGGACAAAAACAGAGAGTAGGAATAAACGGGTCATTTTCAGGTTGGCAGGCTGTAACTAGTGGGGTACGGCAAGGATCAGTGCTTGGGCCTCAGCTATTCACATACTATATCAATGATTTGGATGAGGGGACCAAATGTAATATATCCAAGTTTGTTGTTGATACAAAGCTGGGTGGGAATGTAAGTTGTGAGGAGGATGCAAAGAGGCTTCAAGGGGATATAGACAGGCTAAGTGAGTGGGCAAGAACATGGCAAATGGAATATAATGTGGAGAAATGTGAAGCTATCCACTTTGGTAGGAAAAATAGAAAAGCAGAGTATTTTTTAAATGGTGAGAGATTGGGAAATGTTGCTGTTCAGAAGGACCTGGGTGTCCTTGTACACTAATCACTGAAAGTTAATATGCAGGTACAGCAAGCAATTAGGAAAGCAAATGGTATGTTGGCCTTTATTACAAGAGGATTTGAGTATAAGAGTAAAGAGGTCTTGCTGGAATTATATAGGGCCCTGGTGAGACCACACCTGGAGAATTGTGTACAGTTTTGGTCTCCTTACCTAAGGAAGGATATACTTGCCGTAGAGGGAGTGCAACGAAGGTTCACCAGACTGATTCCTGGGAAGAAGGGATTATCCTATGAGGAGAGATTGAGGAGACTAGGCCTATATTCTCTAGAGTTTAGAAGAATGAGAGGTGATCTCATGGAAACATACAAAATTCTTACAGGGCTTGACAGGGTAGATGCAGGGAGGATGTTTCTCCTGGCTGGGGAGTCTAGAACCAGAGGTCACAGTCTCAGAATAAGGGGTCGGCCATTTAGCACTGAGATGAGGAGAAATTTCTTCACTCAGGGTGGTGCATCTTTTGGAATTCTCTACCCCAGAGGGCTGTGGCGGCTCAGTCGTTGAGTATATTTAAGACAGAGAGCGATAGATTTTTGGATATTAAGGGAATCAAAGGATTTGGGGATAGTGCAGGAAAGTGGAGTTGAGGTAGAAGATCAGCCATGATCTTACTGACTGGCGGAGCAGGATCGAGGGGCAGAACGGCCTATTCCTGCTCCTATTTCTTATGTTCTTATGTTATGAGTTACTTTATTACTGTAATAATCTTAAACTACAAAAATAAACAGCGCAAGTGCAATCAGTCTATTTCTTTATTGTTATAATGTGTATGTTCTGTCAGTCACACTTTTCTGTGTGCCAATTTAGTATTACGCTTGCACCTGATTGGCTCAAGTTTTGTATTCATAAAAGTGACCAGTTACAACTGAACTGGCAAGGATCGTGTCAATCAACATGTGGCAAGGAGGAATGGAAACCACTGAAAGAAAGGACAATGTAAAACAATTAATTTGCACCAAAAAATGGGCCACCATTTTTTCTTAGTAACTGAAATATCTAATGTTGAAAATAATGGTTATAATGCAACAGACATAAAATTACACCAATACAGCCATGCTTTACTGCTTTTTTGTCTGATTTTTGAATGGGATGAGAGATTTTAATGTGAAAAGTTGCCATGGAGTCATGCTAAAGGCAAGTGTTTCCAGTGTAAACCTATAATGAACTGTAGTTCAGAATAACCACTTTGTTACCGGGTAGTGTGCTACAAAAGCATTGACACACAACTAATGTGTTGGGATGACACCTTAACTGCAGTCAACTTCGCTGGGTCAAAATCCTGGAACTCCCTACCTAACAGCACTGTGGGAGTACCTTCACCACACGGACTGCAGCGGTTCAAGAAGGCAGCTCACCACCACCTTCTCAAGGGCAACTAGGGTTGGGCAATAAATGCTGGCCTTGCCAGCGACGTCCAGATCCCATAAACGAATTTTAAAAAAGCCATGACGCTCAATTGATTTACAAGGATATCTGAGCCCCAAATGTGTGTTTCACTTACGTAATAGTATATAGAGTTCGTAAAAGTTGCACAAAATGCTTGTGTGGCTATGTTGTGTCTTTGATTACTATGATCCTATTGAGAAATCAACGCATGAATATTTATTTCTTAAACTTTATTGAATTGTTTATAGAATACTGGGGCTGATGGATGATAGAGAGGTTATTAGAATTTGAATCTAATACAGACCAAAGGAAGGAAAGTGTCCCCCTCTGCCAGTTGTAAAGGCTTTAAGTAAAATGAATTTGAGCAGTTTTCAGGGGGCAAATACAAGAGCCCAAGTCTGCCCATAAATTGTTAGGAATTGGCGCTAAATTGCAGTCTCACTCGTGTAGTGGTTTAAGAACAGCTGATATGAAAAATAAAATTGCATGTACAGTACGAGTGTTCTTCCAGGTTAGGAATAAGTTACATTATTGAGGCATACTCGGAGGGACTTTACTCTGTGTCTGATTGTACTGTACCTGATCTAGGATTGCTTGATGCTAGTGTTAGATGTCATCACTGACGTCGCAAATCTTGAGCCAAAAAGAACCATTAAAATGTTCACGGGTACATCCTCCATGCTCTGTAAACTTTAAGCTCATCCAAAACTCTGCTCCCCATTTCTATCCTGCACTTAGTCCCACTCAACAATCACTCCTGTTCTTGTTGACCTTCGTTGACTCCCAGTCCCTCAACTCCTTCAATTTAAAATTCTTATCCTCATGTTTAAATTCCTTCATGGCTTTGCCCCTCGCTGTCTCTGTAACATCCTCCAGCCCTACTCTATTCCCAGAACTCTCCGTTCTTCTAATTCTGGCCTCTTGTGCATCCCCCTCGCTTTGCCTCACTATTAGTGACTGTGTTTAGGCCTCTTGCGGTGAAATTTCCTCCAAATGCCGCTCCGTCTCTCCAACTCCCTCCCCTGCTTTTAAGATCCTCCTTAAAACCTGCTGGGGATTCATGTAGGAAACTGACTGTTGAGGTAACTTTTGGCAAAGTGATAGTTTTGTTGGTCTGTTGAAAATCCAAATGTCACTTTGTTTTTCCTTTTTTAAAAAAAAAATAACGCTTAAAATTAACTAGAATGAATTATGCTTAATGTAAAAAAAAAAAAATCATGTCCAATGTGCAGCACAAGGTTAATTAAAGAGGAAAACAGTGTTTTAATTCAGTGAATGTAACCTCCCTTTAAGAGGTGCATTCACCCTTTAAATATGCTGCCTCAGGACTCCTGCCGGATATCACGCAGAAAGGATGGGCTGGCGTCCTGTTGCCGTGATCAGCCAGCCAGTCTGCCATTCTAATAAAGCCCGGCAGTTAAAATCCATGACGTCTTTTGGGTACGCTGTCCACCTCGGCCCGCCCACGTGCAATCCAGCTCTCAGTTACAACCGACCCCTGTCGATCAGCCAGCTTTTGCTAGTTTTATAGGTTGTCTGGTTGACATGAGTTCTGTAAATTACTGCAGCTGAGATTGGATCTGAAGAATGAAACCGCTTCATCCATCGTGTGCTAACACCATCAAAATCATGAACATTTTTTTTTAAAATTAGGCTGCAGTTTGAAATCGCGAGTTGTTGTACTTGCCCTTCAGCTACATTTTACCAATGTGTTTCATAATGAACCGGTACTATGCAAAATGCATCACGATTCTGTGGCTGATAGTCCATTTTACATTAGCCTCTTAATGTCTGCTGGACATTTGAAGGCAGATCAATTTAGTTTTATTAGATGCTAACAATCCATAACCTGTGACGTGCTTAACAGTGTTCGAATAATGCAGTACCATTAAAAGCCAAGGAATAAAAGCATTTGATCGATGTTCTGCCAGTTTGTATTTTTCAACTTCAACCCTGAGTATCCTTTATTGTTGGCCTTAATAAATTTGGGAGTCTATTGATGTTTGTGGACTTTTTTTTCTTGTCTTCACCTTTGGAGTGTCACCTTGGTTCAGTGACAGCAGTCTTGCCTCTCGAGTCTGAAGGTCGTGGATTTAAGCCCAACTCCAGGACTTGAGCACATAACCTAGACTTGACAGTTCAGTGCAGTACCTGAGGGTGTGTTGCATTTTTGGAAGTGCCGCCTTCCGAATGAGATGTTAAATGGATTCAGTACATATTGGATAGTTGTATTGTGTGTTTTATAAGAAAAACTGAATAATTTTATTTTGTTTTTTGAGGGATAAATAGAGCTGGTATCATTGTCGTCACTATGCCATTTTTCAATAATTAACCCTGTTAAGTTATGACTTAAATAATTTGGCAACACGTTAAAATGAAATTGTGTTGCATAGAACCTTATTCTACTGAGATATGAATCACAGGATTGAATTCAGCCCATGGAACCTGCTGACTACAACAAATTTCATTTATATAGCGCCTTTAACATAGTTGTAAGGCAAAATTTGGCACCGAGCCACAATAGAGAGATATTAGTACAGGTGACCGAAAGCTTGGTCATGGAGGAAAGTTTTAAGGAGGGGAGAGAGAGGTAGAGAGGTGAAGAGGTTTAGGGATGGAATTCCAGAGTTTAGGGCCTAGGCAACTGAAGGCATGGCTGCCAAAGGTGGAGTGATAAAAATCAGGAATGTGCAAGAGCCCAGAATTGGAGGAGTGCAGAGATCTTGGAGGGTTGTAGAGCTGGAGGAGGTTAGGGATAGTGAGAGACAAGACCATGGAGGGATTTGAACACAAAGATGAGAATTTTTAAATGGTAGCATTGCTGGACCAGCGAGCACAGGGGTGATGGGTGAACAGAAAACAGAGTTTGCATGCAAGTACAGCAAGCAATAAGGAACGCAAATTGTTTGTTGGCCTTGATTGCAAGGGGGTTGGAATACAAGAGTAAGGAAGTCTTGCTACAATTGTACAGGGCTTTGGGATACCACACCTGGAGTACTGTGCACAGTTTTGGTCTCTTTATCCGAGGAATGATATACTTGCCTTCGAGGCGGTGCAACGAAGGCGCAATAGATTGATTCCTGGGATGAGAGGGTTGTCCTATGAGGAGAGATTGAGTAGATTGGTCCTGTATTTTCTGGAGTTTAGAAGAATGAGAGGTGATCTCATTGAAACATATAAGATTCTGAAGGGGATTGACAGGGTAGATGCTGAGAGGTTGTTTCCCCTGGCTGGAGAGTCTAGAACTAGGGGGCATAGTCTCAGGATAAGGGGTCGGCCATTTAAGACTGCAATGAGGAGGAATTTCTTCACTCAGAGGGTTGTGATTCTTTGGAATTCTCTACCCCATAGGGCTGTGGATGCTGAGTCTTTGAGTATATTCAAGGCTGAGATAGATAGATTTTTGGACTCTCGGGGAGTCAAGGGATATGGCGATCGGGCGGGAAAGTGGAGTTGAGGTGGATGATCAGCCATGATCTTATTGAACGGTGGAGCAGGTTCGCGGGGCTGTATGACCTACTCCTGCTCCTAATTCTTATGTTAATTACTTTTGAAGCACTGTTGTTATATATCTCCTTTCACATCCCAAGTATGTCCCAAAGCGCTTCACAGCAAATTAATTTACTTTTTGAAGTGTAGTTACTGCTGTTATGCAGGCAAACGTGGCAGCCATAGTGCGCACAGCAAGATTCCACAAAAAGCAACGAGATAAATGACCAATTAATCTGTTTTGGTAGTATTGGTTAACAGATAAATGTTATCCAGGACACTGGAAGAACTTCCTGTTCCTCTTCGAATAGTGCCACAGGATCTTTTACGTCCACTTGAATAGGTAGGTGGGGCCCCGGTGAACAACTCATCTGAAAGATGGCACCTTCAAAAATGTAGCACAAATGTAACACTCGGTGCTGCACTGAAGTGTCGGCCTAGATTATGTGCTCCAGTCTTGGAGTGAGACTTGAACCTATAATCTTCTAACTCACTGTCGGCAATGTGGCAACCATTTTATAAATGGCCAGATCCTAAAAACAGCAATAAGATGAATGGCCAGTTAATTTTTGTTTTTGGGAGGACTGTTGGTCAGGACACCAAGAAAACGCTTTTCTTTTCTTCGAGTAGTACTGCAGGATTTGTAACATCCACCTGAGCCAGCAGATCCGGCAGAGGAGTGTCAGTTTAATGTCTCATCTAAAGGAAGTAACTTCTGACAATGCACTTTCAGCCAGATTATGTGCTTGAGTCCTGGATGGATCTTGGGCCGACCACAATTTGTTTGAGGTAGGAGTGCTACCAACTGACGCTAGAATTAAACAAATGTATGAGGAACTCATTTCCCAATTGAATAGTATGCTTCAGTAAGGGGTAATTATAAAATATATATACATATCTTTATTTTTAAATATATAGTACATAAAGGTTCATATCAACCTGGCTTGCTTCCCTTAGATCAGTTGCGTCTCTGTTTAGGTAGATGTAAAAGATCCCATGGCACAATTCAGAAAAGAGCAGAGATCTCTCTTGGTGTTGTGACCAGCATTCCTCCCTCAACCAACACCGCTGAAACAGATTAGCTCGTCATTTATCTAATGTTCTGTTTGTGGGATTTTGCTATGCACAAATTTGCTGTCACGTTTGCTTACAAAAACAATATTGACTACACCTCAAAGGTAATTCATCGGTTGTGAATAATTTTGGGACAGCAAGATGCTAGATAAATTCAGGTTCATTCATTCGCAGTATGATCACTTTTCTCTCTTCCGTCCCCCTCCCCCACCCACACCAATTTGAATCTTGGTGGAATCGATCTGTTAAACTACCACATTAACTCCTGAAAAGATTGAAAGTACTTTTTTGTATGTTAATATTTTTGAGATAATGCTCTGAATTTTTCAAGCCCCTGTGCCACTGTCCGGCTTCTGCACAACGAGCAGCTTATCAGCAAATAGTAAGTGTATCGATCGCAATTGATCTTCCATTGACATCAGTGGTTGGATAATTTGGCCCTTTATCTTTAAAGGAGTGGTGGTTTCTACCCATATTAGGTACTAGCTTTGCAATGAGTTAGTGGGATTGCTAGCTGCTTCTGTCTTTTATGCATAATGATTTTTGTGTCCTATTGTTTGAAATGAAAGTATTTTTTTTTTCCCCAAAGGTTGCTGCCACAGACTGTTGGACTGCTATATGTTGGCAATTATGAACGCCCTTTTGCACAGATGAAGGTAAGTGATTAAAGCAGTGCAGTGATTTGAAATTCAATTCAACTTTTGAAGTTTGTGTTGTATGAAATCCCAAAAGCTCGTGTTACCTTAGTGATGAAATTTATGTGGAGAAAATCAAACCCAAAGCTGAGTGACATTTCATATTAATAATGGAAGGATTTTTGTTCCAGACGTAATTGAAAAAGATTTACAAAGGATGACCTTAAACATGCATCATTGTTTATGGGCACATTGTGCTCCCTCCTGAAACATGCCAGTTGTGAATGTACTATTCACAGTAAACATATTGATGGATTTGAGAATTTGGCACAATTAAGAAAACCAGTTTGATATATTGAGAAAACCATTTGTGGACTAAGTTGTGTGAGGCATTTTTCATCAAGAATTAAAAGGTTACTTTTTGGAACTGCATCCAACTATCCTGCAGCAAATACAGTCTGAATTAGCAGACATCAGAGGAATCCAAGGCCACAAGCTGCTCTCAATCATTTTAAAATTAATTTAAATGAGAAACTGCAAGTCTTGAGAAGTCTTAACTAATTTGGAATGTTCTTTCAAAATAAGAATTCGTAATTTTTTTTAAATGTAGTGATTGAAGGCGAATTTAGGTTTAAAAAAATGATTTACAAAGAATTGCCATTTCTCTTCATCTTTGACTGTGTTGAAAATTTTCTTTCACTGAATGGCGCACAGGGTCTAGAAAACATTTTCAGGTTTTTATACATTTTGGAAAATTGAAATTATTAATAGTTTCAGAACAATGTAAATATGTTTATCAGATATAAAGCTAGATGTTTTTTCAGATCTATGCAAAAAAATAGGAATACAGTAATATTTAGAGAACTAGCTTGTGACTGTAGTGTTGATTTCCATGATATTATAAAAATAACAAACTCCACAATTAAACGGTTGAGTGATTGATTCCCAACCAGAAGGTTATATAAGCTGTCACTTGGGCTCATTTGTACCGGTTGGATGAGTTTTATCCATTTTCCAGCAGGCCTTTTGATAAACAGTGCCACATGGAAATTGAGCTTTCCATGTTTAATTTAAAATTTGGACAACGGAAGTGAATAAAATCTAGTGGCTTCTGGCATTCCACTTTAAAGTTGTACCTTCTGTCAGCTGATTTTAATTTTTGGAAAAGCCATGATGAAGAGCCAAGGTGCAGCAGAGCACTGGGTTTGAAACGAGTACAAGGTGAGGTAAATCAGGGAGTAGCTTGGGTTGTAAAAACATGAAAATTGTAGAAGGAAGAAAAGACTGAGTAAGATGAGGAGTTCTATAATTTTGAGGTCTGGAAAAGAATGAGTTAATGTCGGAGACCGTATGATGAGTCTCAATTTTAACATTGTTTGAATGTAAGGATAGGGAAGTGTGTGTAAGGTGGCTTTTTGCAGCTTACAATAAACTGAGAGCAAAATTCAGAGGAACATTCCCATAATAGTATTGAAAAAATAGGGAAAAAATAAGAGGTTGAAGACTTGAGGTAAAGGTGGGTTCACCTATCAGGTGATGAGCTTGTTCCTGCATCCTGTCCAGGAGTACAAAATAGATGCTTGAACAGCTTCCCAGGGTAAGGGGACAATATTCAAACTTTGGACAAATTTGGACTTTATAGAGAGTTTAGGGTAGTTTAGGGGAAAGGCTTTTTGCATGGAAGAGGAAGCCAAACATCTTGGAAGCTGCTTTAGCAATGGAGGAGATGTGAGAACTCCATTTGAGATCAGGGCTGACAGTGAGGTTAAAATTGCCAATAGGTGATTACAGATTGGTATAAAGAGAAGTCACAGGGAAACATTTGGGCAAGACTGGAGGAAGACGTACAGTAAAAAGAAGCCTATAAAGATTTTTTTTTAATTATAAAATTGTAAGTTTCTACAGAATATACATTCAAAAAAGAATTCTAAGAATGCCCATAGTACTTGATTTGTTACATGAAAATGAGAAAATTATCCCCAATTTGTAAAATATTGAATTGAGATTTAGGTTTAACTCGGGAATTTCTAATGCCTGATTTGCTTTTTGATTACTACTTAATTTGTTGCATATCCAGTAACTGATTTAAAACCCTATTTCTATGCTGTGAAAGATAAGACAGTTGTTGGCTAATCTTCACAAAGAACTTTAGTTTGGCTTCGGCACATTAACTGTATAACTCAATTCAGAATTATATTGCCATAGCTAGGTACTATATATATATATTTTTTTTAAGTTAGGCCTTTTCAGTTAATATAGAGAAGTGAAAGGAGAAACTTCTTTACTCAGAGTGGTGAGAATGTAGAACTCACTACCACACGTAGTGGTTAAGGCGAATAACATAGATCCATTTAAGGGGAAGCTAGATAAGTACATGAGGGAGAAAGGAATAGAAGGATATGTTGATAGGGTGAGATGAGGTAAGGTGGGAGGAAACTAGACTGATTCCTGGGATGAGGGGATTATCCTATGAGGAGAGATTGAGTAGACGAGGCCTATATTCCCTAGAGTTTAGAAGAATGTGAGGTGATCTCATTGAAACATATAAAATTCTTAAGGGGCTTGACAGGGTAGATGCTGGGGAGTCTAGAACTAGGGGGTCACAGTCTCAGAATAAGGAGTTAGACATTTAGGACTGAGATGAGAAATTTCTCCACTCAAAAGGTTGTAAATCTTTGGAATTCTCTACCCCAGAGAGCTGTGGAGGCTCAGTCGTTGAGTATATTCAAGACAGCGATCGATAGATTTTCAGATATTAAGGGAATCAAGGATATGGGGATTGTGCGGGGAGGTGGAGTTGAGGTAGAAGATCAGCCATGATATTGAATGGCGGAGCAGACTCGAGGGGCCGTATGGCCTACTCCTGCTCCTATTTCTTAAGTTCTTATGCTCGTGTAGAGCATAAACACCGGCACAGACCTGTTGGGCCGAATGTCCTGTTTCGGTGCTGTAAAATTCTGCATAATATGTAATTCTTCCTCTTCAAGTTTATATTTTGGCTGATAATATAAAAACATTCAGTCTCTTTTGACCTGGGAGCAGTTTGCTATATGGAAACATTGCTGTGATGTGCTAATTTCAGCCCCAGGGATGCAACTTCAGCAAGTTAGCTACAATCCTTTTCCTTCCTTATCAGCCTTAGCTCTCGCCTCTGAGTCAGAAATGTTGTGGGCTCAAGCCCCATTCCAGAACTTGAGCACATAATCTAAAATAAATAAAGTTACCACCACATGTAATGTAATGTGAATGTACTGTTCTGCTGCCAGGATGTTGTGTTTAAGGTGGCCTGATCCTTTAAGGCCATGAAGTTTAATTCCTGCAAGGAAACACACTCTGAGGTCAATCAGAGTTTAAAGAAAGAACTTTTATTTATATAGTACCCTATCACGTCTCTTCGAAACACCTCAAAGCACTTCACATTCAGCAAATTATTTTGAAGTGCATAGTTATGTAGATAGATGCACAGCAATGAGCCACAAACTGAAATGTATTCAGTGATCAGTTAATCTGCTTTTGGTGATGCTTGAGGGAAGATCATTAGTCTGGACATTGAGGGAGCTCCCTGCTCTTTTGAATAATGCAGTGGAATTTGTATAACTTCCACCTGAACTGCTGGAACAGGAGATGGAGCCTTGGTTTAACATCTCATCTGAAGGATAGCACCACTAACAATGCAACACTTCCTCAGTACTGCACTGAAATGTCAACCTGGATTATGTGCTTTATTAGGCCTTGAACCCACATCTTCCCACTCAGAGGGAAGTGTGGTACCAACTGAACCAAGCTGACACTTAAATTCTGTTTGTTGAGTCAAGATAACAGATTGCAGATGCTTGTAAATTTCCAGCTCCAGGTCAATCTGCAAACTCAGCTCATCAACATCGAGTAACTTGTAATTAGCCTCAGCATGGAATGACTGCCTTTCTTTCCCTCTTTTTAATACGCTTAACTGGCTGGGGGTTGTGGAGTTTCGCTTCAGTGAGATTCAACGTTAGACAGGATTCTTTCTTCAGTTGCAATTGACTTAAATTATACTTCAGTTGATTGTATTTGTTCAACTCTGAGAAGCAAGCAGCATAGAATGAGAGAACAGCTGAAGCTGTGATGGAGAGATCCTGGGTGTTTCGTGTGTCCAGGTTGACCACATGGGGATGCACCACCAGCTATTTGTGCTCCAGCTTTCAGAGTTTGAGAGTGAAGGGTTCAAGGAATGCATATCCCAGGAGGTGGTCATTCCAGAAGCAGAACAAGTTAGTGAGAAAAGGAAGTGGGTGACCATCCATTGGGATAGACGGGAGGCAGTACAGGGATCCCGAGAGTGTTGAATTAACAAACGGATACCTGTGACAATGACAACAACTCGGAGAATGGGAAACCCGAGCAAAACCATGGCAACACAGAGCAAGTGATTGACAAAAGGGAGTCAATTGCAAAAGCGCAGTAGCAATAAGGGATTCCACAGTCAGGAAAACAGATGGGCGCTTTTGTATCCGCAACCAAGGGTCCCGAATTATTTGTTGCCTCCCAGGTGCTAGGATAAGGGATATTACAGAATAGGTGCAAAAAGGGGAACAACCCAAATTCATGGTTCATGCTGGAATCAATGACATTGAGAAAGTAATAGAATTGGGGTCCTGCAAAGGGGTCTCAGCAATTAGGAGATAGATTAAAGAGCAGGACCTCCGGGCTAGTACTCGCAACATTAGTCCCAATGCCACGTGCTAGTTAAAATAGCAATAGTAAGATATTGGGCCAGAAATTCGGCTGTTGTCGGGTGAGTACGCGCTGTGTACTCACCCGTAAGGCCACCTGAAGTGCACTGCGCATGCGCGGGAAACCGGAACTTCCGTTCCCCTGAAGGGAGGGGTTCAGAAGTCGAATGCGTGCACGGGAGAGGCTGCGCACACGCAGCGAACTTCAGGTTTTTTTTTCAGGTTTCTCCGGGAAGGTAAGTATGAAGAAGTTGCGCTTTTAAAAAGGAGGCGCAAGGCCTGTTTTTAACAAGGTAAGTGGTTAATTAATTACAATTTAAAAATGTTTTCAACAGGTTTATCTTTTTTAGATACTTTAAAGAAAGGTAAGTTTATTTTTAGCACAGTTAAAAAGTAAAATTAATTTTTTCAAAAATTAAAATTTTTGTTTTAAGTAGTTAATTTATTTAACTTATAGTTATTTTAAAAATGTGATTTTTAAAAAAAATTTATTTGAAGTTTAAGTGTGGTTTTGGGGCCGATCTCTATTCATAGATTTGACAGGTCTTCCTGTCAAATCTATGAATGAAAATGCCCTGCTAGGATTGGCTCTCCATGGCCCACGTGATCCCAGGGGACGCTTCGAACTAACTGCGCCCCTGGGATACACAAGCACTGCGCGCCGGCAGCTGGAGGAGGCCCAGGACCCGAAGTCCTCGTGGGCCCAAAGCACAACTGCAGGCGCGGTGGGCAAGTACGCGCGCAATGCTTGCACCCGCAGGAAGCCTGAAAGCTGAATTTCTGGCCCAATGAAGTTAAAGGCATGGCTGGAGAGATAGTGTAGGAGAGAATGGTTCAGATTCTTGGGACCAGTTTTGTGGCAGGACTAGCCTATACAGGATGGAAAAGCTTCACCTGAATAAGGTTGGGACCAGTATCCTCACAGTCAAAGAAACCGTTGCTGTGGGGAAGCATTTACACTAAAATGCAGGCGAGTGGGGGAAGAAACGAGAATGAGAAAGTAGAAAGTGAGTGTAGGAAAGATAAAAGAAAAAATCAGATCAGAAGGAGTTGCGATTAAAACAAGCAGATTATCAAACAGCCAGAGTGAGGTTTAAGTTGTATGTACAGGAAACTCTCATTTAAACGGCACCTAAATATCCGGAATTCTCTATTAACCGGCAAAATTCATACTCCAAAAACACCACCTCAATAACCGTTTTGTTTTACTGTTAAGTAATTAAAGAGTTATGGATTACCCTCAACTGGTAGTACTGTATTTAATCACGCATCTTCCACCATCCATTTAACACAACATTCTGTAGGTGAGTACCCAATTACTGTATACTGCCCATTCCTTGATTTTTTTATTTTTGTTAAAAATAGCCTCGGTAGATAACCCTCTCCGTCATCCGGAATTTTTAATCAACCGGCACCATCCCGGTCCCATCGGTGCCGGATACCAAAGAGTTTCCTGTACATTATTGTGTCCAATTCTGGGCACCACAATTAAAGTGTCAAGTCCTTGGAGAGGGTGCAGAGGAGATTTACCAGGGATGAAGAACTTCAGTCATGTGGAGAGACTAGAGAAGCTGGGATTGTTCTCCTTAGAGCAGAGAAGGTTAAGGGGAGATTTGATAGAGGTGTTCAACTTTGAGGGGTTTTGATAGAGTAAATAAGGAGAAACTGTTTCCACTGGCAGGAGGGTCATTAACCAGAGGACACAGATTTAAGATAATTGCCAAAAGAATCAGAAGGAAGATGAAGAGAATGCTTTTTTTCTTAATCCAGCGAGTGGTTATGATCTGGAATGCACTGTCTGAAAGGGTGGTGGAAGCAGTTGCAATAGTGACTTTCAAAAGGGAATTTAATATTTACTTGAAAAGGAAAAATTTGCAGGGCTATGGGGAAGAGCAGGGGAGCTGTTTCAAAGAGCTGACACAGGCATGATGGGCCGAATGGCGGCCTCCTGTACTGTATCTAAGTATCTATGATGTGATTTCTTATCAAACTCCTGGGTTCACTTGGGGAAAAAATGGCATTTAAGAATAAGTTAGATATATGGTTGAAGGAAAGAGGGAATAAAAGGATCTGGGAACAGGATAGGCACATGGGATTAGGACTATTGCTCATGTGGGGGATAAACACCAATACGGACTGGTTGTGGTGAATGATCTGTTTCTGTGTTTATAATTTCTTTGTAATTCTGCGTAGATGTTACTGTCTTGACTAGATACCCTTAAACATTTGTCTACCAATTCAACAAGTTATAAATCACTTCATAAAACAATGACTTCCTCTTGTCAAATAAAGTGACTTCCTCTCATCAGACTTGAGGTCTTTGTACCAAACATTGGAGGAACTATTCTTCCCTGAACAATATGTTATTACTTAACAACAACAACTTGCATTTATATAGTGCCTTTAACATAGTAAAACGTCCCAAGGAGCATTATCAAACAAAATTTGACGTCAAGCCACATAAGGAGATATTAGAACAGGTGACCAAAAGCTTGACCAAAGAGGTAGGAGTGCCTTAAAGGAGGCGAGAGAGGTAGAGAAGCGGAGCGGTTTAGGGAGGGAATTCCAGAGCTTAGGGCCTAGGTAGCTGAAGGCACAGCTGCCAATGATAGAGCAATTAAAATCGGGGATGCGCAAGAGGCCAGAAGAGGATTAATTTAAGTTAGTTCAAATATGTTCAGTTTTCCTAAAGCTTTTATATATTGCTGTAGAATATTCTCTTTCTCTCTCTCTCTCATGTACACACGTTATTGCATATTTCAGTATTTCTGAAGTTTATATGAAATTCTATGAAATACACAAAGTATGAATATAATTTGGTGAGCTGGAGTCTCAAATTTCCAGGTATAGCTCAATGTGACATTTTCAATTTTCCATACTAACCATCCTATAACCTCTGAGTTTTGTCAAATTAGAGGCCTTTTTATCATATGGGCCCATGCCCACTAGGAACTAGATTGACATTCCCCAAACTCAATTCATTTGACTTAAAGCCAGCAGTCATAGGAGACTTCAATCTAATCAGTTTTGGGTTGGTTTTGAATCCAGATTCCAGAGGTGAAAGACCAGTGTCAACAAATCGTGGTATGGATAATATTCTGAGGGTTGAATATTTCATTGGTAGCAAAAGTTAATTATGCTGATGAATCATAGAAACATAGAAAAATAGGAGCAGGAGTTGGCCATTCGGCCCTTCGAGCCTGCTCCGCCATTCAATATGATCATGGCTGATCCTCTATCTCAATACCATATTCTCACTCTCTCCCCATACCCCTTGATGCCTTTTGTGTCTAGAAATCTATCTATCTCCTTCTTAAATATATTCAGTGACTTGGCCTCCACAGCCTTCTGTGGTAGAGAATTCCACAGGTTCACCACTCTCTGTGTGAAGAAATTTCTCCTCCTCTCAGTCCTAAATGTCCTACCCCGTATCCTGAGACTGTGACCCCTCGTTCTAGACCCCCCAGTCAGGAGAAACATCCTCCCTGCATCCAGTCTGTCTAGCCCTGTCAGAATTTTATACGTTTCAATGAGATCCCCTCTCACTCTTCTAAACTCTAGCAAATACAGGCCTAGTCGACCCAATCTCCTCTCATACGACAGTCCTGCCATCCCAGGAATCAGTCTGGTGAACCTTCGCTGCACTCCCTCTATGGCAAGTATATCCTTTCTTAGGTAAGGAGACCAAAACTGCACACAGTACTCCAGGTGTGGTCTCACCAAGGCCCTGTATAACTGTAGTAAGACATCCTTGCTCCTGTACTCAAATCCTCTTGCAATGAAGGCCAACATACCATTTGCCTTCCTAACTGCTTGCTGCACCTGCATGTTTGCTTTCAGTGACTGGTGTACAAGGACGCCCAGGTCCCTCTGTACATCGACATTTCCCAATCTATCACCATTTAAATAATACTCTGCCTTTCTGTTTTTCCTACCGAAGTGGATAACTTCACATTTATCCACGTTATACTGCATCTGCCATGTATTTGCCCACTCACTCAACTTGTCTAAATCGCCTTGAAGCCTCTTTGCATCCTCCTCACAACTCACAATCCCACCTAGTTTTGTGTCGTCAGCAAACTTGGAAATATTACATTTGGTTCCCTCATCCAAATCATTGATATATATTGTGAATAGTTGGGGCCCAAGCACTGATCCCTGCGGTACCCCACTAGTCACCGCCTGCCACCCCGGAAAAGACCCATTTATTCCTACTCTGTTTCCTGTCTGTTAACCAATTTTCAATCCATGCCAGTGTATTACCTCCAATCCCATCTGCTTTAATTTTGCACACTAACCTCTTATGTGGGACTTTATCAAAGGCCTTCTGAAAATCCAAATAGACCACATCCACTGGTTCTCCCTTATCTATTCTACCAGTTACATCCTCAAAAAACTCCAGTAGGTTTGTCAAACACGATTTCCCTTTCATAAATCCATGTTGACTTTGTCTAATCCCATTGATATTTTCTAAGTGTCCTGTTATCACATCCTTTATAATAGACCCTAGCATTTTACCTACTACTGATGAATCAACATTGAAGTAGTCATCATACTTCTGTGCTGCTAATGAATGCATGTTACAGCCTGGTGCATTATAGAACACATCTGATAGATTTAGTCTTTCACCCACATATACATCGGTCATCCAGTCACGGTGCTAAATCTATTTGTTGAAATTGTTTGTCTGTTTTCACTTCTGAGACAATGGAACAATTTGACAGTATACATATTTAGGTAAAATTAGCATTGCAAGTAACGTATCAGATTGTATTGGCCAAGAATAATGGACCTAAGATCGATAGTACTTCAGGGCCTGATTTAGAGTGCATGAGGAAATGGTAGCGGTCATATGTGAGGCATTGGTTGATATTTTCAATAGCTGACTGTGTATGAGTTAGTCCTGAGAATTGGAGGGTAGCTTGTATGTCCTGTTAAATAAAGAAAATAAATCAGACCGTGGAAACTGTTGGCTGGTAAGCTTAGCTTCAGTTGTAGGTAAAATATTAGGAAGTATGATATGAGATACTATTAAATAAAAATGAACACTCTATTGATTACCACAGCTATTGGGGATACCCAGAGCTCATGCTTTATTGATTTGATTGAGTTTTTTGAGCAAGTGACTAAAACAATCGATAATGGACATCCAGTGGATATTGTTTACTTAGGTCCCCAGAGGGATTTTTATAAAGTTCTGCATAGATGACTATTAGGAAAAAAATTAGGTGTTCAGGTATTATTGGAGCAAAAGAGCAGAATCTTATTTGACACCTGAGCAGCACTCTACCTTTTTTGTCAGGTTGTTTCTGCATTTCACTGTCTCGGGAAATTGTGGTGCAAAAGTTTTACCTGGCACCTTATATTTCCTCCCTTGAACAGAAGTGTCACTTAGGTAATGTGCATAGGACATTAGCCATTTTTGTTGGTAACAACAACTTGTATTTATATAGAGTCATAACGGCACAGAAGGAGGCCATTCGGCCCATCGAGTCCGTGCCGGCTCTCTGTAGAGCAATCCAGTCAGTCCCATTCCCCCGCTTTATCCCCGTAGCCCTGCAAGTTTATTTCCCTCAAGTGCCTATCCAGTCTCCCCTTGAAAACATTGAGTGTCTCCGCTTCCACCACTTCCGTCGGCAGCGAGTTCCAGGTCCTCACCACTCGCTGCGTAAAAAAGTTTTTCCTCACATCCCCCCTGTATCTCTTGCCCAAAACCTTAAATCTGTGTCCCCTAGTCCTTGTACCATCAACTAGTGGGAACAGCCTTTCCCCGTCTAGCCTATCCAAACCCGTCATAATCTTGTACACCTCTATCAAATCACCCTTCAACCTCCTTTGCTCTAGTGAAAACAAATCCAGCTTCTCCAACCTGTCCTTGTAGCTAAGATCCCCCATCCCCGGAACCATTCTGGTAAATCTCCTCTGCACCTTCTCAAGTGCCTTCACATCCTTCCTAAAGTGTGGTGACCAGAACTGGACGCAATACTCCAGTTGTGGCCTAACCAGTGTTTTGTAAAGGTTCAGCATAACTTCTCTACTTTTCTACTCAATACCTCTATTTATGAAGCCCAAGATCCCATGTGCTTTGTTAACCACTCTCTCAATATGTCCTGCCACCTTCAGGGACCTATGCACATTAACTCCCAGGTCCCTCCGTCCCTGTACACTCTTTAAAACTGTGCCATTAAGTGTATATTGCCTCTCCTTGATCCTTCTGCCAAAATGCATCACCTCACGTTTCTTTGTATTAAATTCCATCTGCCCATTCTGCTAGCCTTTCTATGTCCTGTTGCAGTCAATTGGTATCATCCTCACTGTTTGCCACACCCCCAAGTTTAGTGTCATCGGCAAATTTAGAAATTCTACTTTGTATTCCAATATCCAGGTCATTGCAGTGGCCCCAGCACTGACCCTTGGGGAACACCACTGTCTACCATCCTCCAGTCTGAAAAATAGCCATTTACCACAACTCGCTGTTTTCTGTCCTGAAGCCAATTCCTTATCCAAGCTGCCACTGACCCACCTATTCCATGAGCCTCAGTTTTGTTAACCAGCCTTCTATGTGGTACTTTGTCAAACGCCTTCCTAAAATACATGTAAACAACATCCATTGTATTCCCTTCATCAATCCTCCCTGTTACTTCATCAAAAAATTCAATTAGATTAGTGAAACACGATCTTCCTTTTACAAACCCGTGTTGGCTTTCCTTAATTAGCTTAAACCCCTCCAAGTGCCCATTAATTTTTTCCTTGATTATTGTTTCTAAAACTTTACCCACCACTGATGTTAAACTGACCAGCCTGTAGTTACTAGGATTGTCCTTGCACCATTTCTTGAACAATAGTGTCACATTTGCTACTTTCCAATCCTTAGGCACCTCCCCCGCATCTAGGGAAGATTGGAAAATTATGGCAAGCTATCTCCTCCCCTAATTCCCTTAGCAACCTGGGATGCAAGCCATCTGGACCAGGCGACTTATCCACTCTAAGCATACCCAGCCTTTCTAGTACATCCTGTCTATCAATTTTCACCCCTTCCATTGCTTCTACCTTTTCCACTTCTACCGATATTTTGTCAGCATCCAGCTCCTTAGTAAATACTGATGCAAAGTACTCATTGGGTATTCTAGCCTTGCCCTGCACCTCTAAGCATACATCACCTTCTTTGTCCCTAATAGGCCCCACCCCGCCTCTTACTACCCGCTTACTGTTTAAAGTGCCTTTAACGTAGTAAAACGTCCCAAGGTGCTGCACAGGAGTATTTTAAGACAAAAAATTTGACACCGATCCACATAAGGATAAATTAGGGCAGGTGACCAAAAGCTTGGTCAAAGAGGTAGGTTTTAAGGAGCGTCTTAAAGGAGGAAAGAGAGGTAGAGAGGCGGAGAGGGTTAGGGAGGGAATTCCAGTGCTTAGGGCCTGGGCAACAGAAGGCACGGCCACCAAAGGTTGAGCGATTATATTCAGGGATCCTCAAGAGGGCAGAATGAGAGGAGCGCAGCTATCTCGGGTGTGGTGGGGGGGCGTGTGGTGTTGTGGGGCTGAAGCAGATTACAGAGATAGGAAGGGGCAAGGCCATGGAGGGATTTGAAAACAAGGATGAGAATTTTGAAATCGAGGCGCTTCTTAACCGGGAGCCAATGTAGGTCAGCGAACACAGGGGTGATGGGCGAACGGGACTTGGTAGTAAGATGAAAAACTCGTCAGTCCAGCCAGTTCTTTATTTCATTTCGGATAAAGAACTTTAGTAAACGGAGCTTAGTGTTGTACATCTCCTTGTATTGCTCCCTGCAAGGACAGGGCCCACCAGGAAAAGAAAGCTTCCTTCACACTACTCCACTTAATTCAAATTATCTGATCATTCACATTTTTAAGCACTAAATTCCCACTTTGCTGTATTAGTTATGTTGTTTAATTCAAATGATTGGATAGGTCATTTTGTTCTCGTGCAAAAAGTGACTTTGAATTATTAGGAGTAGACTGCGTATGTACTGCTACTTCTTAGGCCAACCTCTGTAGGGTTCCACTCAAGACCATCTGTAAAACAGATACTTTGAGCATAATGCACGCTTTCATGAAGTATTACTGTCTTGAGTTTACTCTTGCCATTGCTTTGCTCCTGGTGAAATGAAAATGTGAGTTTTCAAAACCTCACCAACATTTTTTGTATGGCTATGATATACTCCTTGTTGTATGAAGGTTGAACAAATGAGGAAAAATGTTATCTAAGCCACCATAAGCAGAGACTTCCGCTCTGGAAGAAGTTCAACCTTCATGTTCAAAGCTTTCACCCAGTCTACCCCTCATTTTCTTGATTGCCCTGGCATGGTTTGATGTTTATCTAACTTTATTTTATTGTTTCAGTGCTGTTGCTTGAGTGTTTTTTATTTGTTCTCCCAAGTGTGGGTGATGCCCTTAAGGACATCAGTGAGCGAACCGCTTGGGTTCTTGCGTGCCTGCCCAAAAATGATCAGATTTATTGAATTCAATTTCAACTTGCTACGGTGGGATTTGTTGCTCATGAGCTCTGGGTTGCTGCTCCTGTACCATGACCACTACAGTACCACAGCCACGTGAATTCTCAGTGAAGTCTCTTCTGGGCAATAGATTATGGGGTGTGCTCCGGAACAAGGTATTGAATAAGAACATAAGAAATAGGAGCAGGAGTAGACCAATCGGCCCCTCGAGCCTGCTCCGCCATTCAATGAGATCATGGCTGATCTGATCCAACCTCAACTGTAAAGAACACAAGAAGTAGGAGCAGGACCAGGCCACTCGGCCCCTGGGCCTGCTCCGCCACCCACAGGGCCTTGACCGATCCGAACTCAAACTCATGTCCAATTTCCAGCCCGCTCCCCGTAACCCCTGATTCCCTTTACTTCTAGGAAATGGTCTATTTCTGTTTTAAATTTATTTAATGAAGTAGCTTCCACAGCTTCCTGGAGTAGCAAATTCCACAGACCCACTACCCTCTGAGTGAAAAAGTTTCTCCTCATCTCAGTTTTGAAAGAGCAGCCCCTTATTCTAAGATTATGTCCCCTAGTTCTAGTTTCACCCATCATTGGGAACATCCTCACCGCGTCCACCCGATCAAGCCCCTTCACAATCTTATATGTTTCAATAAGATCGCCTCTCATTCTTCTGAACTCCAATGAGTAGAGTCCCAATCTACTCAACCTCTCCGCGTATGTCCACCCCCTCATCCCCGGAATTAACCGAGTGAACCTTCTTTGTACTGCCTCGAGAGCAAGTATGTCTTTTCTTAAGTATGGACACCAAAACTGTATGCAGTACTCCAGGTGCGGTCTCACCAATACCCTATACAACTGCAGCAATACCTCCCTGTTTTTATATTCTATCCCCCTAGCAATAAAAGCCAACATTCCATTGGCTTTCTTGATCACCTGCTGCACCTGCATACTAACTTTTTGATTTTCTTGCACCAAGACCCCCAGATCCCTTTGTGCTGCAGTACTTTCCAGTTTCTCGCCATTAAGATAATAACTTGCTCTCTGATTTTTCCTGCCAAAGTGCATAACCTCACATTTTCCAATATTGTATTGCATCTGCCAAATCTCCGCCCACTCACCCAGCCTGTCTATATCCCCTTGTAGGTTTTTTATGTCCTCCTCACTCTCTACTTTCCCTCCGATCTTTGTATCATCTGCAAACTTTGATATGTTACACTCGGTCCCCTCCTCCAAATCGTTAATATAGATTGTAAAGAGTTGGGGACCCAGCACCGACCCCTGCGGAACACCACTGGCTACTGGTTGCCAGTCCGAGAATGAACCATTTATCCCAACTCTCTGCTTCCTGTTAGATAACCAATCCTCCACCCATGCCAGAATATTACCCCCAATCCAGTGATTTTTTATCTTGAGTAATAATCTTTTATGTGGCACCTTGTCGAATGCCTTCTGGAAGTCTAAATACACTACATCCACTGGTTCCCCTTTATCCACCCTGTACGTTATGTCCTCAAAGAACTCGAGCAAATTTGTCAGACATGACTTCCCCTTCATAAAGCCATGCTGACTTTGTCCTATTAAATTATGTTTATCTAAATGTTCCGTTACTGTCTCCTTAATAATAGACTCCAAAATTTTACCCACCACAGATGTTAGGATAACTGGTCTATAATTTCCAGCCTTCTGCCTGCAACCCTTTTTAAATAAGGGTGTTACATTAGCAGTTTTCCAATCTGCCGGGACCTTTGCTGAGTTCAGGGAGTTTTGGAAAATTATTACCAAAGCATCCACAATTCCTACTGCCACTTCCCTCAAGACCCTAGGATGTAAGCCATCAGGTCCAGGGGATTTATCCGCCTTGAGTCCCATTATTTTACTGAGTACCAATTCCTTAGTGATTTTAATCGTATTTAGCTCCTCCCCCACTAGAGCCCCCTGTTTGTCCAGTGTTGGGATATTCTTAGTGTCCTCTACCGTAAAGACTGAAACAAAATATTTGTTCAGCATTTTTGCCATCTCCATGTTTCCCACCATTAATTTCCCGGTCTCATCCTCTAAGGGACCTACGTTTGCCTTAACCACCCTTTTTCTTTTTATATAACTATAGAAACTCTTGCTATCTGTTTTTATATTTTTTGCTAATTTATTTTCATAGTCTATTTTCCCTTTCTTAATCAATCCTTTAGTTACTTTTTGTTGTCTTTTGAAGACTTCCCAATCTTCTATCCTCCCACTAACTTTGGCTACCTTATATGTCCTTGTTTTTAGTTGGATACTTTCTTTAATTTCTTTACTTAGCCATGGATGGCTGTCATTTCTTTTACACCCTTTTTTCCTCAGTGGAATATATTTATTTTGAAAGTTGTAAAATAACTCCTTGAATGAACACCACTGCTCATGTACCGTCTTACCCTTTAATCTATTTTCCCAGTCCACTATAATCAATTCTGCTCTCATGCCATCATAGTCTCCTTTATTCAAGCTCAGTATGCTTGTTTGAGAACCAACCTTCTCACCCTCTAATTGGATATGGAATTCAACCATGTTATGGTCACTCATTCCAAGGGGATCCTTAACTAGGACATTATTAATTAATCCAGACTCATTACACAGTACCAGGTCCAAGGTTGCTTGCCCCCTTGTAGGATCAGTTACATACTGCTCAAGAAATCCATCCCTAAGACACTCAATAAACTCTTCCTCAAGGCTGCCCTGCCCAATTTGATTTGTCCAGTTAATATGATAGTTAAAATCCCCCATAATTATAGCTGTTCCCTTATTACATGCCCCAACTATTTCCTGATTAATACTTCTTCCAACAGAGTTGCAACTATTAGGAGGCCTATATACTATGCCCACCAGTGTTTTTTCCCCTTATTATTCCTTATCTCTACCCAAACTGTTTCATTATCCTGATCTTTTGACCCAATATCATTTCTCTGTATTAGAGTGGGAAAAGGTCACCTATCAGCATGCTTACTTCTTGAAGAGGCAATACCCAGATGTTTCTTTCCGTTATCGGGTGATTGCAATATCCTAATTTTATGTCGAGGCTGAACTTCTTTCAAGACATGAGGAGAACCATACCGCTGGTAAGACACGCAAGTTTCAGCTGTTAAACAATGGAGCTGACATACTGGAATG
The DNA here is from genome assembly GCA_030390025.1 of Squalus acanthias. NCBI lineage: Eukaryota > Metazoa > Chordata > Chondrichthyes > Squaliformes > Squalidae > Squalus > Squalus acanthias. Next base: position 66,505 of record JASTWF010000535.1, on the reverse strand, counting down.
TCATAAACCTTCGGATGAGTCAACTGTTGTCGTAGGTGTCTGCAGTTAGCCTGTTTTCAGGCTGATTAGGGACATTCCCCAGTCCTTCCCCCTCCATTTGCCAGAAATGGGGGTGGAGGGGGGGGGGGGGCATTAATATCACTGTTTAAAAATCCGATACTATTCAGAATTATAATCCTTCCTAGTTTGTTCAACCTCCATTCAAACAGGGAAATAATAATACGTCTGAGAGAATAGTTCAATTATTTAACCTTCACTTCCCTGCAGTGTTGTAAGTGCTTAGTGTTTAAATGAAAATATATATAAAAATTAATCATAATTATGCATACTCACAGTTCAGTGACGCAGGGCATTCAAGCTCCACAATTCCTAGCAAGTAGACACTATGATGAAGTACCTAGCCGCTAGGGAATTGTGGAGCCTTACTAACCACTGGTAAGAAATATCATGGAAAAATAGCAGAAGCAGATTAAAGCTCCTTCAACCAGCCATCAGAGCAAGTGTTGGGAACATGCGAGACAAAGAAATAAGAGTCATGGCTATCAGAAGAAACACACGTTGTAACAGATGAAAGATGATTAAAACTTAAGCAAAAGGAAAGAAAAGTGCTGATGAGGGATTATAACTATGTATGCCAAAAAGTAAAAAGATGAATGGAGACCAGGAGAGGTACATCAGTAATAGCTATTACCTGACTGACTTGCGTACTAATGGTTCAAGAAGGAAATGTAAGAAAGCTGGGGAAAATTGTAAAGATCTATATGATGAACATAATCCTGTTAATAAAACAAGGTTGAGTGGCCAGAGAGGTGAATCAAAAATCAGACATGAGAAGTGTGGCAGTGCTTAAGGAACTACACCAAGGAAAAGTACTTGAATTAGATCGGATACCACGAGAAATCTGCGAGACTGAATTGAACGTGATGTATATAGCCTGTTTCACACGTCTGGAAAGGACACATCCTGACACTCAGCGTCACAGCTCATTGAAGCTTTAATACAGTTTTCAACCATGGTGTTCTATTAAATCTGTTTTCAGCCCGGTATCTGCAGTGCACTGCAGCAATCTTGAATGAGCAACAGCCGGTGATAACTTTGGAACAATGTTGAGAAAGGAGAGGAAACGGAAAAATTATGAAATGTCTATCCTAACAACAAATTGTTTAGTAGCATTCCAGTACTTCACTCATTCTTCAGATATGAGCTCAAACAGGAATTGTTGACAGCCTTTCAGCCATCACAGCTGAGCAGCACCAGCCCTGTCCTTAGATACTTGCACACAAATGCATTTCCAGCGCCCATCACTGGAGCAGGAGCTGTTTTTGTCCCACCCTGGACTGAGGATGCTGTGGCCAGCTTCAGCATCTTTGCCGACTGCTAACCCAGCTGACATAAACTAAGGGGATTGAAGTTGGGATCTTGCTGGTCTGTAGAGCTCACTGGTACACCATTCATTTACCCATTTATCGATTCGAGGACCAAACTCTTTATACACAGTCTTCAGAAATCTTAAATCTATTCAGTAAAATGATTACATACTTGTCCATTTTTTTTTACATTTTGCAAGAGTGGTTTAGTTTGGAAGTTTGCTTAAGTGCAAAACTAATCTGACATGAGTTACGATCTCTATCATCAGCCCATAACCATTGTGTTAACATGATCAGGTCTACATGCAGATTAGGAGAGTCCATTCTTTGAAGGGTCTTCTTCTTCTTAGGCAGTCCCTCGGAACCGAGGATGACTTGCTTCCACATTAAAAATGAGTTCTCAGGTGACTGATGAGTCCAATGCGGGACCTACAGTCTCTGCCACAGGTGGGGCAGACGGTGGTTGAAGGGGCGGGTGGGTGGGGTGCTTGGGTTGACGTGCGCTGCTTGCGCTTGGCTTCCGCTTGCTCCCGGCGAAGAGACTCAAGACCCGGATGCTTCTCCTCCATTTTGTGCGGTCTTGGGCCAGGGATTCCCAGGTGTCGGTGGGGATGTTGCACTTTTTCAAGGAGGCTTTGAGGGAGTCCTTGAAGTGTTTCCTCTGCCCACCTGGGGCTCTCTTGCCGTGTCGGAGCTCCGAGTAGAGCGCTTGTTTTGGGACTCTCGGATCGGGCATGCGGACGATGTGACCCGTCCATCGGAGCTGATCGAGCGTGGTCAAAGCTTCGATGCTGGGGATGTTGGCCTGAGCGAGAACACTGACGTTGGTGCGCCTATCCTGCCAATGGATTTGCAGGATCTTGCGGAGGCAGCGTTGGTGGTACCTCTCTCGTGCTTTGAGGTGCCCGCTGTACATGGTCCATGTCTCTGAGGCATACAGGAGGGCGGGTATCACTGCTGCTCTGTAGACGATGAGCTTAGTGCCGGGTTTGAGGTCCTGGTCTTCAAACACTCTCTTCCTCAGGCAACCGAAGGCTGCGCTGGCACACTGAAGGCGGTGTTGAACTTCGTCATCGACGTCTGCCCTTGTTGACAGTAGGCTCCCGAGGTATGGAAAGTGGTCCACGTTGTCCAAGGTCTTGTCGTGGATTTTGGTAATCGGGGGGGGGGGCAATACTGTGTGGCGGGGGCAGGCTGGTAGAGGACCTTTGTCTTACGGATGTTTAGTGTAAGGCCCATGCTCTCGTACGCTTCGGTGAAAGTGTTGACGATGGTTTGGAGTTCGACCTCCGAGTGTGCGCAGACGCAAGCGTCGCCTGCGTACTGTAATTCGACGACAGAGGATGGGACGACCTTGGATCTGGACTGGAGGCGACAGAGGTTGAACAGTTTCCCGTTTGTTCTGTAAATTAGCTCCACTCCAGCGGGAAGCTTACTGAGGGTGAGATGGAGCATTGCAGCAAGGAAGATTGAGAAGAGTGTTGGTGCGATGACACAGCCTTGCTTGACCCCGGTCCATACGTGAATTGGGTCTGTGGTGGAACCGTTGGTCAGGATCATGGCTTGCATGTTGTCGTGAAGCAGGCAGAGGATGGTGACAAACTTTTGAGGGCAGCTGAATTTGAGGAGGACACTCCATAATCCCTGACGGTTGACAGTGTCGAAGGCCTTGTGAGGTCAAAGAAGGCCATGTACAGCTGTTCCCTGCATTTCTCTTGTAATTGACGTGCGGTGAAGATCATGTCCATTGTGCCCCTTAGCGGGTGGAATCCGCATTGCAACTCTGGGAGGAGCTCTTCAGCCACTGGGAGAAGGCGATTGAGGAGGATTCTTGCGATGACTTTCCCTGTGGCAGACAGCTGGAAAACTCCTCTGTAATTACTGCAATCGGACTTGCCACCTTTCTTGAAGATGGTCAGAATTACAGCGTCTCTGAGATCTCCTGGCATGCTCTCCTCCTTCCAGATAAGAGAAATGAGTTCATGAATTCGCGCCAGTAGTGCTTCTCCGCCATGCTTTAGTTCCTCGGCAGGGATTCCATCTGCTCCTGAGGCCTTGTTGTTCTTCAATTGTCGGATGGCCTTTTCAACCTCTTGCCGGGCTGGGGTTGTGCTGAGGTGGTGGCGGGTAGCATGCTGCGGGATGGAGTTGAGGACACTTGCGTCGAAGACAGAGTCTCGGTTAAGGAGATCTTCGAAGTGCTCCTTCCAGCGGGCACTGACTGCATCCCTGTCCTTAATGAGTACCTCTCCGTTCTTGGTCCGCAGTGGGGTAGGACCTTGGGTGCTTGGGCCGTAGGTGGTCTTGACTGCGCTAAAGAATCCACGCACGTCATGGTTGTCGGCTAGCTGCTGGATCTCCTGCACTTTCTACACCCACCATCCGTTCTTTAGGTCACGAGTTTTTTGCTGAACCTTGGCCTTCAGGCGTCTGTAGAGCTGCTTTCTTGCACTCGAGTTGTGTTGCTGTTTCCAGATCAGGAATGCCTTGCGCTTGCGGCTTATTAGCTCCTGAATCTCCTGGTCATTCTCCTCGAACCAGTCTTGGTGTTTCCTGGTCGAGTGACCGAGCGTCTCTTCACAGGTACTGATTATGGAGGCCTTGCGTGCAGACCAGGTGCTGTGGACACTGTGTCTCTGCATCACTGGGAGTCGTCAGGTTGGTTGTGAGGCGCAGGCTGAATAGGGCTTTCTTAGCTGGGTCGGGAGGACCACAATGCATCCTACAAAACCGAGGCAGAGAGGACCTGCAGGAAGGAGGGAGGAGGATTGTAGGAGTATGTTTGTGTGTGTGCTAGGCCGATGTAGCAGAGCCTGGTCTCCAATCGTCTTGGATCCCCTTGCCATTGGACCAAGACCTTGCTCTGTCAAGCCCGTGTGGTAGCTGGTGTGCAACGGCCACCCCACGTTAAAAGAATTCACGCACAGGCATCTTCCACCCTTTAAAATGAATTTCGGGACCTGGAACGTCAGGACCCTCATGGACAACCCCAACAGTGGCAGTCCGGAACGCCGAACTGCTATCGTTGCCCGGGAGCTCAGATGTTTCGACATTGTCATTGCCGCCCTAAGTGAGAACCAGCGGGCAGGGGAAGGCCGGCTCGAGGAGCAAGGCGGTGGCTACACCTTCTGGAAAGGCAAACCTGAAGAAGAACGCCGCCTCCATGGGGTAGGCTGCGCCATGAAAAATGAACTAGTTGAACGTTTCAGAGACTCCCCTTGCAGTATAAACGAGCGCCTCATGACTCTACGGCTCACCCTAGCCTGGAGCCAGTGCGCTACGGTCATCAGTGCATACGCCCCAACACTGGAAGCCACAGCCGAGACCAAAGAGGAATTCTATTCCAGCCTCGAACAATCCCTGTCCCAAGTCCCAACGGGCGACAAGTTGATCCTCCTTGGCGACTTTAATGCCAGAGTTGGAAAGGACACAGACTTCTAGGGAGGTGTGATCGGCAGAGAGGGGGTAGGGAAAGCCAACTCCAACGGTACCCTCCTCCTGACTAAATGCTTAGAACACGGCCTTGTCATAGCCAACACCTTGTTCCGTCAGAGAGACAAGTACAAGGCTTCATGGCAGCACCCTCGCTCCAAGCACTGGCATCTGCTGGACTACGTCATCGTCCGAGCGAGGGACCGCAAGGATGTCCGCATCACCTGCGCCATGACAGGAGCTGACAACTGCTGGACAGACCACCGCCTAATCCGCTCTGTCATCTCCATCAATGTAGCCCCAAAACAGCGGCGGCAACAGAAACAATGCCGCAGGAAAATCAACGCTGGAGCACTTTGAAGGGTAGAACCACAAATTAAAACAAAGTTATTTTGTACATAAAACTGGAGAGGGTCACTATGAAAGATTGTAACTTTGAAATGATATGCTGAATCCAGTAGAAGAAGAATCTGTTGTTTCACAGTAAACTGCAGTGTTTGCCCTTAATTCCACATGGGGTGCTCATGCTACGGTGCTTAATTAACAGATAATTTCACCGGTAATTAACTTGGACCTGGGTTATCAAGCACATATACAAACAACAAAGCACTATAAAAAAGTGCTAACTCACCTGCTCTGCAATAAATTACCATGACAAGTGAATTAGCCAATTTTTCCACTTAGCAGGAAAGTGAAAATTTGCAGGAGACAGGAGCAATGCCGAATAAATAGAAACAAATTGTAAATGCTGGATATCTGAACTAAACCAGAAATTGCCGGAAATACACAGCAGATCCACCAGCATCTGTAAAGAGAAAAAGTTAACATTTCAGGTATAGACTCTTCATCATAACTGGATGACAGTGCCCAAGATGAGTCAGAGAGATTATGATTTGCTCTTTAAGATCACCCAATCCACAAAGCAGCATAGTTTTCCATCAGGCAGAGAAACTGAACAAAGCTTTGTTACTTTACACTGGATTCTTTAGTGAGAAAGGAATCTGTTGGAGATGCCAAATGGAGCTGTTTATACTGTTTGGATCGTGAGCACTACATTCCATGAAAGTTGCCGAACAACAGACTTTTAGTTTTAAGCCAGTTTCTTAAACTTTCAAACCTTCTTAAAAAAAAAAGTTATTAGAATATGTAAGCTTTTTAGATACATTTTAGGAGACTTAGGGGGCGATTTTCCCAGCCCCGAGGAGGCAGGTTTGGAGGCGGGACAGTTGGCAAAATGGCAAAAACTGAGCAGGTTCAGAACTCGCCTCCGCGCAATTTTGCCGGACGGTTTTGATGAGTGCAATTCGGTCGCGCCCCCAGCAGTCCAGAGAGGTAGTTAAGACCCTTAAATAGTAGTTAAGGGCCTCTATAATCTTACTTTGACAGGCCCTCGTTATTTTTCCACATTTTCAGCGTGTTCCACGACCCTCCTAAACCACTGTGAGAAGTCGCACAACACCAGGTTATAGTCCAACAGCTTTATTTGAAATCACAAGCTTTCGGAGCGCTGCTTCACCTGACGAAGGAGCAGTGCTCCGAAAGCTTGTGATTTCAAATAAAGCTGTTGGACTATAACCTGGTGTTGTGCGACTTCTCACATTTGTCCACCCCAGTCCAACACCGACATCTCCACCTCATGGCTCCTAAACCACGCCAGCTAAACCTGGCGGGTTGACAAGTGGGTGGCCTCCTCACAGCTGCAGCTCCACCATTAAAACGGAGCTTTCCTCAGGGATTAGTTGCAGGTGGCAGAACTTTGGTTCAAAAGGTCTTTTAGCAGGCCTACCGAAGTCGGAGGTGCTGCATCTTCTATCTCTCAACTGTGGAACCTCCTTGAAAGACCCTCTCCCTGCTTGGACTGAGCGCTTCCCCAACGGAGGTATCTGCCAGCAGCATGGGAACCATTTATTTCCTTTCACCCTGGAGCTCAGATTCGGATGAGGAGCAGCCACGGCAGCAGCAAAACCAGGCAGCTCAGCAGCAGGAGCGCCAACTGCTCAGGTTAGAGTTGGACTCCTCCATCCTCTCCACACTCAGTGACCCTGGAGACAAGACCTGTCAGAGACTCCTGCACCTGCTCCTGGAGTTCCAGCACCGCTCTATTTCTGGATGGACCCGGAGGCACAGGGTCCACATGCAACGGAGCAGAGCTAGGAGAGTCCTTCGCCCTCCGCCGAGGACTCTCCACTGCTGTCCCTGTCTCCACCACCTGCTGATGCTCACCTGTGAGATGTGATACAAACGGTGACAACACTAATCTATGTCCCGAAGGTTCCACCGAGGTGTGCGTATCTGCGCTGGTGCTGGGTGCGCTTAATTCTGCTGACGCGTCGTCAGAGGTTGCAGGTTCCCCTGAGGAGTCTTGCTGCTCAGCCTCTTCCTCCTGGACATTGGGGGGGGGGGGCGGGGAGCTCTGTGGATGGTCCTGTGGGGAAGTAAAGGCATGGGTTAGACATTTGACGGAAGTGTGGCATGCAGATGCAATAGTGCAGATGCTCAAGTGGCATTCTAATAATGTACACCAGCAGCCATTTCAGTCACTCAAGCAGTGTAATTGAGAGAGATGTAAAACTATTCTGTCACTAGCTTGCTCTGCCTCGCCCGTCTGTCCGTCCCCCATTTCCACCTCCACCTCTGCGCCGGCGATGTCCAGGGCCGCCTCTTCAGCCTGGCTGAGATGGGCTAGGTAAGGTGGACTTCCTCCTGTCTTTGCCCTTTCCCATCTATTGTGGGCTCTCTTTTCCTGCAGTGAGGGAGACAAGTGGAGTTGGAGTGAGAATGATGGAGTGAGTGTAGAGAGTCCGGAGCATCGATGCTTAGAAGGAGACAAAGATGGAGTGAGGATCCATGTCTAAGGGCCCTCCCTGTGCGTTGTTAGTCGTTGTCATTGCATAACATTGAAAGGGAGTGTGAGGGCAACATAGTCGAATAGTCAAGTGATTGGGTTCATAGAGTGAGAGGGATGGTGAAGGGTGCAAGGGTTGTAAGGGTAAAGTGGGATGTGTAGGAGGAGGTTGACAATGCAGAGTGCTGGTGATGAGAAGAGAAGGGGAGCAGAAGGAGTGTCAAGCTGAAGGTATACTCACTTTGCCTGATCTTACAAGGTCATTGAACCTTTTAAGAACATAAGAAATAGGAGCAGGAGTAGGCCATTCAGCCCTTCGAGCCTGCTCTGCCATTCAATGAGATCATGGATGATCTTCTGCCTCAATTCCATTCACCGGCCTTATCGCCATATCCCTTGATGCCTTTACTAGTCAGAAATCTATCGACTTCTGTTTTGAATATACCCAATGACTGAGCCTCCACAACCCTCTGGGGTAGAGAATTCCAAAGATTCACCACCCTCTGTGTGAAGAAGTTTCTTCTCATCTCAGTCCTGAATGGCCTACTCTTTATCCTGAGGCTGTGGCCCCTGGTTCTAGACTCCCCAGCCAAGGGAAACATTCTCCCAGCATCCACCCTATCAAGCCCTGTAATAATTTTGTATGCTTCAATGAGATCCCCTCTCATTCATCTGAATTCAAGAGAATACAGGCCTAGTTTACTCAATCTCTTCTCATACGACAGTCCCGCCATCCCAGGAATCAATCTCGTGAACCTTCGTTGCAATCCCTTTATAGCAAGTATATCCTTCCTTAGGTAAGGAGACCAAAATTGTACACAGTACTCCAGGTTAAAGATGAGGAATGTCAGAAGTGGGATTCGAACCCACACCTCCAGAGGAGACTGCGACCTGAACGCAGCGCCTTAGACCACTCAGCCATCCTGACTGGACTTTTACGGCACTGCATCCATGTTCTGCTGCACACCGACCTGCAGGTGATCTCCCTTGCCAGCTGCACCCAGACAGCCTTGGTTTCTTTGGGACGCCTCTTCCTCCCAGATGAGGTGGAAGAGCTGGCTGGCTCTCACCCCCTCAACCAACATTCCCAGCGCCTCATCTGAGAACCTCGGGGGGGCCCTTGCCTTGGAATTGGCCATTGTAGTTTCTGAAAAAATGTTGGAGGTGGTGCAGCATTGGCAAAAATCCAATGGAATGAGCCAAGGCAGCAAGCAGCCCTTAAATGAGGCTGGATAAGTGATGTCAGTAGAGGCGAGTTTCAGTCCCAAAACACTAATTGGCCCAGGGGAACCCACACCTCTGAAATCAACTGACCAATTAGGGGAAAATCACAATTTTTTTCCCACCTCTCAGTGGAGGCGAGTTTGGAGCCCACCCAAACCGAAACCCGCCTCCATTGGGAAAATCGCCCCCATGGAATCCTTTCTCTTAGCTTGCGTTTTTATGAATGGAGGATTTTATGAATGAAAAAGTGGGGGATTGTGGGTAAGCTGCCTTATGTTATAGAGCTCAGTCAGACAAAGTGATAATTTGCACTATTTTCCAAACGACTCACCACATCTGGATTCCACTGTAACTGGTTAGAGGGGTACTCCGTTCCATTCTCTTTATGGGAGAGTTTGATTATATGCATCAAGTTACAATTCAAAACAGCACACTGGTACTGAAAGTAGTACGAGAGGTGAACGTGTTGGAATTTGACTTTGAGGCAGAATTCTTTCTAACGACTATCAGAATTTTTTTTTAAATTTTGACAACATTCTTTTGAAGGCTGACTGAACCATTGCAGACTTTTACTGTAATTGTTTTATGTAGTTTTTGTTAAACTTTTACTTGAAAATTTGGATTTAATAATTGTAAATAAATATATTTTATTCTGTAAAATCTAATGAGTAATGTTCACCATTTTAAATTGACTGTGTTAGTGTAGCGCGATATTATTTAATACAGTAATCGTATTACTGCAAGTAGATTAAAAAGAAAAAAACTTGCATTTATATAGTGCAATTCACAACCTCAGGACATCCCAGAGCGTTTTACAGCCAATTAAGTACTTTTGAAGTGTAGTCGCTGTTGATTAATTGTTAATCCTTGGGTCCAGCAACTCTGTAATGTACATTGCAGGAAAAAAATGCAGCTTCCAGATTGTTGGTGGCAAGGTCTGCTTATGGGAATTTTCTCTTAAATTGTTGAGAAACAGTTATATACAAAAAATATTTTAGCCAAAACCATCAATGCATCAAATTTTGAGTCTATAAACTCATAATTTGGTAGTTTAACACTCCTCAGTAAAGAAAGAAAGATTTGCATTTATATAGTGCCTTTCACGACCATTGGACATCCCAAAGCGCTTTATAGCCAATGAAGTACTTTTTGAAGTGTAGTCAATGTTGTAATGAAGTAACTAAATAATTTGTTAGATTTTTATTCTTAGTTTCTTTCAACATTGGATTGGCTGGAAACTCTGCTTCCATATGCTTCAAACACCCACAGATACTGTCCTGTGGCCTCAATAATTGAAGACTTCACTGGACTTTCCTCAATAATCAATTCTACTGGATTTTAACCATAAATAGTATAAATTAATTTTCACAGCAGAGATGCAGCACATTAGAACACTGATGTATATTGCCAGCAGGTTTCAATTTTCCCAATTTACTGAGTTCCATATGTTAGCTCTGTAACTAAGGGGGAGTCATCAAGCAAATTGTTGGAACAGCTATGTTCTGAGCTACAGATGATTTTAGCCTGGCGAGAAAATCACTTTTTTTCTTAAATCAATCAGAGATTGGATTTGGTTTTTTTTAAATGAGTGTAGTAAGGAGCTCCAGTGTGTGCTTGTGTGTGACTACCAGTTTAGATCCTTTATCCATGCACTAAGTTTTTGCTCATCCCACTTAAACAAAAGTTGATTTTTTTTTAAATCTAAAAGAAAGCAAGCTGATTTAATACCACTTATATGTACTTATAGCATTTTGAAAGATTTCCATAACGTTATCTAAATTGTTGCTCACCTGATTAGTTTCATTTTACAGTCACTGATTGCACTGAGCATTCTTGAGTCAGGTTTTCACCAGAGAATGTCTGCACTTTGTGTCAGTTTTGGCTCATTGGCAGCACTCCTGTCTGAGTCAGAGATTGTAGGTTTGAGCCTCACTATGGGATATAAGCACCTAATGTAGGTTGACATTTTAATTAAGTAATGAGAGGCTGCCACATTGTCTCTTGAATGCAGCATTAAACTGAGACTATGTAGACGTGTTCAGATCTAATGGCACTATTCAGAGAAGAGCAGGGACGTTCTCCCAGTGTCCTAGCCAACATTTATACCTCAACCAATACCACCAATAACTGATTAACTGGTCATTCATTCATTTACTGCTTATGGGATCTTGCTGTGTGCAAATTGGCTGCTGTGTTTGTCTGCAAAATAACAATTACTGCACAAAAGTAACTAATTGGTTGTGAAGTATCTTGGAACATCCTGTGGACGTGAAAGGACCACTGTAAATCGAAGTTTTTTTCACCACACCATCTGTCCTTCTAGTTGCCCTGAGTAAGATTGCTCAAATTCATGTCAAATCAATAGTTTTGTGTTCCTGGAGTCATACAGCACAGGAGGCCATTCAGCCCATCATGCCTGTGCCGGTTCTTTGAAAGAGCTATCCAATTAGTCTCACTCCCCTGCTCTTTCCCCATAGCCCTGCACATAAGCCCTATGTGGACTTGCGCATGCCCATTTTACTGCAGACTCTTAACAGAACATTTGAGAAATTAGATTTAAATTCAAGCTTTGAGCATTCAAAATCAAGAGAAGGAACAGTGCTCTAGTCCATTGTGTCACCCAGTGCAACAATTCAAAGACTTTGTCAATTGCTACAAAACAACTTTTCCAATTTTATTGACTGAATTTACTAAAATTCATTATCGTTCACCCTCCCCAAAAGTTAAAGAACTATTCAGAATTATGATTACAATTCCTCTGCAGATCTGGTAAATGATCGGAGTTTAGGATTCAGAAGTGTGATGTAGATTATGAACCTATTTAAACACGGATTATAGATGTTTTGTGTGCCTGCAAGAAATCTTTTGAGTAGTGATCTTTCCCAGCTTGGCAGAAATTGTTGGGATGCATTTAAGAGGAAGCTAGATAAGCATATGAGGGAGAAGGGAATAGAGGGTTAATGCTGATAGTGTTAGATGAGGAAAGACGGGAGGAGGCCTGAATGCCCTGTTTCTGTGCCGTATATCCTATATAATCCCATGGAATTCTATTTATTTTCAGTGAAATGCATCAGTGGAGGGTCTATGACATTTGGTAGATCTGTTTTAATTCTTTTTCCTTGTCTGTTTCTGTTGTACTTTTGAATATTTTTGCATAAACCAGTGGATTCTCCACGGCATTGTTCACGGTGAGTCAGAGGATGGGTAAATTTGTAGGTTTTAAATTTCATATTACTGTATAGAGGTAGGGAATGGTGGGAGGGCTGGGTTTGCAGAAATGACAGCACCTCTTTTCATTTCTCTGCAGTAAGATTAAAGGTTTACAGATGTTTTGTGTGCCTGCAATGGGTCACAAGAGATCTTTGAGTAGTGATCTTTCCCGGCTTGGCAGAAATTGTTGAGTGACAGCTAGGTCAGATGTGCTGATTTTGGCAGAGAGAAGTGTTACTGTGCACTTGGTAAAAACAAAGAAGGGGGAAGAGAGGAACTGTGGATACTGTACATAATTACATAGATACATAGATACATAGAAGATAGGAGCAGGAGTAGGCCATCCGGCCCTTCGAGCCTGCTCCGCCATTTAATGAGATCATGGCTGATCCTTCAATTCAGTATCCCGTCCCCGCCTTCTCTCCGTAACCCTTAACCCCTTTTGCCTGTAGAAATATATCTAATTCCCTCTTAAATATATTTAATGAGCTGGCGTACACTGCCCTCTGTGGCAATGAGTTCCACAGGTTCACCACTCTCTGAGTGAAGAAATTCCCCCTCATTTCTGTCCTAAATGGTTTAGCCCTTATCCTTAAATTATGTCCTCTAGTTCTGTTCTCACCCGCCAAGGGAAACATTCCTTCTGCATCTAATCTGTCTAGACCTGTCAGAATTTTATACACTTCTATGAGGTCCCCTCTCAATCTTCTAAACTCCAGTGTGTACATCCCTAAACTACATAGTCTCTCCTCATAGGTCAATCCCGCCATTCCTGGTATCAGCCTGGTGAATCGCCGCTGCACCCCCTCCATGGCAAGAACATCTTTCCTCAGATGAGGCGACCAAAACTGTACACAGTACTCGAGGTGTGGTCTCACCAGTGCCCTGTACAGCTGCAGCAAGGTATCCCTGTTCCTGTATTCCAACCCTTTTGCTATGAAGGCCAGCATACCGTTTGCCTTCTTGACCGCCTGTTGCACCTGCATGCTCGCCTTCAGTGACTGGTGTACAAGAACACCCAGGTCTCTCTGTACTTCCCCCTCTCCCAATTTATTGCCATTTAAATAATAATTTGCCCTCCCGTTCCTGCACCCAAGGTGGATAACTTCGCACTTGTCCACATTATAGTGCATCTGCCATTTATCCGCCCAATCACCCAGTCTGTCCAAATCGCTCTGGAGCTTCCTGGTCTCCTCCTCTGAGCCCACCCCCCCTCCTAGTTTAGTGTCGTCTGCAAATTTGGAAATGCTGCATTCGACTCCCTGATCCAGGTCATTAATATAAATTGTGAACAGCTGGGGACCCAGGACAGATCCCTGTGGTACCCCACTTGTTACTGCCTGCCATTCAGAAAATGAGCCGTTTATTCCAACTCTCTGTTTTCTATCTGACAGCCAGTTCTCTATCCACGTCAATACTTTCCCCTTTATCCCATGAGCTTCAATTTTCCATGCTAATCTTTTATGTGGGACCTTATCGAAGGCCTTTTGGAAGTCCAGGTACACCACATCTACTGGCTCTCCCCCATCTATTTTACCAGTTACTCCCTCAAAAAATTCCAATAGATTAGTCAAGCACGATTTACCCTTTGTAAATCCATGTTGACTCTGTCCTATCCTGTCCCCATTTGCTAAGTGCTCGGCTATTTCATCCTTAATGATGGACTCCAGCATTTTGCCCACAACTGATGTAAGGCTTACAGGTCTGTAATTACCTGCTTTTTCCCTACCCCCCTTTTTGAATAGTGGGGTAACGTTAGCTACCCTCCAATCCATGGGCACTGTTCCCGAGTCTAATGAATTCTGAAAAATCATGCTTAGTGCATCCGCTATCTCTAGGGCCACCTCCTTCAGTACCCTAGGATGCATGTTATCAGGCCCTGGGGATTTGTCCGCCTTCAATCCCTTTAGCTTCCTTAACACCATATCCTTAGAGATATTGATTTGCGTCAGTTCCTCCTTTGCCAATGTCCCTATTTTTCCCGATATCCCAGGGAGGTTTTTTGTGTCTTCCTTCGTAAAGACTGACCCAAAGTATGCATTTAGTTGGTCTGCCATTTCCTTATTTCCCATTATATATTCCCCCGTATCTGACTGCAATGGACCAACTTTGGTTTTCACCAGTCTTTTCCTCTTGATATACTTATAAAAGCTTTTGGAGTTAGTTTTTATATTTTCCGCCAGCTTGCTTTCGTAAGCTATTTTGCCCTTCTTGATTAAGCCCTTTGCCCTCCTTTGCTCTATCTTAAACTGTTCCCAATCTTCCGCTCTGGCGCGTTTTTTGGCTATTTTATACGCCCTATCTTTGGATTTTATGCTGTCTCTAATTTCCCCTGTTATCCACGGTTGAGTCACCTTTTTAGATTTCCTTTTATGCCAGATTGGTATAAACAATTTTTGCAATTTTGTCATTCTATCTTTAAATGCTTGCCATTGTTTATCTACCTCCAGTCCTCCCAGGAACGTTGTCCAATCAGACCTACTCAGTTCCCGTCTAATGGCATCATAATTCCCCTTGTTTAAATTCAGGACCTGAGTCTCTGAGTCAATTTCTTCGCTCTCCATTTCGAGTGAGAAATCGATCATGTTATGATCGCTCTGACCCAAGGGTCCCCGTACAACAAGATTACTAATTAGTCCCTTCTCATTGCACAGTACCCAGTCCAATATAGCCTGTTCCCGAGTTGGTTCCTCGACATATTGATCCAGATAACCATCCCTTAAACACTCAAGGAATTCCTCCTCCTCATTAACACTAGTTAGTAAGAACTGTAGTTTGTGGGTGGGAGATATATCCATTAGACAGTCAATAATTTGTGTTAGATCTTGTAGGGTGTGGATAAGCACCACATTCATTAACAGAAGTGACTAGAAAATGAAGAAGTATAAATGGCAAGAAACAGGCCTGGGTGGGAAGATAAGTACTAAAACCAACTGGAAAGTAAATCCATAAATAAGGGGAATTTTCTGGGACTGCAATGAAGGAAGTAACAGAGCAAAAATTACCACAGGTAGAAATAAATAAATATAAGTAAAGAAAAACAATGCCGATGGGGTGAATAAAATAAATAAGATAAGCCAGGAGGTGGGGGGGGAATCAAAAGAAGAGAAAGAGACCAGTTTGGACACAGAAATGACTTGTGGTGGGAGATTAATTTTAAAGATGTGCTTAAAGAAATTAGGGCTGAAAATCCGTGGCCCTTCCAGCACAGTCCCAACAGAAATGCTGCAAATTAGGCTCAGACCCAGATAATCTGGGCCCTGGCATACCCCTGAGTATCTATTCGCCCCAAACAAGGACAGCAGTGCAAGAGTGGGCATGTCTGGGGAAGGGGCACTTGGAGATGGAGCTGGGAGACCTCCGAGGTAAATATGCAAAAGCGCCATCTACCCTGAAGATGAAGCTTGGGGGACTCAATCAGAAGTTAGTAAAATGAATAGGTCTGTTTAATCTTGAAGGAAAGAAAGAAGATCTTGCATTTATATAGCGCCTTTCATGACACCAGGATGTCCCAAAGCACTTTACAGCCTATGAAGTCCTTTTGAAGTGTAGTCACTGTTGTAATGCAGTCAATTTGTGCACAGCAAGGTCCCACAAACAGCATTGAAAGAAATGACCAGATAAATCTTCTTACGGTGTTGGTTCAGTAATACATGTTGGAGAACTCCCCGCTCTTCTTTGAATAGTGCATCTTTTACGTCCACCTGAAAGAGCAAATGGGACCTTGGTTTAATGTCTCATCCGAAAGACGTCACCTTCGATAGTGCAGCACTCCCTCAGTACTGCTCTGAAGTGACGGCCTAGATTTTTTGCTGACGTTCCTGGAGTAGCACTTGAACCACAACCTTCTGACTCAGAGGCAAGAGTGCTACCACTGGTCGAAGCTGACACCACCTTGGTAGGAAAGTGTGCCACAGGAAGTGCAAACTATATGCAAGACTTTTAATATATTAATAAATAATGGCAGGAATGTCCAACCTTTTTGTCTTCGTGAACCACTTAGTTGCACACCATAGAGTCTAAGAGGCCATATATAAAGTTTCTGTTATTTTGAAATATCTCAAGCTGCAGATATTAACAGATCTCAATGTTCTAGTTTAGGATTTAACCATCAGTGAGGCAACAGTACCAAGAACTGCCCTTTCTAATCCTCCTGGTCTACAAAATTCAAACCACAATATGAAATAGAAGCTCAGAACTTAATCACCTGGGATTATGGACCAGATTGCCAGAGTTTGAGAGCTGAGATTGCCAACAAGCCGCAGTTCCAACATCCCTAGACTTTACAGACAGATAAATAGTGATCACAGCAGTGATGATGGCTGGGAGCAGTTAGTGACCATGTAAAAGAACCAATTACATATACAGTATATAGCTGAAATCATAGGGTTGTAGCATCTTGGGTAAAAGACTGTATAAATTGTTAATCTGCCCTTTTCCACTGTTAGACTCACGTCATTCCTCTCATTCACTTTCCCCGATAAAGTCATTAGCACTGATTGTTTAAACAAAATATAGATGAATTTTTTTTTTAAATAGAAAATTAAAATGTCATGCAGCAGTTCATAATTTTGCTTTTAAAAAGGTGTGCTGATTAGTGTGATGCAATGCATTAGCGATTCAATGTGCTGCACTTACAGCATTGATTAGATGTGAATATGTGGCATCAGGTGACTTCTCTAATTTCAGGCAGGCCATCAGAGATGTGCTGAGTAAAGGTTATTTACTTCTCCAGCATAGGGAGAAGGTGAAAAACAAGTTACTCTGAGCCATTTCTGCGCAAAGCCTAATGGCCAAGACCGAGGTCTGAACACACATCCCCTACCTGCTCTCTTACTGGGAAATTGGCCCACTTAGTAACTCGGCAAAGATATGTGCGTGTGTGTGTTTTTTAAGTAGAGATTTCTGTCTGGTACTTTGGTTTTAGTGATATATGGTTGTGGCAAATGCTTAAACAATGCAGGTTAAATTGTCAACAAAATCATACTTTAGACCATATCTTTGAATCCCCTGCATTATATCACAGATCTCATTTCTTTTCGAAGCGATAACGTTTTATGAAAAAAAAATCCTTTATATATTTTATACACATACACGGGGAAATTTATTTTCAATATCCCATTGTGCATATTTTATATTGTGATGCCTGTAATATCATATCTAGTTCCATTGTGGTTGGATATTTGCCTGTTTATTCTGTTTAATACATTAAGTAGGGAAAAACCTACTTGACCTCTACCTCACCAGTCTACCTGTCGCAGATGCATCTGTCCATGACAGTATTGGTAGCAGTGACCACCGCACAGTCCTTGTGGAGACGAAGTCCTGTCTTCACACTGAGGACACCCTCCATCGAGTTGTGTGGCACTACCAACATGCTAAATGGGATAGATTCAGAGCAGATCTAGCAGCTCAAAACTGGGCATCCATGAGGCGCTGTGGGGCAACAGCAGAATTGTATTCCACCACAACCTGTAACCTCATGGCCTGGCATATCCCTCACTCTACCATTAACATCAAGCCAGGCGACCAACCCTGGTTCAATGAGTGTAGAAGAGCATGCCAGGAGCAGCACCAGGCGTACCTAAAAATGAGGTGCCAACCTGGGGAAGCTGCAACACAGGACTACATGCATGCTAAACAACAGAAGCAGCATGCTATAGACAGAGCTAAACGATCCCACAACCAACAGATCAGATCAAAGCTCTGCAGTCCTGCCACATCCAGTCGTGAATGGTGGTGGACAATTAAACAACTGAAGGGGGGAGGAGGTGCCATTAACATCCCCATCCTCAATGATGGCGGAGCCCAGCACGCAAGTGCAAAAGACAAGGCTGAAGCTTTTGCAACTATCTTCAGCCAGAAGTGCCGAGTAGATGATCCATCTCGGCCTCCTCCTGAGGTCCCCATCATCACAGAAGCTAGTCTTCAGCCAATTCGATTCACTCCATGTGACATCAAGAAACGGCTGAGCACACCGATACAGCAAAGGCTATGGGCCCCGACAATATCCCGGCTGTCGTGCTGAAGACTTGTGCTCCAGAACTAGCCGCGCCTCTAGCCAAGCTGTTCCAGTACAGCTACAACACTGGCATCTACCCGACAATGTAGAAAACTGCCCAGGTATGTCCTGTCCACAAAAAACAGGACAAATCCAATCCGGCCAATTACCGCCCCATCAGTCTACTCGCAATTATCAGCAGTGTGATGGAAGGTGTTGTCGACAGTGCTATCAAGTGGCACTTACTCACCAATAACCTGCTCACTGATGCTCAGTTTGGGTTCCGCCAGGACCTCTCAGCTAGTCCTCATTACAGCCTTGGTCCAAACATGGACAAAAGAGCTGAATTCCAGAGGTGAGGTGAGAGTGACTGCCCTTGACATCAAGGCAGAATTTGACCGAGTGTGGCATCAAGGTGCTCTAGTAAAATTGAAGTCAATGGGAATCGGGGAAATCTCTCCACTGGCTGGAGTCATACCTAGCACAAAGGAAGATGGTTGTGGTGGTTGAAGGTCAATCATCACAGCCCCAGGACATCACTGCAGGAGTTCCTCAGGTCAGTGTCCTAGGCCCAACCATCTTCAGCTGCTTCATCAATGACCTTCCCTCCATCATAAGGTCAGAAGTGGAGCAGGTCAGAGGCTGGGTATTCTGCAGCGAATGTCTCACCTCCTGACTCCCCAAAACCTTTTCACCATCTACAAGGCACAAGTCAGGAGTGTGATAGAATATTCTCCACTAGCCTGGATGAATGCAGCTCCAACAACACTCAAGAAGCTCAACACCATCCAGGACAAAGCAACCCACTTGATCGGCACCCCATCCACCACCTTAAACATTCACTCCCTCCACCACCGGCGCACCATGGCTCCAGTGTGTACCATCTACAAGATGCACTGCAGCAACTCACCAAGGCTTCCGACAGCACCTCCCAAACCCACAACCTCTACCACCTAGAAGGACAAGGGCAGCAGGCGCATGGCAACACCATCACCTCTGAGTTCCCCTCCAAGTCACACACAATCCTGACTTGGAAATATATCACCGTTCCTTCATCGTCGCTGGGTCAGAATCCTGGAACTCCCTCCCTAACAGCACTGTGGGAGTACCTTCACCACACGGACTGCAGCGGTTCAAGAAGGTGGCTCACCACCACCTTCTCGAGCAATTAGGGATGGGCAATAAATGCTGGCCTTGCCAGTGATGCCCACATCCTAGGAACGAATATATAAAAAAAAAAGTATCTTGCCTTTACCTAGGAAATGGAATGGAAAAAATATTTGTCTTCACTGGTCATTTGAGAATTTATTCCTAATAACGTGTTTCTAGTAATAAACTGTTTTCTTATTTCTCATCTGTGTTTGTATTTTAGGTGAACAAAGAACTGAGAATGTATGACAACAAGATCATTGAATGCAAGTTTGAGAACAACAGCTGGGTTATTATGCGAGAAAGAGTAGACAAGAGCTTCCCAAATTCCTACGACACCGCTATGGGTAAGCAGTTTTGAAACATTTCAAGTGGACTAATCATCTAAGGAATAGACCGAAAAAATTATTTATACCACATGTAAAATAATTCTTAAATTGTTCCCATATATCACATTGCATTCTAATTCATGAAGCTATTTCTCTTTCAAAAATTCATGAACCTTTTAAGCCCAATGGAGTAATGGGTGAGACCTCTAGTGTGCTCTTCCAACAGAATTGGGATGAAGCTATGGAAACAAACTCTTGGCCACAATGGTCAATGCAATTTGAGATGGCTAGCTTAAAATTGTATGCCATACATAATATTCCTCGTATAGTTTACACAGATTCCAACTCCTTGCTTTCAAATAAGTGCTAAATGGGTTCTGGCTACATGGGCACCCTGTCCAGGCAATCAACCATCCTGGCCAGCAGCCCTAAGCTATACCTCTCAATCCCCAGGACCAATTGCAAGTCTGCTTAGCTTCCTACCTGAGCGCACAGAGATGCCAGTGACACAGAAACTAGCATAATTTGCAATGCTAAACCCTTAAATAGTACAAATTTGCCCCTCCCACCACAAATGTGGATAAAGTAGCATATACTAGTTTGAATGAAAGATGCATAGACTATGTGTGGAACTGGAAAGTGCCTGACTATCTGTGCCCCTTCCTGTTGATTTTAACAACCAGTCCAACCGTGGATGTGATTTGTCAACCTGAGGTAGGAGATGCTGACTGCACTGAATCCCAGAGGTGCTTCTCAAAGCTGTAATCCCAATCTATCCCACCACTGCACTATAAAAACACTCCTCGTCCCCTCCCAAACTAAACCCCACTGTCATTGACAACCTTCATTGGCTTCCTATTCCTAATGTATCAATTTCCAAACCCTTGTCCTCATCTACAAGTCTCTCCATGGCCTTGCCTCTCCCTGCTTCTGCAATTTCCAACAACCTTGTGTTCCTGCCTCTACTCTTCTGACTCTTGCCTTCTCCCCACTTCCACCTTTGGCAGCAGAGCCTTTAACCACCTTAGCCCCCCTGCTCTGAAACGCTCTTCCTTAACTCATCTGCCTTGCTACCCCTCTCCTTCACTTCAAAAGCCTCCTCAAAACCTTTCTCTTTGATCACGCCTTCAGTGATACCCTAACCCTTCTCCCACTACTACTCGGTGTCTTGTTATTTGTGCCTCACTGAAACGCTTTGGGTCATTTTTATAAGTGCAAGCTGTTGTTGTTATTTAAGAGTTTCCCTGTACAACTATCGCCATAATCACAGCCTCCTGCCAGCAGGCAGCAGGGTTGTTTCCCTCTAAGGTGTACTGCCCTCCACATATACATAACTGTCTCACTGATTTCACTTCGTGTTGAATTGTACTGCCTTCCAATGTGTTGTGTAAACAAAATTCACATCATTGTCACTCATTTGCATCTTATAAACATTAATAAAGGACTTTATATTTTGAACATTTTCTTAGTTTTTTTTAAATATTCAAAACCCACACAAGAAACTGATGAGCATTCACGCTGCCTCCAGTTTCATGGGAACCAAACTACTAAGGAATATCATGCATCATTAAATCCATCCTGTTAACCACTTAACTCTATTATTTTATAGTGTATAAACAGAATAAATGTGTCCTATTGAGATCCCTAACTTTATTGTTTTCAGCTATTGGGTTATACATGGGACACAAATTACATCTCGTAGGTATTCATACTTATGGCAAGTGATTTGGTGCAGCTTGACATTCTGTAGCAAATCCTGCAGATGTTTACCCTTGCTCCGTGTGGCGTGATTTGCTGCCTGAATATCTCAACTTTGCATAAGAAGTCCTAAAGGAAGTGAAATCGTAGTTTCTGAGCAGATGCGAGTGATAACCAGTCACTGGCTGCAGTACATCTCTTGTTCTATTCATAATGCTTCCTCCACCACATGGTAGGGTATTAAAGCAAACAGAGCAGAAAATCCCAGATTTAATCCCTGAACTGCACCAAGTTTGCTGATCTCAGACAGGGCAGCAGTAAAGGTTGTACAATTCCCCTCACCTCCTCTGGACTGGGGACAGGAACAATCAGCCTGCTGCAGATTGCTATCCTGTGAATCCTAATGGAGACTGTGCTTGTTCGAAGGACAGTGAGGATAATATTAAGTTGGGCTCTGATGCCATCCACAGTCAAATAGCCTGCTAGCACTTGTCATCTAGGCTCTCGTGGCGAATGGCCATTTGATTGAGGTACTAGAGGGCTGGTGGTGCCTATAGAGCCTTACTCCAGTAAGAGTCAGTACCATAAGAAGGAAGAAAAATAATGCGTCGTTCAAGAAACCACTCAAATTAAGGAAGCAGAAATAATTATATAGATATATTGTGGAAGAAATTAGTCTTGGGCAGTCGTGCAAAACGGACGATACTGAATCTGCAACCCTCTTTTTCATGTGTTTTGAAAGCAGAAATAGCTTTTTTTTTTAATCAAATGCATAACCGATTATTAACATTTTTAAATTTCTGTTTTTTTTGGTTCTTTGAACAATAAGTGCAGATAATATTGTAGGTGTTGCCAAACTTAACAATATGAGAGAGCTGCAGCTCGGATAATCACTGGGTTACTGCCTTTTGTTCACAGCGTTCCCTGTTCAAACACAAATATAATCGAAAAAAAGATAAAAATAGAGTGACAATGAACAAAAGGATGTTAATGATAATTCTTGTTGCTGCTTGATTTGCAAAAGGATGGTGACATTTGCTCCCCTGCTTTCCTGTTTTAACTATTTCTAAAAGCCCTGTCATCACTGGGGTTCCTCAGGATCCTGCTTAAATTAAATATTTTGCTACTGTTCAAGAAAAGGAAGATACAGTCCTATTATGCAGTTCACTGCGCACTGATATCATGTGCCCAGAAAAGATTACTTGTTTTGCTGAGTTATAATTTGTCACTGTCATTTTAGTTGTCACTGTACTTCTGAATCGGGTAATGTATTTGCTTTCACTGAACAAACTGTCGAACTGCTTTCCAAAAAATGAGCATTTTCTACTTGCAAGCATTCTTTTGTTACCAAAGATAAACTATATTAACCCAAGTCAGTAGACAAATCACAGGGACTCGGCCTCTTTTAAAACTATGGGGCTGAAAATCCTCAACCTCGCTCCGGTACCAGAGTGGTGGGGGGTGCGTGGGAAAAGCAGCACTGGCCGTGAAAATATTTTCGGACTGCCCTTTTTATAAGGGGCCCAAAAAGAATCATGCTGCAGGGTTTGTTATTCGAGGTCCAGGACAGAACCCAGGCCGCAGCACTTCCCGCGACCTGGGCCACATTTAGGGCGGATGGAGGTTCTACCCCCTAGTAGCAGCAATCTGGGCGGGTTGGCACCCCTAACCCCCCATGCGGGGCCCATTGAAAACTCGCAGCCTGGTGTTTCGAGTCCCAGCCGATTTCCCTGTAGCCACACTCCCAGCCAACCTATACCTGATCTTAGTTGTTCCATGAGAGAAAGAGAAAAGATCAGGAAATTCACCTGGACACCTCATGCAACCTAGAGGTCATCCCCTCAGCTGTGGGTGATATGTTGCATACAAGATCTGGAGAGGCGGAGGAGCACTAGTAAATAGTATATTTTTTGGAATGTTCAAGTGACATGTTTTGATATAATGACTCGGTTGAAAGGTTTGACATGGGGTCCACCAAAACACGGGCAAGATTCATGGAATTCTTCATCAGTCACTGCTTTCCTAAAAATTCGATACTTCTTACTAATGCCACAAAAAGACAGTAAAGAAGACAAGCCCCCATTCTTAATAAACAAACAGCTTGCATTTCTATAGCGCCTTTCACGACCTCGGGACCGCCCAAAGCTTTTTACAGCCAATGAAGTACTTTTAAAGTGTAGTCATTGTTGTAACGTAGGAAATGCAACAGCAAATTTGCGCACAGCAAGGTTCCACAAACAGCAATGTGATTATGACCAGATAATCTGTTTCTGGTTGAGGGATAAATGCTGGCTAGGGAGAATTGCCCAGCTCCTCTTCGAATTAGCACCATAGGATCTTTTACGTCCACCTGAGAGAGCAGATAGGGCCTTGGTTTAACGTCTCATCTGAAGGATAGCACCTCCAACAGTACAGCACTCTTTCAGTACTGCACTGGAATGTCAGCCTAGATTTTGTGTTCAAGTCTCTGTCGTGAGACTTGAACCCACAACCTTCTGACTCAGAAGCGAGAGTGCTACCCAC
This sequence comes from Squalus acanthias, assembly GCA_030390025.1. Classification (NCBI taxonomy): domain Eukaryota; kingdom Metazoa; phylum Chordata; class Chondrichthyes; order Squaliformes; family Squalidae; genus Squalus; species Squalus acanthias. The sequence goes on along the minus strand of JASTWF010000535.1, from coordinate 42,727 downwards.
TGAGCCACAGCTGATACCAGTAAAGTTCAGGTTACTCATGTCAGTTGGAGAACTAAGACAAAATGAGTGTATCGGACAACGTTTGATTACCAACCCTCAAAATAGTCATTTGTGCACACTAGATCACGTATATTCGCGCCATACAGTACTGTACATCACCATTTGAGACAGAGATTGAATTGTGTAATGCTCTAAGTCCCTTGACTTGAGTGCACCCACTCAAAAATAGCTTTTCAACACCATTGATGAAACTCTCTTCCTTAACCCTTCTACACTGCTACCTCTTCCCCCACTTTCTGAAAACTTACCGTTCAGGCTCATAGATGAAAAACGGCCACTTGGGCGAGGTACCAGAGGGCGGTCAGTATCTGTGGAGCTCACCCAGCAATGACTTTCCAGGAGAGGAGAAAAATCGTGGGACGATTGCAAGAAAAAAATGACTGCATTCTGTTAACTACAATAAATTCCTAGCTTCTAAAGTAAATTAGGAATGAGGAATCGAGCAATTTTTTGGCAATCAGGCCTTATGCTATTAGAGCCTTAGGGGAAGGAGAAGTTAACATGGTTTCAATTAATGGTACTGTATAACCAAAAAAGTGTGTTTCACTTTGATATATTAGTTAACATCAAGGTCTGTTGGTGACTGTGTCTTCCCAGATTTCGGAGTTAATATTGCAAGATTTTACAGTGGCCTTTATAGCATTTCATCTGCCCACCTCTGTTGCGATATCTGGACTGCATTCTATAATCAGGCATGTGAACAATGCAACTGGATCTTTTTGATTGTGGCCTCAATTCCAGTTATATTGTAGTGCTTGAAGATATCAGTGCTGGGCACCCTGTCCTGTCACTTGATGCCAATGATACAGCAGATGGAAATGATCTAGCCGTTTGTGATGGCAGTAGCAGATCCACAACTCCGATCCATATAGTAGGAGGGTGAGGACAACAGCTTGGTATATAGCGACTTTTGTTGGCAGACTAACCCCTCGTTCCTGCCAAAGTCTCCGCTCCAGTTTGCCAAAGGCAAAGCTGACCCTGCCCATATGTTGATTGATATTGTCGTTGATGGTGGGGTTCTGCCTGTGACTTCAAGTGGTGCATTACTGATCAGAACCACAGGGGGTGTGACTGGATGACCATGTATGTGCAGTTGAATGTCCTCGAGTGAGGGCGAGTGTCTGATGGGTCGGTTTGAATGAATTTGAGGTTGCATAATCCGGCTGCCCGAGCACCTGGCATGCAAAGCATCTACCTACCTCAACTGGCTTACAATGTGATGCGTGTGGCCGTATATGTGCGCCCAGGATTGGGCTCGTCTCCCATCAGCTCATCCACTGTAACTAAGACACATCCATCAATTCGAAGGGTGAATCTATCCATCACTGGTTAACAGCAAAACATAAACATCAGAACAATCAACTATGGAAGAGCCATCTTGGGTTTGATTGCAACTGCAGCTATAAATCTGATTATAAGCAGCAGGACCTGAATTTAGCATTCATTTGATGGCTAATTGCGCGCTCTCTGCTATGTTGAATTATCACCCGTAATAGCTCTCCTGGGGACCTAAATTAAGCTTCATCTTTAATCTGGCCACCTGCCAGCTCCACCTTGTCTCAGTTCCTTGGTTATACAGCAGCTTACAAAATGTAGTTTGTAAGAGCCGGAAAGCAAAGTTAAGTTAATAGGAACCAGTGTGAGACTCTCAAAACCAAGCAGATTTACAGGGGGTTTTTGAAAATGGCCGGTAAACCAGCAAGGAATGTGATCATAGAATTTAGTGTAGACGGAGACCATCTGGCCTATTGCACCTGTGTTGGTGCTACCTCTTCAATTGGAGCTGTCTACTTTTCCTTGCCCTTTCACTTTATCTATTTATAGTCTTCCTTTTCAAATACTTCGCGCAATTCCCTTTCAATTGAGGTTATAATCTCTACTTCAAAAGCCACTTGTGGTAAAGAATTTTGTATTCTAATAACGCCCCGCATGAAAAAAAAATACTTCTAACTTTCCCCCATTTATTCTTCCAGTAATAATTCTGAGTTCCCTTACTACCAATTTTCTAGCCAATTGAAACAATCTTTTGCTATTTATCCTCTCAAAAAGTTCATAATTTTGAAAACCTGTATTAGATCCCTCTTTAAACTTCTCTCTTGCAGTGAACAGAAAACATTTTTTAAAGCTTACTTCATTTATTCCTGAGACCATTCTCGTGACTCAGTGGGTAGCACTCTCGGCTCTGAGTCAGAGGGTGGTGGGTCCAGGTCCCACTCCAGAGTACAAAATCTAAGCTGACAGTCCCAGTGCAGTACTGAGGGAGTACTGCACAGTTGGAGGTGCCATCTTTCAGATGGAACCGAGGCCCTGTCTGCAATCTCAGGAGGACATAATCAATCTCACTATTCAAAGAAGAGCAGAGGAGTTCTCCCCAATGTCCTAGCCGACATTTATCCCACAACCAGCATCATCATCTTCTTGGCAGTCCCTCGGAACCGAGGAGGACTTGCTTCCACACTAAAGATGAGTTCTCAGGTGACTGATGAGTCCAATGCGGGACCTACAGTCTCTGTCACAGGTGGGGCAGACGGTGGTTGAAGGGGTGGGTGGGTGGGGTGCTTGGGTTGACGTGTGCTCCTTCCGCTGTTTGCGCTTGGCTTCCGCTTGCTCCCGGCGCAGAGACTCGAGGTGTTCGGCGCCTTCCCGGATGCTTCTCCTCCACTTTGTGTGGTCTTGGGCCAGGGATTCCCAGGGTGTCGGTGGGGATGTTGCACTTTTTCAAGGAGGCTTTGAGGGTGCCCTTGAAGTGTTTCCTCTGCCCACCTGGGGCTCTCTTGCCGTGTCACATGGATGGGCCACATCGTCCGCATGCCCGATACGAGACTCCCAAAACAACCAGTGTCACTAAAAAAAAAAAGATTGTCCAGTCATTATCACATTGCTGTTTGTGGGAGCTTGCCTGTGTGCAGATTGGCTGTCGCATTTCCTACATTACAACAGTGACTGCTACACTTCAAACAGTACTTCATTGGCTGTAAAACCATTTGGGTGGTCCTGAGGTCATGAAAGGCGTTATATATAAAAAAAAGACTTGCCTTTATAGATAATGGGTTGCCAGAACTGCAGGCAATACTCAGTGGCCTAATCAGTATCATTACTAATTCAACATCGCTTCCTCGTCTTTATATTTACACCCCATATATAAAACCCAGAATTCCACTTGACTGTCTACTTGCACTCCTACCTTTAAAGAACTATGCATTTGTACCCCAAGACTTCTCCGTTCTCCACTCCGTTAATAGTTTACCATTTAAAGTATTGTTCCTTTCACTGTCCTTTTTCCCAAAATATACTACTTAGAAATACATAGAAGTTACAACAACTTCATACTTCTCTGCATTGGACTGCATCTGCCAGCTATCTGCTCACCTCGCTAACCTGCTAATGTCCTCCTGCAATCTCTTGCATTCTTCCTCACAGTTTGCCATACACGCAGATATGGTATCATAAGCAAAATTTAATATCATTAATCCTGTGCCAATGTCCAAATCTATTATATAAATGGAAAACAAAAGAGGTACCTGGGGACATCCTAGCAATTTAAAACACATTCATTTATTCCCACTATTTGCTTTCTGCCCGGTAGCAATATCTCTATCTATGTGGCTACATTCTCTTTTAATATCATGTGCCTTAATTTTCAAAGCAAGTCTCTTGTGTGGTATCTTTATCAAAAGCCTTCAGAAAATCCTTATATATGGGATCCATTACATTTCCTTTATCTGTACATTCTGTGATTTCTTCAGAAATTCAATCAAATTAGTCAAACGCAACCTATCCTTTACAAATTGAAATGCCTGTTAATGATTAGGCCATACCTTTCCAAGTGTTCACTAATTTCATCCTGTGGTAATGGACGCTACAAGCCCAATTTTCTAAATTTGCATTGTTGTCGGGAAACTTTGCTTACCAGCAATGCAAAATGTTTGGAAAAACTGTGGTTGGTACATAAGTTGTCTTCTCCCCAGTCGCCTTCGCTATTTTGGGATGCATGCCATCTAGGCCTTGAGTTTTCTGTTTTTATTCCCATTAACTTATTTTTAATAGTGTCCTTTTCAATACTTATGGCTATTCTCCACATTTACCTGAGGTACTCCTACAGTCCTACTTTCACCACCTTCTGTAAAAACTGGTGCAAAGTATTTATTCATGCAATTCCACCATTTCCTCACTGCCAAGCACAAGATAACCTCCTTCATCCCCGAGTGATCCCACCCCTCCTTTTACTTATTGTGTGCTTATTAAAGCCCCTGCTATTTCCTTTTATGTTGACTGCCAGTTTTCTTTCATGCGCCATCAGCTTCCCAAATCTCTCCAATTTTGCTGCCATCTGTACCTTTTATAATTCTCATAGGTTTTTTCTGTATTATCTTCCCAATATTTATGATGTGCATAATTTTAAATCGTATTTTTGCTCTAACCTCTATTTATCTATGGAACCACTGCTTTTGACGTAACCCGACTTTACTCCCACTTGGATTATATTCAGCCTGCACCTCATTCATGTCATATTTAAATATCTCCCAATACTAGTCTGCTATTTATTCTGACATTATTCCCAACCAATTAATCTGGGCTAATGCCTCCTTCGTGTAACTGAAATTAGCTCATTTTGACTTAAAAGCTTTTTTCTTAGACAACATATTTTTTTCTATTTTCAGTGTGAACTCAGGTTATTTCTAAAACGTTCAACTATAGTCAAATCACTTATTTGCTCCTACTTTGTTAACCAGATCTAGTGCTGCACATTTCCTTGCACATGCCGCATACTGTTTAGGGAAATAGTGCTAGATATATTCCAAGAACCCTTTCCTATTTTGAGCACACACTTTTGTCTTGTACCATTACTTGCCTTATTTCTTAATTCTACACAGACAGATTGTGCAACCTCTCCTGAAAATTTTAGAGCCAAGATTATTTGGTTTTTGATCTCGCCCTGATTGAAGGCAATCAGGGCGAGATCAAGGTTGCGATATTGTGCACCACCATTTTAATTAATGCCTCAAGCTTCCAAATTTATTTCTAATGCTTTGTATATTTGCATATAAACACTCCTACCCTGTCCTATTCATATTCCTCAGAACCTTTTTCACTTCTATATGTATTTTTCTTTCCTTCACTGCCTTTCTCCTTAACCTCCTATCTGCTCTGCCGCGTTTCTCTATAGCCTCCCACCCTTGAGGTTTTTAGACTGCTTTGCCCCCTTCACTGCTCATTTTTAGCCCCTCCTTGAGATTCTCTAAAATTTGCCCTCCCTTATTAGTTTAAATAAAGAAAATACGACTGAGATACACTTGATAAATCATGAAGAGCTTGCACTAAAACACAAATTTGAAAATTGAGTTGATAATTATCCGGCACTGGTAAATGGATTGCTAGTGTTTTCAGAATGCCATCATGTGCTCTTTGTTTGGAATACAATGCTACTTTTAATGGCATATAAATTAATGAATAATTTTCATTTTTAAAATAAGTGGAGGAAAAAGAGATGAGTATGTATCGTAGTCTTCTAACATTCATTTTGTCAATAGAAATATTCAGTGCATTCCAAGTACTCCCACTGTAACAGTCACCATTTCATCATTACATTTTTTCTGTGTTGTAATGTTGGCCTGAAGTTCAGAGAAAAGACAAAATCTGTTTGGCTAAGTACATCCAATTGGAATCATAATTAAGTGAGCAAAAAGGTTAATGAGTATAATTTTTCTGGTTTTTATTACTTTTATCTTGTCCCTTATTTGATTCAATTACTTATTGCCGCTTCCTCAGTCCAGTGTGAAAAAGTAATCAGTCATGTTTGATGAGTATTTCAGCTGATAAAATTATTCTAAGACCACTCCATACTTTTGTTTTAGAGATTTCAAAAATGTATTTGTTATGAGGGGAGTCATTAATATAATGAATGCAGCACCCAGCACGGCCTGAAAGTCTTTGTTATTATTTTGCTGTTCTGTGGGTATGAGTCATGCATACAGGCCAAGTATGTTAGAGAATGGATGAGCTGTTCAAGGTAAATAAATCTGTAAGTAACTGTTGCTGCTGTCACTTATGTGAGCGCAGTTTCTCTTCTAAAGATGAAATTCCTTGAATTCCTAATGGTGACCCATGTCTGCTCCGTTATTGAATGATAAATCACCTGGACCTGATGGCTTACATCCTAGAGTCTTGAAGGAAGTGGCGGTAGGGATTGTAGATGCATTGGTAATAATTTTTCAAAACTCCCTGGATTCCGCTAAGGTCCCGGCAGACTGGAAAACTGCTAATGTAACACCCTTATTTAAAAAGGGCAGTAGACAGAAGGCTGGTAACTATAGACCGGTTAGCCTAACATCTGTGGTAGGTAAAATTTTGGAGTCCATTATTAAGGAAACAGTAACAGGACATTTGGATAATCATAATTTAATAGGACAAAGTCAGCATGGTTTTACGAAGGGGAAGTCATGTTTGACAAATTTGCTGGAGTTCTTTGAGGAAGTAACATATAGAGTGGATAAAGGGGAACCAGTGGACGTAGTGTATTTAGACTTCCAAAAGGCATTTGACAAGGTGCCACACAAAAGATTATTGCTTAAGGTAAAAAATCACGGGATTGGGGGTAATATTCTGGCATGGATAGAGGATTGGCTATCGAACAGAAAGCAAAGAGTTGGGATAAATGGTTCATTCTCAGACTGGCAATCAGTAACTAGTGGTGTTCCACAGGGGTCAGTGCTGGGTCCCCAACTCTTCACAATCTATATTAACGATTTGGAGGAAGGGACCAAGTGTAACATATCAAAATTTGCAGATGATACAAAGATGGGAGGGAAAGTAGTGAGTGAGGAGGACATAAAAAACCTGCAAGGGGACATAGACAGGCTAAGTAAGTGGGCAGAGATTTGGCAGATGGAATACAACACTGGAAAGTGTGAGGTGATGCACTTTGGCAGGAAAAATCCTAGAGCAATTTATTATCTTAATGGCAAGAAACTGGAGAGTACTGAAGTGCAAAGGGATCTGGGGGTCCTGGTGCACGAAACTCAAAAGGTTAGTATGCAGGTGCAGCAAGTGATTAAGAAGGCAAATGGAATGTTGGCTTTCATTGCTAGGGGGATAGAATATAAAAATAGGGAGGTATTGCTTCAGTTGTACAAGGTATTGGTGAGACCGCACCTGGAATACTGCATACAGTTTTGGTGTCCTTACTTAAGGAAAGACATCCTTGCTCTCGAGGCAGTGCAAAAAAGGTTCACTCGGTTAATCCCGGGGATGAGGGGGTGGTCATATGAGGAGAGGTTGGGTAGATTGGGACTCTACTCATTGGAGTTCAGAAGAATGAGAGGCGATCTTATTGAAACATATAAGATTGTGAAGGGGTTGGATCGGGTGGATGCGGGGAGGATGTTCCCGATGACGGGTGAGACGAGAACTAGGGGACATAGTCTTAGAATAAGGGGCTGCTCTTTCAAAACTGAGATGAGGAGGAACTACTTCACTCAGAGGGTGGTAGGTCCATGGAATATGCTGCCACAAAAAGCTGTAGAAGCTACAACATTAATTAAATTTAAAACAGAAATAGACAGTTTCCTAGAAGTAAAGGGCATTAAGGGTTACGGGGAGCGGGCAGGAATTTGGACATGAGTCTAGGTTCGGATCGGTCATGGCCCTGTGGGTAGTGGAGCGGGCCCAGGGACTGTGTAGCCTGATTCTGCTCCTATTTCGTGTGTGCAATTCTGTTAGATGCAGGAGATGGTTCTGTGATAGATAGTAGATTGGCGGTTAGGATCAGATCAGCCATGATCTTATTGAATGGCGGAGCAGGCTCGAGGGGCCGATTGGCCTACTCCTGCTCCTATTTCTTATGTTCTTATGTAGTTTGTTTAAAATCCAGATGCAGTTAGTGGATAAGATGGTGTTTTATTTGTGTGTGAGGGGTGATTTTTAGGTAGGCATTTAATGTTATCTCCTACTTTCTACCTAATGGGACATGGTAAATTAAAGTAATTGCACTTTTGATGGTATTACTGTTAAACCACATTTTCCAACAAGGATATGATTACCACTGCTTAAATAAGAGCACCAATAAAGCCAATTATTAATGGTGAAGCTCTTTTGAATTAACTTGTCTTCCACTTTCTGCCTTTTTTTAACCTGGCTGAACTTATTTCATTGTAGCCATGGACCGACAACACAAAACTGCCACTAATTCAGTACAAGTTGTCATTTAGTTGGCAATCTCACTGGTTAGCTGGTATGGAAAATATTACAGTGGTGCAGTTGATGTTTGTTGTTCTCGAAGGTTGGAGGTGGAGGCACATTGTTTCAACAGAGTGGAGGGAGCTTTTCTCTATATCTAACTGTACCATACAGAGATATGAAGGCCCACCACCACCTTCTCAAGAAGGAGTTAGATATATTTCTTAAGGCTAAAGGGGACCAAGGGATATGGGGAGAAAGCAGGGACAGGGTACTGAATTTGGATGATCAGCCATGATCGCATTGAATGGCGGAGCAGGCTTGAGGGGCCGAATGGCCTACTCCTGCTCCTATCTTCTATGTTTCTATGTTTCTCAAGGGTAACTAGTGCTGGACAATAAATGCTGGCCTCACCAGTGACGCCCACATCCCGAAGAATGATGAAAAGAAACCTGACATGAGAGTGCTTGAAGCTGACACCGGGCGTCTAAAGTGGGAAGGTGGTTTGGCCTTTTCTTGTTGGAGATGGCCATTGCCTAGCACTTATGTGGGACAAATGGTACATGCTACTTGTCAGCCAATGCTGACAAGGTCCTACTATAGGCTGGCTTGGACTGCTTCATTATCACTGGAATTGTGGCTGGAACTGGACACTGTAGAATTGATCCACTCCTGGCCTTATGATGGGGAGAAGGTCATTGATGACGCAGCTGAGGAAGATTGGTACTTGGATTCTACCCTGAAGAACTCCTGCAGCAAAGTCCTGGGCTGTGATAATTGGCCTCCAACAACCAGAACCATCTTCCTTTGTGTCAGATATGATCCTAGCCACTGGAGGGTTTTCCACTCAACCCCCACCCTTGCATTGACCTCAGTTTTGCTAGAATTCCTTACTACCTTACTCGGTCAAATGCTGCCTTGATGTTGAAGGTGGTCACTCTCCCCTCTCTCTGACATTCAACATGTGCCCATGCCTGGATCAAGACTATGACGAGGTCCAAGTATTTCTAGCAGAACCCAAAACTGGGTGTCAATGAGCAGGTTATTGGGGTTGTAGAGGATGCTTGCTGACATTAGTGAAGACTCCTTCCATCACTTTACTGATGATTGGGAGGAGGCAGAGGAATAGGGCTAAGTGGATAGGTTTCAGAGAGCCAGCCCAGGCACAATGGGCTGAATGGCCACCTTCTATGCTGTAAAATTCCATGCTTTCAATCTCTTACCTGAGTAAAAGATAAAGTGTGAAATCTACAAACACCAAAATGAGTGTAATTTTTTGACATTTGTATAATGTGTTCCTTGTTCAGTAATTGTGATACATTTTTATTCTTTGATGCTATAGAATTTCTTTCTTGTGTGCATAAATTGGTAACTCCAATCCTGGTGTGATCCCAGTGTTGTTAGTGCAGCAGGTGTAAAGCTGAAGTGCCGTGAGTAATATCCTGGTGGTGGTCTCATGACTTGCCTAAATGTGCTTCATGTGACTTAGCACCAAATTAAAGTACACAGTTTGTATTGATGTGAAGCCAAACTCGCTTTGCAAACTGCAGCATAAATTGCATGAAAATCACTGAATGCTTAAAAAAAAAAATTATAAATTCAGGTCCAAGTGTAAAGGGTAAAAAGAAATACATGCTTAAGGGACAACTGACATTCTGGTGTCTAGAGGTAAGCTTTCTTTTTATTATCATGCAGATAAAGCCTGCAAACCAGCAGAAAGAAGACAATGGGGATTTATTTTGCAGCAGATGAAACAGACCTGCATCTGTGTGAAATGCTATTTGATCCTCGGATGGGGGAATTCTCGCCAGTGTTGGAAGTATTTTGTAAAAAGGCAGTTCATAAACAAGATTCTGTCAGCAATAGGGCTATATAAACAACACAGAGATATCACAAATGTGCCGTGTAGGGAGAAACCTACAGATGCATTTCAGTGCCTTTTATTTTGCATGATTTTTATACAGAATTTTATTTTATAAATACATGATCTTGGAAAATACAGTGGCAAAAAAGGAAGGCTTGTTAACCTAGGAACTTTAAATTGGACTTCTCTTTTCCATTGCAAAGAGAAAATATTATTCTTAGAGTGGTAAACTGGACAGTTTTTCCAGATTCCAACTTTTCTGCAGCTATAAATTGATCAGGTTCTGTACATGCACCTAACTTCTGCTGTAAGGTCATTTAATTAAAAAAAAAAGTATTCAAATGCACACACAGATAAAATACCCTTCATCTCTCTAGCTGCCGCTGGAGTACAGTTCCATTCCAACCAGCCATATAAATACAAGTTTAAATACAAAAGCAAAATACTGCGAATGCTGGAAATCTGAAATAAAAACAGAATTAAAAACAGAAACAGTTTTGACGAAAGGTCATCGACCTGAAACGTTAACTCTGTTTCTCTCTCCGCAGATGCTGCCTGACCTGCTGAGTATTTCCAGCATTTTCTGTTTTTATTTTATATAAGTTTGAATGTTGAACTTAAATTTATGGAATTGGGTATCAGCATGAGCGAGGTAAAAGACCAATGTTTATTTCAGAAATGTAGCTTGCGTAGGTTATAATCACTGACAATTCAGGGTATATTTTACTTAACCTTGTTTTTATGAAGGAAGACATTTCCATACAGTTTACTTATGTCAACCAGCACATCGTTTATTTGGACTAGCAAGGAAACTGAAATAAATATAATCTTTAAAGGATTCATAAATCTTTAAAGCATGAGCAAAATGTAGGCTTATGTCCTGACTGCTGAGCGTAACTTGGAATGAAATAGATATAGATATTCCATCTCACTCAGGTATATGAATGTGAGGCAGTAGTGGCACTTTAGAGAATTAAACCATTCCCAGCTCACTGTCTGATTCCCATCTTCTTTTCCCAGCTGTCTGCAGCAGTATCTCTAATCCAGTTACGAAGGAATTCCTGTTTGAATTCATTGAAAGGAATCAAATGCAAGCCCAAAGAGAACCAAGGAAAAAGTCCCTGGATATGGACTCTGAGCTAATGCCACCACCACCTCCGAAGCGACCAAACCATGCTTTGTAAGCGTCAGATTTGTAAGCATTACATCTCTGTAAAAAGTTTCAAATACAGTGTCATTGTTTTTGCAGGTCTGCATAGGCTGATGTCAAAACTATCCTCTCTAGCTGGGTGGTGGGGGTGGGATAGGTTTAGGTTGCCTTTAACAACATTAGATTTTTCTCTCTTTCAATAAACTGTAAAATAAAAACATCATTATTAGGAGCAGTTATTTTTTATTCACTTTCTTTACATATACACAGATCTCCTTGGTTATTTCAGAAGTTGTTTGTGGGCTCTTCTCTTGTTATTGCACTGCAACTTTTAGTCCCCATTTTATATTTGCAAGAGTCTACAAATATATAAATATTTCTTCTATGGAGAAAATCATGCTTTTTCTTTGTTTTTCACAGTCTAGACCAATTGATTTAAAGTACTCAGTGCAGCAGAGCCATTTTGCTTTCTATCATTTTTGCAGTCTGTTGTGGATATAACGTGGAGACTAAATTATCATAGTTTTCTACAGTTTTTATTTTTAAATTTAATGTACTTGATAGTTTTAATAGACAGACTATGCAGGCTACAAAATGAAAGGATCCTATTTAATAGGTTTATATTGTGTACTAAGACAGTACAAGAGCATGAGGAGTGAACCAACTTTGTGTTAATAAAACTGAATAAAGATTTCCCCACTGCCCCCCACCCCCTACCACGTATTTGCTTTAATTTAAATAAGGTAGGCATATCAGCCGAAGTGCTTCCCCCACTCCACTTCCCTTCTCCTGGCTCATTAAGTTTCACGTTTTCTCTTTTAAATTGTAGGGGACTTGATGTAAACAATTGCAATAAGTGTCAGTAAAAGACACCTTCTTCTACTTGCTTAAGACGGAGTGTGTTGGATTATGTAATTTTTAGAAGAATTTTGTTGCATCATTTTGTCTGTTAATTAAAAATATAGATGTTTTGAGCTTGTTTGTAAGGTCCCTCATTTTTGTTTCAGCTGTTATGTTTTAACACCTCTCTGCCAGCCTGCATAGACTATCACTGTAACTTAGCCAAAAAGCACACACTTGAAACAATTTGCATTTTTTAAATCTACCATGCAACTGTTGTCTTAATTAACTAAAAGGTATTTAAAATCATTGAAACCTTCAGTGAAGTGAAAATAAACGAGCACACTACTATACTTCAGCAAATTAACAAAGCTCAGTTTTTTTATGGTTGCATTTAGCCATGCAATATAACCAAAAACAAACTCTATCGATGCATGTTTTAAAAAAAAAAAATTGAAAATCCTGTACATGCTTTGCCTGGACTCCACTTCTTCAGTAAAAATGGATAAGAGAAATGCCCTAAATGTGACATTGTGTTTTGCACTGAGTTTCGATAAGATTTGGATTTTCCTTCATTTGTTCAGAAGCTGTTGTAGAATGTGCATGGTGAATCACACAGTCATCTTTCAGGTCAAACAGTTGCTGTGAGAGGAGGCCTGGAGCTGAAAGTGTTTCCACAGGACTGAGTCACTTGCTAGAAGATAATATATTCTGCTTTTTGTTTAAAAGAAAAGGTTGGTTTAGTATTTTTAGTGTTTTGCATTCCAACCTAGGTAGGCTGCAAGAAAAAGATTCTGTCTTTCCAATAAATCTTGCCTCCGTTCAGGTTATTTCTGCTCAATATGCAAATATTTACATAGATTTTATAAATAAGTGTATATATATTTTTTTATTCAGTCTTGGGAAGTGGGCATTTATTGCCAATCCCCAGTTGCCCTTGAGAAGGTGGTGGTGAGCCGCCGCCTTGAACCACTGCAGTCCGCGTGGTGAAGGTGCTCCCACTGTGCTGTTAGGTAGGGAGTTCCAGCATTTGACCCAGTGACGATGAAGGAATGGCAATATCTGTCCAAGTAAGGACTTGGAGGAAAACCTGGAGGTCATGGTGTTCCTATGCACCTGCTGCCCTTGTATCCTTTTAGGTGGTGAAGGGTTTAGGGGGCGCTGCTGAAGAAGCCATTGCGAGTTGCTGCAGTGCATCCTGTAGATAGTGCACACTGCAGCCACCGTATGCCAGTGGTGAGCGGAGTGGATGTTTAGGGTGGTGGATAGGGTGCCAATCAAGTGGGCTGCTTTGTCCTGGATGGTGCCTAGCTTCTTGAGTGTTGTTGGAGCTGCACTCATCCAAGCAAGTGGAGAGTATTCCATCACACTCCTGACTTGTACCTTGTAGATGGTGAGAGACACTTTGGTGAGTCACTCGCCAGAGAATACTCGGCCTCTGACCTGCTCAGTACCTATGGCACTTATGTGGCTGGTCCACATTGAATTCCTGGTCAATGATGACCCCCAGGATGTTGATGGTGGGGCACATAGCGATGATAATGTCATTTAATGTCAAAGGGAGTTAGTTAGTCTCTCTCTTGTTGACAGTGGTCATTGCCTGGCAGTTCTCTGGTGTAAATGTTACTTGCCACTTATCAGCCCAAGCCTGGATGTTGTCCAGGTCGTGCTGCATGCGGGCATGGACTGCTTCATTATCTGAGGAATTGCAAATGGAGCTGAACACTGTGCAATCATCAGTGAACATCCCCACTTCTGATGTTATGATGGAGGGAAGATTATTGATGAAGCAACTGGAGATTGTTGGGCCTAGGATGCTACCCTGGGGAACTCCTGCAGCGACGTCCTGAGGCTGAAATGATTGGCCTCAGCAACCACGACCATCTTCCTTTGTGGTAGGTATGACTCCAGCCACTGGAGAGTTTTACCCCCGATCCTCATTATCTTCAGTTTTACTAGGGCTCCTTGGTGCCACACTCGATCAAATGCCTTACTGCTGCTAAGGGCTATCACTCTCATCCTCCAGAATAAATAATAGCCATCTTGCTTATTGTCAGAATAGCGCGCACTATTTTTAAAACCTGATCAAAAATATTGATAGCTTTATAATTTTATACTTTTTTTAATAAAACTTATTGTTCTATGACCTCACATAGATGAACAGTGGAAGCATGCTCTTGCCTGTGGCAGTGAGTTTGGTATGTAAGCTCACATCTCATTGTTTTTAATGCGAGAATAAAGCACTGGCATGAATTCCCTGCAATTGTCAGTTTTTCTTTTAGATGAAATTTGATTTCACTTTTTAGAAACAAAGCATATTTTAACCCCATACTCCTTATTAAAAGATGGGTTGTAAAAATCTTGCCGTGCAACATGGTGATCTTGGCTACGGATAAAATGCACCTACTCATAGCCTTAAAAAGCACTAGAAAATGTAATAATATGTTAATATCGTATATATGCATAGTTCTGATTCTTCATTCATCATTCTCTACATACAAATGAGATAAGCCACCAGCAACAGTTTGCATTTATATGGCATCTTTAACGTTGTAAAATGTCCCAAGGCGCTTCAGAGTGTAGTCAGATAAAACTTGATAACGAGATAAGGAAGGAGACATTTGGACAGGTGACCAAAAGTTTCATCAGAGAGGTAGGTTTTAAGGAACGTCTTAAAGGTAAAGAGGTGGAGAGGTTTAGGGAGGGAGTTCCAGAGCTTAGGGCCTACATGGCTGAAGACACGACCGCCAGTGGTGGGGTGAAGGAAGTGGGGAGTGCACAAGGCCAGAGTTGGAGGAACGCAGAGTTCTAGAAGGGCTGAAGGACATTACAGAGATATGGAGGGATTTGCCCAGAAATTCATCGAGAGATCCTGTGTCTTTAAGAATTTCACACTATGTATACCCAATGACCTTTCCAAGCTCAGCTGCATTCAGGAGTTCAATCTGTGGCACATCCTCAGTTCTTTCTTCCATCATTGGGACAAGAGTCTGCTTTTAGTCAGTGCATCAGATATAAGTTCCATTGTGCTATGTTTCTTGATCACCCATTTGACAGATTAACTGTTGGAATTTTTTCAGACTTTTCTTAATTTTGACTTTTTTTGAGAGTTCCAATAGAATCTTGCTTAGGTTGACAACTTTGGCCAAACAGAACCTCTTTTGATTAAGCTCCAGTCAATTCCTTCTCGGCCTCTGGATCCCTAAATTTAAAGTGTGTGTCGAATACGCTCCACTGGCTGGAGTCATACCTAGCACAAAGGAAGATGGTTGTGGTGGTTGAAGGTCAATCATCACAGCCCCAGGACATCGCTGCAGGAGTTCCTCAGGGCAGTGTCCTAGGCCCAACCATCTTCAGCTGCTTCATCAATGACCTTCCCTCCAACATAAGGTCAGAAATGGGGATGTTCGCTGATGACTGCACAGTGTTCAGCGCCATTCACAACTCCACAGATAATGAAGCAGTCCATGCCCGCATGCAACAAGATCTGGACGACGTTCAGACTTGGGCTGATAAGTGGTAGGTAACATTCGCGCCACACAAGTGCCAGGCAATGACTATCTCCAACAAGCGAGAGTCTAACCACCTCCCCTTGATATTCAATGGCATTACCATCGCCGAATCCCCCACTATCAACATCCTGGGGGTCACCATTAACCAGAAACTTAACTGGACCAGCCGCATAAATACTATGGCAACAAGAGCAGGTCAGAGGCTAGATATTCTGCGGCGATTGTCTCACCTCCTGACTCCCCAAAGCCTTTCCACCATCTACAAGGCACAAGTAAGGAGTGTGATGGAATACTCTCCACTTGCCTGGATGAGTGCAGCTCCAACAACACTCAAGAAGCTCGACACCATCCAGGACAAAGCAGCCCACTTGATTGGCATCCCATCTACCACCTTAAACATTCACTCCCTCCACCACCGGCGTACCGTGGCTGCAGTGTGTACCATCTGCAAGATGCACTGCAGCAACTCGCCAAGGCTTCTTCGGCAGCACCTCCCAAACCCGCGACCTCTTCCACCTAGAAGGACAAGGGCAGCAGGCGCATGGGAACACCACCACCTCCAAGTTCCCCTCCAAGTCACACACCATCCTGACTTAGAAGTATATCGCCGATCCTTCATCGTCGCTGGGTCAAAATCCTGGAACTCCCTACCTAACAGCACTGTGGGAGTACCATCACCACATGGACTGCAGCGGTTCAAGAAGGTGGCTCACCACCACCTTCTCGAGGGCAACTAGGGATGGGCAATAAATGCTGGCCTTGCCAGCGACACCCTGATCCCATAAACGAATAAAAACATTTTTTTTAAATTATGAATCCTTCCCAGTGATTGAGACTCATGATTAGTACTTATGCTGTCTGTCAACTCTGCATAGCTTTCTGTGATATATAGTTCATCCCCAAGTATAGCAAGAGAGCACAGCATAACCATCTAATTTGTTGGAAAGCTATCCTGTTCAAGTTTGATTCTCCCACGCTTAGAGACATTGAGAACCCTGTAAAGATGCATCCTTCCAGGTCAGTGGATTATCGATTAGAGGCAGGGATCATTCATTTTCCGAAGGTGAGTTACGTTCTGCACTCACTCGTGGCTGAAGCAGCTGGTGATTGATTCAGCCGGCACCATTGGTTTTATCTTTAGCTGCCAGATCCTTATCCTAATTTCTCAGCCGAAGATTAAATATTATTGGAGAGAAATACCTTATTCTTTTCAAGGGCCTCAGCTGGTTCAAACTATGCCTTTGTTCATGACTTATCACCCAGTTGGGCATCCAGATTATAGTGTGTTCTGCTTCCAATAAAAATGCCACCATCTGTCTGATGGACGTAACAGCTTTCAAATCATTTGTGGACTCCACAAAGTTTCTTTGAAGCAGGCTGCTCCATTGTAATAGAGGAAGCCATGTTCCTGCAGTTATCTTCAGGTGCAGGTAAGGTGTGGAATTTTCTCCATTCAAGGTAAGACTCTGATGAAAACAAAAATACATATATGTCCCATTTATATTGCAGGACCACTTGCGCTTGAGAAGGAGTGGGGAAGGAGTGCCAGCATGGGGTGGGAGTAAATGTATCAGCATGAACTCTGAACAGGGGCGGGGGGTGGGGAAAGAGTGTCAGAATAAACTCTTGGAGGGGGAGGAAGAAAGAAGAGTGGCAGCTTTAACTGAGGGAGTAGAAGAGTACCAACTCACCTGGGTTGGAAAGGAAAGTAGTGTCGGGTTGGATTGGGGGGGGAGGGGAAAGAGAGAGCAATGCTGGTATGAATTTGGAGCATTGGGGGACAAGAGAATGTCTCCATGGAAGTTGGATGGGTTACAGTGGATTTGTGAACTGGGTCTGGCGGCGATAGAGTGCCTTTGTGAAATAGTGACCATGATGCGGAGATGCCGGTGTTGGACTGGGGTGGACAAAAGTGAGAAGTCGCACAACACCAGGTTATAGTCCAACAGTTTTATTTGAAATCACAAGCTTTCAGAGCGCTGCCCCTTCGTCAGGTGAAGTGAAGGAATACGAATTGGCAAAGCATATATAGACAGAGAACAATGCCTGTGTAGCGTACAATCTCAGACGACTACAGTTAATCTATCTGACTGCCTTTCATCACACCTCGGCAGAGAAACGATCAGGTCACCTCGCTAAGGCCATCCCCACGCCTCCACTACTCGCCTTCAAACAGCCACCTAACCTCAGAAGTACCATCGTTCGCAGCAAATTACCCAGCTTTCAGGATAACAGCGACCACGACACCACACAACCCTGCCACGGCAACCTCTGCAAGACATGCCAGATCATCAACACAGATACCATCATCACATGTGAGGACACGACCCACCAGGTACATGGTACATACTCATGTGACTCGGCCAACGTTGTCTACCTCATACGTTGCAGGAAAGGATGCACCGGAGCATGGTACATCGGCGAGACCATGCAGACACTGAGACAACGTATGAACGGACACCGCGCAACAATCGCCAGGCAGGATTGTTACCTCCCAGTCGGGGAACACTTCAGCAGTCAATGACACTCCGCCTCGGATCTGCGGGTAAGCGTTCTCCAAGGCGGCCTTCGAGACACACGACAACGCAAAATCATCGAGCAGAAACTGATAGCCAAGTTCCGCACCCATGAGGACGGCCTCAACCGAGATCTTGGGTTCATGTCACGCTACACGACGTAGAGTCATCCAGACTCGAGTCGTCGTTGGCTTGTTCACATGTGATTTCCAGTAAAAAAAAGTAAAAGTAAAAATTTTAAAGTTTATGGTTTTCCATACAGACTGCATTTGACACATTAGACCCCCTGTGACCCCACCTCATTGTCTCAGTTGTATCTTGCTATGTCTTTGATGTGGTGCCTTCCTGGCTGACCTGATTGTTTCTCTGCCGAGGTGTGATGAAAGGCAATCAGATAGATTAACTGTAGTCGTCTGAGATTGTACGCTACACAGGCATTGTTCTCTGTCTATATATGCTTTGCCTGATTCATATTCCTTCACTTCACCTGACGAAGGGGCAGCAGCTCCGAAAGCTTGTGATTTCAAATAAAACTGTTGGACTATAACCTGGTGTTGTGCGACTTCTCACTTTTGTGAAATAGGGTGAGGTTGGATGTCGGATGTGGGAGTGGCCTGTTGAGGTAACCTTTGGCAAAATGATGGTCTGGTTGGCCTGTTGAAAATCCAAATGTGACTTGGATTGTTAATTTCTAAGAAAGGAAAAACAATTATTTGTGAAGTACAAAATTATTTAAAATTAACCAGTTTACATTATTTTAATAAAAAATGTTGTGTCGAGCATGTTCCTAGAACCCCCTCTTCGCCCCCGCCTCTCTTTCCCCCCCCCCCTGTTCCCGCCCCACCACCAATTGATTGGCATGTATGCAAAAGGTGTTTGAGCAGGTCCAATCCAATTCAGGATGCAGCTACTCTTTTTGGGAGGAGTTGACAGCTAACAACTTGAAAGTAACAAAATTGAATTCTGTGTTTGAGGAAAAAATAGAATATTTTCTTTTGAGAATTGTCAGAGTTAGATGGTTATTTATTTGTTCTTCTGTATAAACTGCCACTAGGTTAGGCCACAATCTTTGTATGCTGTGGTCTTTAAGATCAACATGCAGAGGGTTCTCTGGGTCTTGTTGGTCGACCAGCTTTGTACTGCAAGCTGAAGCTTTCATGACGTCATCATTGCTCCAAGCTGGGAATATGGGTTCATGTCATCAGATTTCCATCTCCGTTTCTGGCATGGGTTTGGTACATTCTTGTTTGTATGTGAAGATTAATGAATATAGAGTGCTGTATTATATCTTAGATTCTTCATTCCTTGAAAATATTCCAGTCTCTGCCTACAAATCTGTCACCCAGCCTACTCCTTGATTTTCTGAACTGCTGGTATTGGAACTATTAGAACTTAAAAGAAGCATTTGTTTTAGTGCTTAGGCAATGCAGCCATGTTCTCATTACTGCATACTCTGCTTGAAGAAACTGACTATGTATCCAGAACAAGGTCCTTTTTAACAGCTGAATGCGGAGTGTCACCAGCTGTGGATAGCGTGAAATCCTAAAATGACTTCTTATGTAAAGGTGGTGGATGATTCTGTTTGTATGTGAAGATTGGACTATATTTGAAGAATCCTGACAACTGTACAACAACAACAGCAACTTGTATCTATATAGCGCCTTCAACGTAGTAAAACATCCCAAGGCGCTTCACAGGAGTATTATAAGACAAAAAATTTGACACCGAGCCACATAAGGAGAAATTAGGGCAGGTGACCAAAAGCTTGGTCAAAGAGGTAGGTTTTAAGGAGCATCTTAAAGGAGGAAAGAGTGGTAGAGAAGCAAAGAGGTTTAGGCATGGAATTCCAGAGCTTAGGGCCTAGGCAACAGAAGGCACGGCCACCAATGGTCGAGCGATTATAATCAGGGATGCTCAAGAGGGCAGAATTAAAGGAGCGCAGATATCTCGGAGGTGGGGAGGGTGGGTTGTGGAGCTGAAGGAGATTACAGAGTTCGGAAGGGGCGAGGCCATGGAGGGATTTGAAAACAAGGATGAGAATTTTGAAATCGAGGTGGTGCTTAACCGGGAACCAATGTAGGTCAGCGAGCACAGGGGTGATGGGTGAACAGGACTTGGTGCGAGTTAGGACACGGGCAGCCAAGTTTTGGATGACCTCAAGTTAACAGAGTAGAATGTGGGTGGCCAGCCAGGAGTGCATTGGAATAGTCAAGTCTAGAGGTAACAAAGGCATGGATGAGGGTTTCAGCAGTGGATGAACAGAGGCAAGGGCAGAGACGAGCGATGTTACAGAGGTGGAAATAGGCAGTCTTAGTTATGCTGCGGATATGTGATCGGAAGCTCATTTCAGGGTCAAATATGACACCAAGGTTGCGAACAGTGTGGTTCAGCCTCAGACAGATGTTAGGGAGAGGGATGGAGTCAGTGACTAGGGAATGGAGTTTGTGGGGGGGACCGAAAATAATGGCTTCGGTCTTCCCAATATTTAATTGGAGAAAATTTCTGCTCATCCAGAACTGGATGTCGGACAAGCAGTCTGACAATTTAGAGACCGTGGAGGGGTCGAGAGAAGTGGTAGTGAGGTAGAGTTGGGTGTCGTCAGCGTACATGTGGAAACTGATGGATGATGTCGCCAAGGGGCAACATGTAGATGAAAAATAGGAGGGGGCCAAGGATAGATCCTTGGGGGACACCAGAGGTAACGATGTGAGAGTGGGAAGAGAAGCCATTGCAGGTGATTCTCTTGCTATAATTAGATAAGAATGGAACCACGGAAGTGCAGTCCCACCCAGCTGGACGACGGTGGAGAGGCGTTGGAGAAGGATGGAGTGGTCAAAGGCTGCAGACAAGTCAAGAAGGATGAGGAGGGATAGTTTACCTTTGTCACAGTCACAAAGGATGTCATTTGTGACTTTGATTAGAACCGTTTCGGTACTGTGGCAACTACCACTGTATAACATAAGATAAGGTCCCGCATAAGAGATTAGCGTGCAAAGTTAAAACACATGGGATTGGGGGTAAGGTACTGACTTGGATAGAGAACTGGTTGGCAGACAGGAAGCAAAGAGTTGGAATAAATGGGTCTTTTTCCGAGTGGCAGGCAGTGACTAGTGGGGTACCGCAGGGATCGGTGCTAGGACCCCAGCTATTCACAATATATATTAATGATCTAGACGAGGGAACTAGATGTAATATCTCCAAGTTTGCCGATGACACAAAGCTGGGTGGTGGGCATGTGTGCTGTGAGGAGGATGCAGAGAAACTCCAGTATGATTTGGACAGGCTGGGTGATTGGGCAGATGCAGTATAATGTGGATAAATGCGAGGTTATCCACTTTGGTGGCAAAAACAAGAATGCAGATTATTATCTGAATGACAATAGATTGGGAGAAGTGCAACGAGACCTGGGTGTCCTTGTGCACCAGTCGCTGAAGGTAAGCATGCAGGTGCAGCAGGCGGTTAAGAAGGCAAATGGTATGTTGGCCTTCATAGGGAGAGGATTCGAGTACAGGAGCAAGGATGTCTTGCTGCAGTTGTACAGGGCCTTGGTGAGACCACACCTTGAGTATTGTGTGCAGTTTTGGTCACCTTATCTGAGGAAGGATGTTCTTGCCATGGAGGGAGTGCAGCGAAGATTCACCAGACTGATACCTGGGATGGCAGGAATGATGTATGAAGAGAGATTGGGTCGATTAGGCTTATATTCGCTAGAGTTTAGAAGAATGAGAGGGGATCTCATTGAAACTTATAAAATTCTAACAGGACTAGATAGACAAGATGCAGGAAGGATGTTCCCGATGGTGGGGGAGTCCAGAACCAGAGGTCACAGTCTAAGGATAAGGGGTAAGCCATTTAGGACTGAGATGAGGAGGAATTTCTTCACCCAGAGAGTGGTGAACCTGTGGAATTCTCTACCACACAAGGCAGTTGAGGTCAATTCATTAAATATATTCAAGAAGGAGTTAGATATATTTCTTAAGGCTAAAGGGATCAAGGGATATGGGGAGAAAGCAGGGACAGGGTACTGAATTTGGATGATCAGCCATGATCTCATTAAATGGCGGAGCAGGCTCGAGGGGCCGAATGGCCTACTCCTGCTCCTATCTTCTATGTTTCTATGTATAGGTAATCGGTCATTGTAAAAAAAAAAACACCTTTTTCTGTATAAATTGCCAGTAGGTTAGACCCCATTAATATACATATGACAGATGAAAGTTATCTACAGGTTATGTTTAAAATTTATGTAGGATAACTAGCTGTGCATAAAGATAGGTGCTTCTTACAGTATGTTTAGATAGCTCTCATTTGTCAGACTTTTATATAAAAAAATAGACTATCCATTGTGTAGATAGCGCTTCTCTTTCATTCATACAAGGATGCAAAGATAGAACTGTATCCGTCAAGCAAGATTCTGATGAATTTTTTATTTTGAATCATCTACATTCTGATCACTAGCCACGTGTGCTACTTAGGTTCACAGTCTAGCATTTTAACATTTCAGCATTCAGTCTTTGTTTTCAGTCAGATTATTTTTGCTGATGGAAAAGAGCATTTATTTGTGACAGTTATAGCTATTAGCAAAAATGGAGTGCTCACAAAAAAATAATAATTAAGTTCAAGACCTGCCTTATTTTATGAGCTGAAAGAAGATAGAGCAGTGTTTGCTCTCAATTTATTACAGCAGTCACATACTGCTTCTCTTTTCCGGTACTGCACTATAAATGAACCCTTCCAAATCACGGTTTCAATGTTAAGGAGGATATAAAGCTTCTGTGGAGGGGCATGAGGAGAATACAAACGTCTACTTGGTGTTACATTTGGAAAGTTTGCTTCAACAGAATGTTCGTGAATTGTGGGTAAGCATACAGATGTTTGACCTCTGGACAAGGATGTGAATTACATACATTAAATTACAGCACAGAAACAGACTGTTCTGCCCAACCAGTCCGTGATGATGTTTATCCTCCACCTGGTCGGTAGTTCTAATCACGTGTGCCTGCCCTGTTCCCATTTCCCTATATTCTCCTTTCCTTCAATCACCTATCTAATTTATTCTTAAACGTTGATATGGTCTCTGCTTCAATGGCTAATTCTGGTAGTACATTTCACAGCCTCATAATCCTCTGTGTAAAAAAAAAAAAAATAATGTATCTCTCGCGGTCTGTCCTTAATCTCTTACATTTAACCTTGTATCTATGTTTCTCCATTCTAGTACCCTCAACCACTGGAAGCACTCTACCTGTGAAGGAATAAACTATATAACCTTTTTAGAAAAATACACTATCTTATGAAAGAATTCTGGCCTTGCTGAGATAAGACCGTTGTTGACTCTGAATAAATAACTTTATTAAAACAGAAGAATGGGTGGCTCCGAATGGGTGGGCTTGGAACAGAACAATGGTCAACCCTGGATAAATGATCTTGATTAAACCTCTTAAAGATGTGGCAGTAAGCATTGCAGAAGTCAGCAGAAAGATGAATAGTGATAAT
Organism: Squalus acanthias; assembly: GCA_030390025.1. Classification (NCBI taxonomy): domain Eukaryota; kingdom Metazoa; phylum Chordata; class Chondrichthyes; order Squaliformes; family Squalidae; genus Squalus; species Squalus acanthias. Next base: position 19,120 of record JASTWF010000535.1, on the reverse strand, counting down.
TAACTTGGATCAGCAGAAACCTTAAGGAATACAACTGAAAAAGAGTATAAATATTAAAGTCTCAAATGGGATATCAGAATCGCTTTAATCGGGCAAAGCGATTCTCGACTACAGGCTCTGTAGTTTTTCACTCTTTGTTAAAAATAAGATCGTATTTTTTCTCTTTTTAGAACTTAATGTTGCGATTGACTGATTCACCAACTGTAAATTGCATGTTGGTTCTTTTAATAAATCTCTCTATTTTTAGAATTGTCTCACATAAGTCTTCTGTATCAAAAACTCGCAAACCCAATCTCTGTACACTCTTTGGTGAAGAGGTACATTTCTGAGGGGAGATCTCCGGACCCTCATAATATCCGGGACATTACAGTCTGGCTAAACTTATTAAAAGTGCTATCTGGAGGACGGTAACATTCTTGGGTTGCTCCTTTCCTTTAGGGAGAGATAGCCCGGACCTTTAGACCCAGTTAAGCATCTTTAGGATTCGGCTACCTCAAACTTTCGTTGAAAGTGAACATCTGAGAAATACGCCTGATCCGGGATAGCCCCAAAGGGGCTAGGACTAGTAAATATCCTTTCATACCTACCCTGTCCCATTGCTTTATAATTTTAAACACCTCTATCAAATCACCCCATAATGCCCAAAACTGCACGTAGTACTCCAACTGTGGCCTTTCTAAGGTTTTATTTAGTTTCACCATTACATATCAACTTTTATATTCTATACTTATTGCCACTCTGCAAAACTGCCCTTTACTCTGTTGAGGAACCAACTAGGGAACTGGCTATTTTAGATCTAGTATTGTGCAATGAGAAAGGGTTAATTAATAACCTTGCAGTAAAGGGGCCTTTAGGGAAGAGTGACCATAATATGATAGAATTTTATATTAAGTTCAAAAGTGATTTAGTTAAATCCGAAACTAGGGTCTTAAATCTAAACAGCAAACTACGTAGGTATGAGGGGCAAGTTGGCTAAGGTAGATTAGGAAACTACATTAAAAGGTATGACGGTAGACAAGCAACGGCTAGCATTTAAAGAATTAATACATAATTTACAACAAATATACATTCCTTTAAGGCACAAAAACCCCACAGCAAAAGTGGTCCAACTGTGGCTAACAAGAGAAGTTAAAGATCAAAAGAAGAGGCTTATAATGTTGCCAAAAAGATCAGTAAGCCTGACAATTGGGAGAATTTTAGAATTCAGCAGAGGACCAAGAAATTGATAAAGAAAGGGAAAATAGAATGAGAGTAAACTAGCGTCGACTCTGCTGAATCTTATTATTTTCTAAGTGCCCTGTTACCACGTCCTTAATAATAGATTCTAGCATTTTCCCTATTGCTGATGTCAGGCTAACTGGTCTCTCTCCCTCCTTTCTTAAATAGTGGAGTTACATTTGCTACCTTCCAATCTGCGGGAACCGTTCTAGAATCTATGGAATTTTGGAAGATGACAACCAATGTATCCACTATCTCTATAGACACCTCTTTCAAAACCCTAGGATGTGGGCCATCAGGTCATAGAAAGTTACAGCACGGAAGGAGGCCATTTCGGCCCATCGTGTCCTCGCCGACCAACAAGAGGTTATTAAACAAAATTAGGGCTCATGGGATTGGGGGTAATATACAAGCATGGATTGAGGATTGGTTACCGAACAGAAAAATGAGAGTAGGAATAAACTGGTAATATTCGGGTTGGCAGGCTGTAACTAGCGGCGTAGGTACCGCACTAGTTACAGCCTTCGGTCGCCTGAGGAAGAGAGTGTTTGAAGACCAGGACCTCAAGCCCGGCACTAAGCTCATGGTCTACAGAGCAGCAGTGATACCCGCCCTGCTGTATGCCTCAGAGACATGGACCATGTACAGCAGGCACCTCAAAGCACTGGAGAGGTACCACCAACGCTGCCTCCGCAAGATCCTGCAAATCCATTGGCAGGGTAGGCGCACCAACGTCGGTGTTCTCGCTCAGACCAGCATCCCCAGCATCGAAGCTTTGACCATGCTCGATCAGCTCCGATGGACGGGTCACATCGTCCGCATGCCCGATAGGAGACTCCCAAAACAAGCGCTCTACTCTGAGCTCTGACACGGCAAGAGAGCCCCAGGTGGGCAGAGGAAACGCTTCAAGGACACCCTCAAAGCCTCCTTGAAAAAGTGCAACATCCCCACCGACACCCTGGGAATCCCTGGTCCAAGACTGCACAAAGTGGAAGAGAAGCAACCGGGAAGGCGCCGAACACCTCGAGTCTCTTCGCCGGGAGCAAGCGGAAGCCAAGCACAAACAGTGGAAGGAGCGCACGTCAACCCAAGCACCCCACCCACCTGCCCCTTCAACCACCGTCTGCCCCACCTGTGACAGAGACTGTCACATTGGACTCATCAGTCACCTGAGAACTCATTTTTAATGTGGAAGCAAGTCATCCTCGGTTCCGAGGGACTGCCTAAGAAGAAGAACGTACCGCAAGGATCAGTGCTTGGGGCTCAGCTATTCACAATCTATGTCAATGATTTGGATGAGGGGACCAAATGTAATATATCCAAGTTTGCTGATGATACAAAGCTAGGTGGGATTGTAAGTTGTGAGGAGGATGCAAGGAGGCTTCAAGGGGATATAGACAAGCTAAGTGAGCGGGCAAGAACATGGCAAATGGAATATAATGTGGAGAAATGTGAAGTTATCCACTTTGGTAGAAAAAATAGAAAGGCTGAGTATTTTTTAAATGGTGAGAGATTGGGAAATGTTGGTATTCAGAGGGACCTGGGTGTCCTTGTACATGAATCACTGAAAGTTAACATGCAGGTACAGCAAGCAATTAGAAAAGCAAATGGAATGTTGGCCTTTATTACAAGAGGATTTGAGTATAACAGTAAAGACGTCTTACTGCAATTATATAGGGCTCTGGTGAGACCACACCTGGAGTATTGTGTGCAGGGAGGCTGTTTCCCCTGGCTGGGGAGTCTAGTACCAGGGGTCACAGTCTCAGAATAAGGGGTTGGCTATTTAGGACTGAGATGAGAAGAAATTTCTTCACTCAGAGGGTGGTGAATCTTTGGAATTCTCTACCCCAGAGGGCTGTGGAGGCTCAGTCGTTGAGTATATTCTGTCACTTTAATTCTCCCCTCCACTCCCACTCTGATCTCTCCGTCCTTGGCCTCTTACACTGTTCCAACAAAGCTCAAGGAACAGCACCTCATCTTTCGATTAGGCACTTTACAGCCATCTGGACTCAACATCGAGTTCAACAATTTCAGACCATAACCTCGGCCCCATGTTTTCTTTTTTCTCTCTCACATGGCAGCTGTCGATCATTCTGCCGTTGCCATTTACACCTCATCTAGACTCATCTTTTGTTTCTTAACTTGTCCCATTACCATCTCCTTTTGCCTTGCACCATCATCCCTTTTGTCTCTTAATCTCTCCTGCCTTCCATCCTATCGCAGACCTTCCCTTTGTTCTTTCCTCCCTCCTCCCTCTCCCGGCCCCACACTTGCTTAAAAATCTGTTACTTCTCCAACTTTTTCCAGTTCTGACGATGTGTCATCGACCTGAAACGTTAACTCTGTTTCTCTCTCCACGGATGCTGCCTGACCACCTGAGTGTTTCCAGCATTTTCTGTTGTTGTTTCAGATTTCCAGCATCTGCAGTATTTTGCTATTGTCTCCTGTATGGTAACTTGTCAACGTCCATGTACACCACATCCATTCCATTTCCCCCATCCACTATACCCGGCACTACCTCATTATCCTCAGCATTCTTGGGTGTTTCCCATCAGGTCCAGGCATGTTTGTCTCCTTCAACTCAACTAACACCTCTAATACAAAAGCAAAATACTGCAATTGTTGGAAATCTGAAATAAAAACAGAAAATACTGGAAATATTCAGCAGGTTAGGCAGCATCTGCGGAGGTTTTTAAGCAAGTGTAGGGGCAGGGAGAGGGGGGAGAAGAGGAAAGAACAAAAGGGAAGGTCTGTGATAGGATGGAAGACAGGAGAGATTAAGAGACAAAAGGGATGATGGTGCAAGGCAAAAGGAGATGGTAATGGGACAAGTTAAGAAACAAAAGATGAGTCTAGATGAAGTGTAAATGGCAATGGCAGAATTTCCAGCATCCGCAGTATTTTGGTTTTCTATTAGTGTTTAATTCACTGCCACTTCTCTTCCAGGAATGCCCACCTTGAAGTTCTGCTCTTCTCTCCGACGGGATTTCCGTTTGTCTTTTTTACCTTGTTCATCTTCATTGCTTTCTGTTTCCCTTCTTGTGTTTGATCAGGTATCTACCAAAACTCGCTTTCACAGCCACATATCTTTCCTCAGCAACTGTCTCCGGTTCCGACTTATTCCACATGGATTGCAACTGAAATTCCACCCTTCCTGTTTTGGATCCACCCAGGATTACAGATATCTCCGAGATATTCAGCGTTCCTTGAACCACTGCTCTCGCCGTATCCTGAGATCCACGCTCAATGCCATGCGCCGCCACATGCACACTCTCGACCTCTCTCTTCAGCAGCACTGACTCACTCTATCTCAAAGCTGTCCTGGTCCACAGTTCCATTTCATCCTTCGCCTCATCCGGCACTTCAACAAAAAACTTTTTTCTTCCTTTCAGGTGTCAAGGATCGTAAGCTTCAACAACTCTTGGACACCAACACCCCTCCAGAACCACCTTCCCCTTCACTTTCCTCTGACCCCATCCCTTCTTCCAATCTCACCCCCTGCCGTGTTTTCACTATCCCCTCTGACCCCGAATGATCACTTGCTTAAAAACCTTTTACATCTCCAACTTTTTCCAGTTCTGACAAAGGGTCATCGACCTGAAACGTTAACTCTGTTTCTCTCTCTACAGACGCTGCCTGACCTGCTGAGTATTTCTAACACCTCTAATACGTTCCTTTTATTTATAATTTCAGCAGATAAATATTTTGTCAATATTGATGGCTTTTGTTACATTAGGATTACAATACTTCTTGCACAACAGGTATAACCAGTGGTTTTCTTTGCTGTAGAAAGTAGAGCACCATGAGGAGGACAGAGGCAATTGAGAACAGGCTTCCTCTGGACACATCACCAATAGCACAACGCTATAAAAGCTGCATCTTTCCAATTAGGAAGACTACGGAAGAAAACAGAAAAATGCTCAAAAACTATCATGAGGTTTTTATATATACTAATGTTTCACAGGTTGCACATCACCCTGTCGGATGAATACAGGAGAGAATGTGGCCTGAGTGACATGCTCTGGTCCTGCCCCCAAATCCAACCATTTTGGGAACGATCCAGGATTTCACAAGGCCAATGGCCAGCAGCGACTTGCCCTCGTCCCCCCTGGCTGCTAGCCCTGTTTCCAATAGTGTACCTTCTGCCTGAGGTGCACAAATTGGTGCAGCTGTCACTGCTAGCAAGGAAAAGATGCATCCCCTGTTACAGCAAAACCCCAGCTCTCCCACTGCAAATATGGGTTCAGCACTTGTGGACATTTCCCAATCAGAGCACATGATGTTTGGCTTCTGCCTAGAGCTGGGAAAGTACCAAGCCGTCTGGAGCCTCTTCCTGGAGGCCTATATAACAAGTCCTCTCTAACAAATCGCATAGTGATGGTGAAGGAGGTGCATTATACTACCTCATCCTTCTTGACCTTTCTGCAGCTTTTTAACACAGTCGATCACAGCATTCTCCTCCTACGCCCTTCCTCCGTTGTCCAGCCGAGTAGCACTGTCATCGCTTGGCTCTCTTCCCTATCCAATCATAGCCAGAGCATCTCCATCAATGGTTTCTCTTCCCACCCCTGCCCCATTAACTTTGGATTCCACCAAGGATCCATCCTTGACCCCCTCTTTGTCCTCATCAACATGCTTCCCCTTGGCGACGTCATCCGCAGGTATGTGGTCAGCTTCCACATGTATGCTGACGACACCCAGTTCTACCTCTCTATCACTTCTCTTGACCCAACTATTGCTTCTGTGTTGTCAGTCTGATATCAAGTCATGGATGAGCCACAAATTCCTCCAGTTAAACATTAGGAAGACTGAAGCCATCGTCTTCAGCTCCTGATTCCATTCCTCTTCACTGGCGCTACTTTTAGCGCCCCGAAAAAGTTAGTGCCCCCGCGCCCGAAAATTCAATGGTAGCGCCCCAAGAGGGAGGCGGGGTGCTACAGGAAGCGCTCCGCCTCCCTCTTGTGGCACTATGTGGCACTGCGCCACGGTACTGCAGGCCTTCCTCCCCTTATTAAAGGGGAGGTGCCTTGCGCAGCGTGACCTGGGGCCCAGCTGGGCCACCAGGGATCGGGGTGCCGGCAAAAGAGGAGTGCCTGGCTGATGGATCGCAGCCAGCACCCCGCGGGGGGACTGCAGAGGAGGCAGGGGACGGCCAGCAAAAAAAATGGCCACCCGGCACCTCCCCTTTAATTATCGCCGCCCTGGCCGTGCCCTTGACCCTGTCGGACATGGCATCTGGCGGTAAGTCAGGGGGCGCGACCGAAGTTTGTGGGCGGGGCGCTGCGCTCAGGCGATGATGTCATCGCTGGAGGCGCAGCGCCATGGGGCGCTACCGGCTACTGCCGCCGCTAACCTCCCGCGGGAGGTGTTAGCGGCGCCGTGCCAGGGCGCTAGTTTGTGCCCTGTTAGCGCGAACGGGAGGCACAAAGCAACCGAATTTTGCCCCCTTAGTATCCTATTCGACCTTGAGCTGAGTTTCAGACCCCATATCCTCTCTATCACAAAGACAGCCTACTTCCACACTCGTAACATCACCCACCTCCGCCCCAGCCTCAGCCCATCTGCTACTGATTGTTGGGTTAGAGTGCTCTGTCTCTGCTATAACCAATATTCCCTTTAAGCTGCACAACTGTTTGGAGGTTCCGCGCAGGCCACTTGCTGGCTTTCCAATGGAAAAACCGCGCATGCGCAGAGATTTGAATGGGCCACGCAGCCAAAAAAAATGAAAGGAAACATTGGCTATAACCTGACCTGTGAATGAATGATTCTGATTCTTGCTGCTCAGAGTAGAAAGTTTTTTTTATGCTCAGCTGAAGTGTCAGATTAGCTCAGTTGGTAGCACACCCACCTTTGAGTCAGAAGGTTATGGTTTCAAGCCCAACTCCAGATCTTGAGCATGTAATATGGACTGGCATTTTGTTATGCTGAACCTTTATAAAAACACTGGTTAGGCCCATCTGGAGTATTGTGGCCAATTCTGATCACACTTTAGGAAGGATGTAAAGGCCTTAGAGAGGGTGCAGAGGAGATTTACTAGAATGGTACCAGGGCGGAACGACTTAAGTTACGTGGAGAGATTAGAGTGGCTAGGGTTGTTCTCCTTAGAACAGAGAAGTTTAAGGGCTGATTTAATAGAGGTGTTCAAAATCATGAAGGGTTTTTATAGAGTAAATGAGGAGAAACTGTTTCCACAAGCAAAATGTTCGGTAACCAAAGGACACGGGTTTAAGGACATTGGCAAAAGAGCCAGAGACGACACGAGAACTTCTTTTACGCAGTGAGTTGTTATGATCTGGATTGCGCTGCCTGAACGGGTGGTGGAAGTGGATTCAACAACAACTTTCAAAAGGGAATTGGATAAATACTTGAAGGGGAAAAATTTGCAGGGCTATGGGGAAAGAGCAGGGGAGTGGGATTAATTGGATAACTCAACCAAAGAGCCAGCACTGGCACGATGGGCTGAATGGCCTTCTGTATTGTATCTTTCTCGGATTCAGCAGGGACATGTCTCACCTCAAACACAAAAGTTTACTTAATAAATAGCAATTAAAAAGGGCTTTTGTTCAAGGAGGTCTGATTTCAAAAAACATACAGTACTTCCTGGACCCCCCTTTTAAACAATACAATCAAAACTATCGCTACCAAATACAATTTGAAGCTGTAATTACAGAATTCAGACGTAGCACACTCCAGAATATGATCCATTATTCCAATTAACTATGCAACAGTTGATTTAACACCAACAAAAATGTGTGTGAAGAAATTAGTTTAAAATGTCGGAGCAAAACTGACAAGTTCATATTTATGAAAAAATGTTGAATTTTGGACAATGCTTTAACTGGAACGCTTCAATGTGAATTCCTTTTCTGTCGGTAAAAGAAAAATATTAATCAAAATATTGAGAAACGGATTTGTATTCTGTCACAATAAACATGGAACATCTGAAAATGCAAATCAAGTAACCTGCAATTCTATTCTGTGCACTTTGCGTTTGAGCATATTATGCATAACAATTCACTTGTATCTGCTCTCTGCTGTTAATATAAAAGCTGTAGCTCACATCAGTCAATTGTGTGAACTTTGGTTCACGATAGGAAAGCACTTAACTTTTGAATCTACGCCCTTTTTTTGTTAAAATTCCCAGCTTCTGCTTGAAATATTTTTTGAGTGGAAAGAATATTCCCTTCAGTGACTGGCAAATGTACTAAATTGCCCTCAACAGGAGTAGTGGTCATGGGGACGCCGGATTGTGGAGTTCAACGGAGGATGACGTGCTAAGAAGTGAAAGAGCACTTCAAGGACCAGCCATCCAGAAAAGCAGTCTCCACTGGCTTTGGGTCATTACCAATGGTACATGAATAATTCAAAGATGAAAATTGTTCCCTTCCCTACAGCTTTCGTATTTAGGTTCTTACACGTGAATCTATTAAACAAAAATGGTTCGTATCTGTCTAAATACAGGATTCCTGTAATTAGATTTTAAACGGGGAAATCAGTCGTGCAGTTTATCTCTGTGCACACCTGTGAGACACTCTTATGGAAATCGGACCAGTAACAATGCTGGGAGTGTTCCGACCTGACCTCCCAAGGAAACCGCAGCAGCGGCGCTTGGCCACTGAACCCTGACCTCCCAGTAGTTTGGTTTGAACAGATGACTGCGGCTTGAACAGCACCCGCAAAAGAGCAAGTCAATTACCAGCGCTGCTCCAGGCTTTACATTCTATTTCAGCAATGACACGACAGTTTTATGTAAAAGTACCAAATATTATAAAGGTGCAATTAAACATCTTGAACATAGTAGTGTTAAAGTAGATGAGAAGAAAGTTGGAAAAAAGATCCAAACGGCAGAGAGATAGGATGAGAGTACATCACTGCTGGGGAGCGAACATCAGCACATTCACAATGGGGCACATGGCCTTCCTTACTAAACTTTCTATGATTCCACTTCAGACTATTTAAAAGGCAAATTGATTTAGAATTTTTAGTCTTAAGGATAAGAAAGAACAGAAACGCAATCAGTTGTCAAGTTTCAACAAGATTGTATTATTATTGATTAAAGTTTATAAGCTCACTAAAGTATACCTTATGCATTCTGTGGTTGATATTAAAGTGCCTACAAAAATAGTTCTGATACAGGAAGACAGCATTAACTTGTAAGCAAACATGTCGAGATAGAACCTCGGCAGAAAAGAAAATGGCCATGGAATTCTCAAATTCTAGATTACAGAAACAGGGGCACAAGCCATTTCTAGATTGATCCTTAAATCTATCCAAAATTAAGGCCATGTATATACCAACAACAATAACTTGCATTTATATAGCGCCTTCAGTGGAGCGTTATCAAACAAAATACGACACTGAGCCATATAAGGAGATATTAGGACAGGTGACCAAAAGCTTGGTCAAAGAGGTAGGTTTTAAGGAGTGTTTTAAAGGAGAGAGGCGGAGAGGTTTAGGGAGGGAATTCCAGAGCTTAGGGCCTAGGCAGCTGGAGGCGTGACCGCCGATGGTGGAGCGATTAAAATCGGGGATACACAAAAGGCCAGAATTGGAGGAGCACAGAGATCTTGGAGGATTGTGGGGCTGGGGGAGGTTACAGAGATAGGGAGGGGTGAAGCCATGGAAGGATTTGAAAACAAGGATGACAATTTTAAAATCGAGGCGTTACCGGACTGGGAGCCAATGTAAGTCAGCGAGCACAGGGGTAATGGGTGAACAGGACTTGGTGCATTTATATACCGGGTATATATTGCTATTTAATCTTTGAAAGGTTTCGCTTTTTGGCTTAACAGTACCTCATCTCAGTTTTGAAAGAGCAGCCCCTTATTCTAAGACTATGTCCCCTAGTTCTCGTCTCACCCGTCATCGGGAACATCCTCCCCGCATCCACCCGATCCAACCCCTTCACAATCTTATATGTTTCAATAAGATCGCCTCTCATTCTTCTGAACTCCAATGTGTAGAGTCCCAATCTACCCAACCTCTCCTCATATGACCACCCCCTCATCCCCGGGATTAACCGAGTGAACCTTTTTTGCACTGCCTCGAGAGCAAGGATGTCTTTCCTTAAGTAAGGACACCAAAACTGTATGCAGTATTCCAGGTGCGGTCTCACCAATACCTTGTACAACTGAAGCAATACCTCCCTATTTTTATATTCTATCCCCCTAGCAATGAAAGCCAACATTCCATTTGCCTTCTTAATCACTTGCTGCACCTGCATACTAACCTTTTGAGTTTCGTGCACCAGGACCCCCAGATCCCTTTGCACTTCAGTACTCTCCAGTTTCTTGCCATTAAGATAATAAATTGCTCTAGGATTTTTCCTGCCAAAGTGCATCACCTCACACTTTCCAGTGTTGTATTCCATCTGCCAAATCTCTGCCCACTTACTTAGCCTGTCTATGTCCCCTTGCAGGTTTTTTATGTCCTCCTCACTCACTACTTTCCCTCCCATCTTAGTATCATCTGCAAATTTTGATATGTTACACTTGGTCCCTTCCTCCAAATCGTTAATATAGATTGTAAAGAGTTGGGGACCCAGCACTGACCCCTGTGGAACACCACTAGTTACTGATTGCCAGTCTGAGAATGAACCATTTATCCCAACTCTTTGCTTTCTGTTAGATAGCCAATCCTCTATCCATGCCAGAATATTACCCCCAATCCCGTGATTTTTTACCTTAAGCAATAATCTTTTGTGTGGCACCTTGTCAAATGCCTTTTGGAAGTCTAAATACACTACGTCCACTGGTTCCCCTTTATCCACTCTATATGTTACTTCCTCAAAGAACTCCAGCAAATTTGTCAAACATGACTTCCCCTTCGTAAAACCATGCTGACTTTGTCCTATTAAATTATGATTATCCAAATGTCCTGTTACTGTTTCCTTAATAATGGACTCCAAAATTTTACCTACCACAGATGTTAGGCTAACCGGTCTATAGTTACCAGCCTTCTGTCTACTGCCCTTTTTAAATAAGGGTGTTACATTAGCAGTTTTCCAGTCTGCCGGGACCTTAGCGGAATCCAGGGAGTTTTGAAAAATTATTACCAATGCATCTACAATCCCTACCGCCACTTCCTTCAAGACTCTAGGATGTAAGCCATCAGGTCCAGGTGATTTATCCGCCTTGAGTCCCATTATTTTACCGAGTACCACTTCCTTAGTGATTTTGATCGTGTTTAGCTCCTCTCCCCCTATAGCCCCCTGTTTGTCCAGTGTTGGGATATTCTTAGTGTCTTCTACTGTAAAGACTGATACAAAATATTCATTCAGTGTTTTTGCCATCTCCATATTTCCCACCATTAATTTCCCGGTCTCATCCTCTAAGGGACCAACATTTACTTTAGCCACCCTTTTTCTTTTTATATAACTATAAAAACTCTTACTATCTGTTTTTATATTTTTTGCTAATTTACTTTCATAATCTATCTTCCCTTTCTTAATCAATCTTTTTGTTATTTTTTGCTGCCTTTTAAAGTTTTCCCAATCCTCCGTCCTCCCACTAGATTTCGCTACCTTATATGCCCTTGTTTTTAGTCGAATACTATCCTTAATTTCTTTACTTAGCCACGGATGACTGTCCTTTCTTTTACACCCTTTTCTTTTCAGTGGAATATATTTTTTTTGGAAGTTGTAAAATAACTCCTTGAATGTACACCACTGATCATGTGTCGTCTTACCCTTTAATCTATTTTCCCAATCCACTCTACTCAATTCCGCTCGCATACCTTCATAGTCTCCTTTATTCAAGCTTAGCACGCTTGTTTGAGATCCAACCTTCTCACCCTCTAATTGAATATGGAATTCAACCATGTTATGGTCACTCATTCCAAGGGGATCCTTCACTAGGACATTTTTAATTAATCCTGTCTCGTTACACAGGACCAGATCTAAGGTTGCTTGCCCCCTGGTCGGTTCAGTTACATACTGCTCAAGAAACCCATCCCTAATACACTCAATGAACTCATCCTCAAGGCAGCCCTGCCCCATTTGATTTGTCCAATTAATATGATAGTTAAAATCCCCCATAATTATAGATGTTCCCTTATTACATGCCTCAACTATTTCCTGATTGATACTCCGTCCAACAGAGTTGCAACTGTTCGGAGGCCTATAGACTACGCCCACTAGTGTTTTTTTCCCCTTATTATTCCTTATCTCCACCCAAACTGTTTCATTATCATGATTTTTTGACCCAATATCATTACTCTGTATTACAGTGATTCCTTCCTTTATTAACATAGCCACCCCACCTCCCCTTCCTTCCTGCCTGTCCTTCCTGATCGTTAAATAACCTGGTATGTTTAATTCCCAGTAAACCTGGTATGTTTAATTCCCAGTAGCACTCTCTTAGTCTTCATAAGCGTCATGAAAGCCGTTTAACTTTGCAATGAATCCTCTAGAATCCCCATGGCTTTATAATGTGTACTCAATAGGAAATTCAAGGCCTGAACTGGCTTCTAGAAGGGAACAGTGGGACAATATCAGAGCATATCCACGAATATAACTTAGCTGGTGAAACTGCACTGAAGTGGAGTTCCAATGGGGTACTCATTGAAAATCTTACATTGGATTAGACAGCTTTACACAGGAATGGTGAAACGTTTAGCCTCAGCACATATGTCACCACATCAAAATGCTGGAAATACACGGCAGATCAGTCAGTTATGCAAAGAAAAAGACAGATTAATGTTTCAGGCGAGACCCTTTATCCGAGAATTCCCACAGGCTTGGCTGTTTTGGGAAATGGAAAGTGTCAGACTAGTGTAGTTGGAAATGTGTCATGTTGTGGCAGTGTAGTGGGAACTTCAATCTTTATCGAACCATACCAATGATGTGCTTGATGTTGTCACTTGGTTTCAGAACACCATTCCTTACTATTGTTGAAAAATCAAAGAGGTTACACAGTCAAATGGCAGTAATAATACATTAAGTCACCAGGCTTTTCAATTGAGGTTGTATTTCAGATGGTTTAATCAAACAATCTCATCAAATGTTTCGTCAATGGCTGCAACATTGGAAAATGTTCCAGTGAGACATGGTGAGCTATATATCATCTGCAAAAATGTATTTAATACCTGAGATGAGAGTGACTGCCCTTGACATCAAGGCACCATTTGACCGAGTGTGGCATCAAGGAGCCCTAATAAAATTGAAGTCAATGGGAACCAGGGGGAAAACTCTCCACTGGCTGGAGTCATACCTAGCACAAAGGAAGATGGTTGTGGTGGTTTAAGGTCAATCATCACAGCCACAGGACATCGCTGCAGGTGTTCCTCAGGGAAGTGTCCTAGGCCCAACCATCTTCAGCTGCTTCATCGATGACCTTCCCTCCATCATAAGGTCAGAAGTGGGGATGATCGCTGATGATTGCACAGGAGATTCGCAACTCCTCAGATAATGAAGCAGTCCATGCCCGCATGCAGCAAGATCTGGACGACAGTCAAGCTTGGGCTGATAAGTGGCAAGTAATATTCGCGCCACACAAGTTCCAGGCAATGACTATCTCCAACAAGCGAGAGTCTAACCACATCCACTTGACATTCAACGGCATTACCATCGCCGAATCCCCCACCATCAACATCCTGGGGGTAACCATTGACCAGAAGCTTAACTGAACCAGCCACATAAATACTGTGGCAACAAGAGCAGGCCAGAGACTGGGTATTCTGCGATGAGTGTCTCACCTCCTGACTCCCCAAAGCCTTTCCACCATCTACAAGGCACAAGTAAGGAATGTGATGGAATACTCTCCACTTGTCTGAATGAGTGCAGCTCCAACAACACTCAAAAAGCTCGACACCATCCAGGACAAAGCAGCCCGCTTGATTGGCACCTCATCCACTACCTTAAACATTCACTCCCTCCACCACCGGCGTACCGTGGCTGCAGTGTGTACCATCTACAAGATGCATTGCAGCAACTCGCCAAGGCTTCTTCGGCAGCACCTCCCAAACCTGCGACTTCTACCACCTAGAAGGACAAGGGCAGCGGGCGCATGGGAACACCACCACCTCCAAGTGCCCCTCCAAGTCACACACCATCCTGACTTGGAAATATATCGCCGTTCCTTCATCGTCGCTGGGTCAAAATCCTGGAACTCCCTCCCTAACAGCACTGTGGGAGTACCTTCACCACACGGACTGCAGCGGTTCAAGAAGGCGACTCACCACCACCTTCTCAAGGGAAATTAGGGATGGGCAATAAATGCTGGCCTTGCCAGCGACGCCCACATCCCAGGAATGAAAAAAAAATGAGGCAATGACTAAATTACTTTCCTTAGAACAGAACATAGATTTAATGTTATGGAACAAGGGGTTCTAAATTAGTGGATTTACTCATAACAAAGTAAGCTGACTGGCAGGGGACTATGATGGGGGAAAATTTTCACTTAGTGGGGATCCCCGAGAGGTTAGAACAAGGCCAACCTCTAAAATTAAGGAAAGTGCCTGTAAAAAAAAAAAATCCTGGGATTTTATACTGTTACTGCATTTGAGCGGGCCTACAGATTACTAGTCCTGACACCTTAAGCAGGGCAACAAACCTTTCACACAAACCTGTTTTCAATGGTTTCATATGTGGACATTCAGTTGGGGAGGTGGGGGGGGGGAGGAGATTTTCTTGATATCGTCAGGAAAATGATGGGATGGGATTTCATCCACCCACCTGATGCCGCCTGGTTGCAATTTCCATGGAGGGACCCTCTTTGAGTATGAGGGATAGGAATCCCGCTCTGCTTCTGGGTGGACAGGAAATCGGGGTGGGCTGCAACAGTGAAGAGATTGCTGCAGTTGAGATGGCCACTAGTATAAAAGGTCATTCGAGAGAGAGAGAGAGAGAGCTGGAGCTGCACTTGAACATTGAAATACTTGGTAGAAGGAGGAGCACCATCTGGGGGTGGGGTGGGGGTCTGCAATGCCAGCGATAAGAACCAGAAGACATGAGTTGTTTGGCACCCAGGGAGTTATGTCCCAGAAAACGGATGTACATACAGTTTGGAGAGTCTCACCTCATGAATACCCATTTAGTGTTGGAAACATTTTAATGGCCCCACCAGGCTCATTACTTCATTTAGTCTGTCTATGCCCCTTTTTAACTTCCTACTAACATCCACATAACTTACTATGCCTCCTAACTTAGCGGATAATTTTGACTTTGATAGTGTAAAATGGATGATAGCGAATCAGCAGCCCGTTTTACATCTCCCCGATTTTCATTTCTATTGGTCAATCGGGAGAGATGTAAAATGGACTGCCAATTCGCTGTCTTACACTATCACACAAAGTCAAAATTACCCCTTTAATGTCGACTGCAAACCTGGATATACAACTCTCTATTCCTTCATCTAAGTCATGAATATATATGGTGTAACGCTGAGGCCCTTGTACATATCCCTGGGAAACACCACTTGTGTTCCACTTGCCAATCAAAGAATGTTCACTTTATCCCTACTCTCAGTTTTTAATTCTTTGGCTGAGGCAAAGGTTTTTCTATCCTAGAACTCAGTTCCCAATTGAACCTACTCCAAAGGGTCTTGTAAACTGGTGTGTATGTTGTTGCACAAGATAATTAAGTGTAGGTCAATTCCTTAAGGATTGTATTTAATTAAATGAGAATAGCTTCTGGCCTTTTTGAAGGATAGGTTGCTTCTCTTACCTACAGTCTAATCTTTATGCTATGAAGTCAACTAGGTTCTATTTCCCTATGGGCAGCTAGTGGGATTCATTCTTTCCTGTTGTAACCTGGGCTATTTTTTGTATAGATTAAGATACTTATTTACACTGCTACAGTTTTCTTTTTTGTTTGGAATGAGATTGGAACACTGTTCATTCACTGCTTCCCTAGCACTGTGCTCTCTCTCTAAATTCCTTGTTTGAATTCCTCCAGTCTGGCTTTTCTCCTTGTGGTGTTGAGTTGACTCTAGCTAAAGTCATGAACGATATCCTTGTGAGTATGACTGTCTGCATTTGATATGGTTGACCACACCTTCCTCCTCTATTGACTCTTCTCCATTGTCCAGTTCTGTGGGACTGCCCTTGCGTGATTCCATTCCAGCCTATCCAGAAGTAGCCAGCGCCTCCCCAATGATGGCTTTGCTTCATTCCCTGACACTTCTAGAGTCCCACAATGTTCTATTCTTGATCCCTTCTTTCAATGAAAGATATGGAACTGAAGATATTTGGAGGATATTACAATGATTTATTGCTCCACTGCACATGACTCATATGTGTGCTTACAATTGATATTCATTTCCTTAAAGAGCCTTTCATTAATGTCTCAGACCACATGGCCAATATGGATGGAGTTCATTGGACTTAGCCAATGGGTAGAGACTAAATGACTTGCTGCTTACAGTGGTTTATTAACAACTATTTGCTTAATAATAAGAGGTGGAAAGAGTTAAACCAGATTGTAAAATGCAGGTGTCTTCTCTTAGGCAGTCCCTCGGAACCGAGGATGACTTGCCTCCACATTAAAAATGAGTTCTCAGGTGACTGATGAGTCCAATGCGGGACCTACAGTCTCTGTCACAGGTGGGGCAGACGGTGGTTGAAGGGGCGGGTGGGTGGGGTGCTTGGGTTGATGTGCGCTTCTTCCACTGTTTGCGCTTGGTTTCCGCTTGCTCCCAGCGAAGAGACTCGAGGTATTCGGCGCCTTCCCGGATGCTTCTCCTCCACTTTGTGCGGTCTTGGGCCAGGGATTCCCAGGTGTCGGTGGGGATGTTGCACTTTTTCAAGGAGGCTTTGAGGGAGTCCTTGAAGCGTTTCCTCTGCCCACCTAGGGCTCTCTAGCCGTGTCGGAGCTCCGAGTAGAGCACTTGTTTTGGGAGTCTCGTATCGGGCATGCGGATGATGTGACCCATCCATCGGAGCTGATCGAGCGTGGTCAAAGCTTCGATGCTGGGGATGTTGGCCTGAGCGAGAACACTGATGTTGGTGCGCCTATCCTGCCAATGGATTTGCAGAATCTTGCGGAGGCAGCGTTGGTGGTACCTCTCCAGTGCTTTGAGGTGCCTGCTGTACATGGTCCATGTCTCTGAGGCATACAGGAGGGCGGGTATTACTACTGCTCTGTAGACCATGAGCTTGGTGCCGGGTTTGCAGGTGTATAATTCCCCTTGCTGGTGCAGGTGTATAATTCCCCTTGCTGAAAACGAAAGTAAAAAGAGATACGCGAGTTAAAGATAAAATTGAAAGCATATTTGAATAAAAGGTCCCAACAGATGCTTATAGATCTTAATATAGCTAAAAGGGATTTGAAAAGCATTATTAGTTAAAATTAGCATTTGCCTTTAATTCCTTTAGAGCCTCTTTTTATGAAAATGGTGACTGAATGGCTAAGTATTAGTACATACTGCTAAATATGCAGAGGTTACCAGATTTATCCCCTCTTAAAAACCCTGAGTAAAACATTCAGTTTGAGATATTACAGAAAGTAACTCGGTCATGTACAATGCAGTCACATTGCAAGTTTAACATTGGTGCAGAGCTGTTACAGTTTCATACCAACGCTACACTTGTGGAGTGTAAATAAGTACATAAGAAATAGGAGCAGGAGTAGGCCATTTGGCCCCTCGAGCCCGCTCCGCCATTCAATAACATCATGGCTGATCTGGTCTTGGCCTCAACTCCACTTTCCTGCCCGCTCCCCATAACCCTTGACTCCCTTATTGTTCAAAACTCTGTCTATCTCCATCTTAAATATATTCAATGACCCAGCCTCCACAGCTCTCTGGGGTAGAGAATTCCAAAGATTCACGACGCTCTGAGAGAAGAAATTCCTCCTCATCTCCGTTTTAGATTGGCTGCAGGGTGACCAAGGCTGGGAGCTGAATATCCAAGGATATCGATATTTAGGAAGGATAGGCGAAAGGGAAAAGGAGGTGGGGTGGCGTTAATAAAGGATGAAATCAGAGTAATAGTGAGAAAGGATATTGGCTCAGAAAATAAAGATGTAGAATCAGTCTGGGTGGAGCTAAGAAGCACCAAGGGGCAGAAAACATTGGTGGGAGTTGTCTATAGGCCTCCAAACAGTAGTGGTAATGTAGGGGATGGCATCAAACAGGAAATTAGAGATGCATGTAACAAGGGTACGACAGTAATCATGGGTGACTTTAATCTACATATAGACTGGCCAAACCAAATTAGCAATAATACTGTGGAGGATGAATTCCTGGAGTGTGTACAAGATGGTCTTTTAGACCAGTACGTTGAGGAGCCAACTAGGGAACAGGCTATCCTAGATTGGGTATTGTGCAATGAGAAGGGGTTAATTAATAATCTTGTTGTGCGGGGTCCTTTAAGGAAGAGTGACCATAACATGATAGAATTCTTCATTAAGATGGAAAGTGAAGAAGTCCAATCCAAAACTAGGGTCCTAAATCTAAACAAAGGAAACTATGAAGGTATGAGGAGTGAGTTGGCTATGATAGATTGGGGAGCTTCATTAAAAGGCATGACGGTGGATAGGCAATGGCTAACATTTAAGGAATGAATGCATGAATTGCAACAGTTATACATTCCTTTCTGGTGCAAAAACACAAAAGGAAAAGCGGCCCAACCATGGCTAACAAAAGAAATTAAGGATAGTATTAGATCCAAAGAGGAGTCATATAAAGTTGCCAGAAAAAGTAGCAAGCCTGAGGATTGGGAGCAGTTTAGAGTTCAGCAAAAAAGGACCAAGAGATTGATTAAGAGGGGAAAAATAGAATATGAGAGTAAACTTACAAGGAACATAAAAGCTTCTACAAGAATGTAAAAAGAAAAAGATTAGTGAACACAAATGTAGGTCCCTTACAGTCAGAAACGGAAGAATTTATAATGGGGAACAAGGAAATGGCAGAGGAATTAAACAAATACTTTGGTTCTGTCTTCACGGAAGAGGACACAAATAACT
>JASTWF010000534.1:0-329111 GCA_030390025.1 Squalus acanthias | reverse complement strand
TAGTACAGGACACTGCTCTAGTATGGGACACTGCTCTAGTACAGAACACTGCACTAGTACTGGTCACTGCACTAGTACAGGACACTGTTCTAGTACTGGACACTGCTCTAGTATGGGACACTGCTCTAGTACAGGACACTGCTCTAGTACGGGATACTGCTCTAGTACTGGACACTGCTGTAGTACAGGACACTGCTCTAGTACAGGACACTGCTCTAGTATGGGACACTGTTCTAGTACAGGACACTGCTCTAGTACAGGACACTGCTCTAGTACGGGACACTGCTCTAGTACTGGGCACTGCTCTAGTACAGGACACTGTTCTAGTACTGGACACTGCTCTAGTGCAGGACACAGCTCTAGTACAGGACACTGCTCTAGTACGGGACACTGCTCTAGTACAGGACACTGCTCTAGTACAGGACACTGCTCTAGTACAGGACACTGCTCTAGTACAGGACACTGCTCTAGTACGGGACACTGCTCTAGTACAGGACACTGCTCTAGTACTGGACACTGCTCTAGTACAGAACACTGCTCTAGCACGTGACACTGCTCCAGTACAGGACACTGTTCTAGTACAGGACACTGCTCTAGTACAGGAAACTAATCTAGCACATGACACTGCTCCAGTAGAGGACACTGCTCTAGTACGGGACACTGCTCTAGTACTGGACACTGCTCTAGTACAGGAGGCTGCTCTAGTACAGGGCACTGCTCTAGTACAGGACAGAACTGTTATGTGGGACACTGCTTTAGAACAGGACTCTGCTCTAGTACAGGACACTGCTGTAGTTCAGGACACTGCTCTAGTTCAGGGCAATGCGCTAATTAAGGACACTGCTCTAGTACAGGACTCTGATCTAGTACAGGACACTGCTCTTCTATGGGACACTGGCTAATACGGGACACTGCTCTAGTCAGGTACACTGCTGTGGCAGAGGAAACTGCTCCAATAAAGGACTCTGCTCTACCATAGGACACTGCTCTAGTACAGGATACTGTTCTATTACTGGACACTGCTCGAGTACAGGACAATGCTCCAGTACTGGACACTGTTCTAGTACGGGACACTGCTCTAGTGCAGGACACTGTTCTAGTACAGGACACTGCTCTAGTACAGGACACTGCTCTAGTACAGGACACTGTTCTACTACTGGACACTGCTCCAATACAGGAAACTGCTCTAGTACAGGACACTGTTCTACTACTGGACACTGCTCTAGTACTGGACACTGCTCCAGTACTGGACACTGCTCTAGTACTGGACACTGCTCTAGTACAGGACACTGCTCTAGTACAGGACACTGCTCTAGTACTGGGCACTGCTCTAGTACAGGACACTGCTCTAGTACAGGGCACTGCTCCAGTACGGGACACTGCTCTAGTACTAGGCAATGCTCTAGTACAAGACACTACTCTAATACAGGACACTTCTCCAATAGAGGAAACGGCACTCGTACGGGACACTGCTCTAGTGCTGGACACTGCTCCAGTACAAGACACTGCTCTAGTAGAGGACACTGCTCTAGTACTGGGCACTGTTCTAGCACAGGATACTGCTGTAGTACAGGACACTGCTCTAGTACTGGACACTGCTCTAGTACAGGACACAGCTATAGCACAGGACACAGCTATAGCACAGGACACTGCTCTAGTACAGGACACTGATCTAGCACATGACACTGTTCTAGTACAGGACACTGCTCTAGTACAGGACACTGCTCTAGCACAGAACACTGCTCTAGTACAGGACACTGCTCTAGTACTGGACACTGCTCTAGCACGTGACACTGCTCCAGTACAGGACACTGCTCCAGTACTGGACACTGTTCTAGTACTGGACACTGCTCCAGTACTGGACACTGTTCTAGTACAGGACACTGCTGGAGTAAAGGACACTGATTCAGTACAGGACACTGTTCCAATACAGGACACTGCTCTAGTACAGGACACTGCTCTAGTGCAGGACACCGTTCTAGTACAGGACACTGCTCTAGTACAGGACACTGCTCTAGTACAGGACACTGTTCTACTACTGGACACTGCTCTAGTACAGGACACTGCTCTAGTACAGGACACTGCTCTACTGCAGGACACTGCTCTAGTACAGGACACTGCTCTAGTACAGGACACTGCTCTGGTACTGGACACTGCTCTAGTACAGGACACTGCTCTAGTACTGGACACTGCTCTAGTACTGGACACTGCTCTAGTACTGGACACTGCTCTAGTACAGGACACTGCTCTAGTACAGGACACTGCTCTAGTAAAGGACACTGCTCTAGTACAGGACACTGCTCTAGTATAGGACACTACTCTAGTACAGGACACTGCTCCAGTACGGGACACTGCTCTAGTAAAGGACACTGCTCTAGTACAGGACACTGCTCTAGTACAAGACACTACTCTATTACAGGACACTGCTCTGGTAGAGGAAACGGCTCTCGTACGGGACACTGCTCTTGTGCTGGACACTGCTCTATTACTGGGCACTGTTCTAGCACAGGATACTGCTCTAGTACAGGACACTGCTCTAGTACTGGACACTGCTCTAGTACTGGACACTGCTCTAGTACGGGACACTGCTCGAGTAAGGTACACTGCTCTAGTAGAGGACACTGCAGTAGCAGAGGAAACTGCTCCAATACAGGACTCTGCTCTAGTAGAGGACACTGCTCGAGTATAGGACACTGCTCGAGTACAGGACACTGATTTAGTACAGGACACTGTTCTAGTACAGGACACTGCTCTAGTACGGGACACTGCTCTAGTACAGGACACTGCTCTAGTACTGGACACTGCTCTAGTACTGGACACTGCTCTAGTACTGGACACTGCTCTAGTATGGGACACTGTTCTAGTACAGGACACTGCTCTAGTGCAAGACACTGCTCTAGTACAGGACACTGCTCGAGTTCAGGACACTGCTCTAATTAAGGACACAGCTCTAGTACAGGACACTGCTCTAGTACAGGACTATGCTCTAGTACAGGACACTGCTCTAGTACAGAACACTGCTCTAGTATGGGACACTGCTCTAGTACAGAACACTGCTCTAGTACAGGACACTGCACTAGTACTGGTCACTGCACTAGTACAGGACACTGTTCTAGTACTGGACACTGCTCTAGTATGGGACACTGCTCTAGTACAGGACACTACTCTAGTACGGGATACTGCTCTAGTACTGGACACTGCTGTAGTACAGGACACTGCTCTAGTACAGGACACTGCTCTAGTATGGGACACTGTTCTAGTACAGGACACTGCTCTAGTACAGGACACTGCTCTAGTACGGGACACTGCTCTAATTAAGGACACTGCTCTAGTACAGGACACTGCTCTAGTACAGGACACTGCTCTAGTACAGAACACTGCTCTAGTACTGGACATTGCTCTAGCACGTGACACTGCTCCAGTACAGGACACTGTTCTAGCACGTGACACTGCTCCAGTACAGGACACTGCACTAGTACGGGACACTGCTCTAGTACAGAACACTGCTCTAGCACGTGACACTGCTCCAGTACAGGACACTGTTCTAGTACAGGACACTGCTCTAGTACAGGAAACTAATCTAGCACATGACACTGCTCCAGTAGAGGACACTGCTCTAGTACGGGACACTGCTCTAGTACTGGACACTGCTCTAGTACAGGAGGCTGCTCTAGTACAGGGCACTGCTCTAGTACAGGACAGAACTGTTGTGTGGGACACTGCTTTAGAACAGGACTCTGCTCTAGTACAGGACACTGCTGTAGTTCAGGACACTGCTCTAGTTCAGGGCAATGCGCTAATTAAGGACACTGCTCTAGTACAGGACTCTGATCTAGTACAGGACACTGCTCTTCTATGGGACACTGGCTAATACGGGACACTGCTCTAGTAAGGTACACTGCTGTAGCAGAGGAAACTGCTCCAATAAAGGACTCTGCTCTACCATAGGACACTGCTCTAGTACAGGATACTGTTCTAGTACTGGACACTGCTCGAGTACAGGACAATGCTCCAGTACTGGACACTGTTCTAGTACGGGACACTGCTCTAGTGCAGGACACTGTTCTAGTACAGGACACTGCTCTAGTACAGGACACTGCTCTAGTACAGGACACTGCTCTACTACTGGACACTGCTCTAGTACAGGAAACTGCTCTAGTACAGGACACTGTTCTACTACTGGACACTGCTCTAGTACAGGACACTGCTCTAGTACAGGACACTGCTCTGGTACTGGACACTGCTCTAGTACAGGACACTGCTCTAGTACTGGACACTGCTCTAGTACAGGACACAGCTCTAGTACAGGACACTGCTCTAGTACAGAACACTGCTCTAGTACTGGACATTGCTCTAGCATGTGACACTGCTCCAGTACAGGACACTGCTCTAGTACAGGACACTGCTCTAGTACAGGACACTGCTCTGGTACTGGACACTGCTCTAGTACAGGACACTGCTCTAGTACTGGACACTGCTCTAGTACAGGACACAGCTCTAGTACAGGACACTGCTCTAGTACAGAACACTGCTCTAGTACAGAACACTGCTCTAGTACTGGACACTGCTCTAGTACAGGACACAGCTCTAGTACAGGACACTGCTCTAGTACAGGACACTGCTCTAGTACAGAACACTGCTCTAGTACTGGACACTGCTCTAGTACAGGACACTGTTCTACTACTGGACACTGCTCTAGTACAGGACACTGCTCTAGTACAGGACACTGCTCTAGTGCAGGATACTGCTCTAGTACAGGACACTGCTCTAGTACAGGACACTGTTCTACTACTGGACACTGCTCTAGTACAGGACACTGCTCTAGTACAGGACACTGCTCTAGTACAGGACACTGCTCTTTTGCAGGATACTGCTCTAGTACAGGACACTGCTCTAGTACAGGACACTGTTCTACTACTGGACACTGCTCTAGTACAGGACACTGCTCTAGTACAGGACACTGATCTAGTACAGGACACTGCTATAGTACAGGACACTGCTCTAGTACTGGGCACTGCTCTAGTACAGGGCACTGCTCTAGTACAGGACACTGCTCTGGTACTGGACACTGCTCTAGTACAGGACACTGCTCTAGTACGGGACACTGCTCTAGTACTGGGCATTGCTCTAGTACAGGATACTGCTCTAGTACGGGACACTGCTCTAGTACTGGACACTGCTCTAGTACAGGACACTGCTCTAGTACTGGACACTGCTCTAGTACAGGATATTGCTCTAGTACAGGACACTGCTCTAGTACAGGACACTGCTCTAGTACAGGACACTGCTCTAGTACAGGATACAACTCTTGTGTGGGACACTGCTTTAGAACAGGACTCTGTTCCAATACAGGACACTGCTGTAGTTCAGGACACTGCTCTAGTTCAGTGCAATGCGCTAATTAAGGACACAGCTCTAGTACAGGACTCTGCTCTAGTACAGGACACTGCTCTTCTATGGGACACTGGCTAATACGGGACACTGCTCTGGTAAGGTGGACTGCTGTAGCAGAGGAAGCTGCTCCAATAAAGGACTCTGCTCTACCATAGGACACTGCTCTAGTACAGGACACTGTTCTAGTACTGGACACTGCTCGAGTACAGGACACTGCTCCAGTACTGGACACTGTTCTAGTACAGGACACTGCTCGAGTAAAGGACACTGATTCAGTACAGGACACTGTTCCAATACAGGACACTGCTCTAGTACTGGACACTGCTCTAGTACGGGACACTGCTCTAGTGCAGGACACTGTTCTAGTACAAGACACTGCTCTAGTACAGGACACTGCTCTAGTACAGGACACTGTTCTACTACTGGACAGTGCTCTAGTACAGGACACTGCTCTAGTACAGGACACTGCTCTAGTACTGGGCACTGCTCTAGTACAGGACACTGCTCTAGTACAGGACACTGCTCTGGTACTGGACACTGCTCTAGTACAGGACACTGCTCTTGTACTGGACACTGCTCTAGTACGGGACACTGCTCTAGTACTGGACACTGCTCTAGTACTGGACACTGCTCTAGTACTGGACACTGCTCTAGTACAGGACACATGCTCTAGTACAGGACACTGCTCTAGTACAGGACACTGCTCTAGTACAGGACACTGCTCCAGTACGGGACACTGTTCTACTACTGGACACTGCTCTAGTATGGGACACTGCTCTAGTACAGGACACTGCTCTAGTACAGGACACTGCTCTAGTACTGGACACTGCTCTAGCACGTGACATTGCTCTAGTACAAGACACTGCTCCAGCACGTGAAACTGCTCTATTACAGGACACTGCTCTAGTACAGGACACTGCTCTAGCACATGACACAGCTCCAGTACAGGACACTGCTCTAGTACTGGACACTGCTCTAGTACATGACACAGCTCCAGTACAGGACACTGCTCCAGTACAGGACACTGCTCTAGTACTTGACACTGCTCTAGCACATGACACAGCTCCAGTACAGGACACTGCTCCAGTACAGGACACTGCTCTAGTACTGGACACTGCTGTAGTACAGGACACTGCTCTAGTACTGGACACTGCTCTAGTACAGGACACTACTCTAGTACAGGACACTGCTCTAGTACAGGACACTGCTCTAGTACAGAAAACTGCTCTAGTACAGGACACTGCTAGAGTTCAGGACGCTGCCCTAGTACAGAACACTGCTCCAGTACTTGACGCTACTCTAGTAGAGGACACAGCTATAGTACAGGGCACTGCTCCAGTACAGGACACTGCTCTAGTACAGGACACTGCTCTAGTACAGGACACTGCTCTAGTACAGTACACTGCTATCGTACAGGACACTGCTATAGTATAGGACACTGCTCTAGTACAGGACACTGCTCTAGTACTGGACACTGCTCTAGTGCAGGACACTGCTCTAGTACAGGAAACTGCTCTAGTACAGGGCACTGCCCTAGTACAGGGCTCTGCTCTAGTACAGCACACAGCTATAGCACAGGACACAGCTACAGCACAGCACACTGCTCTCGTACAGGACACCGCTCTAGTACAGGACACTGCTCTAGTACAGGACACTGCTCTAGTACGGGACACTGCTCTAGTACAGAACACTGCTCTAGTACAGGACACTGCTCTAGTACTTGTCACTGCACTAGTACAGGACACTGTTCTAGTACTGGACACTGCTCTAGTACAGGACACTGCTGTCGTACAGGACACTGCTCTAGTACTGGACACTTCTCCAGTACAGGACACTGCTCTAGTACAGAACACAGCTATAGCACAGGGCACAGCTATAGCACAGGACACTGCTCTAGTACAGAACACTGCTGTCGTACAGGACACTGCTCTAGTACTGGACACTTCTCCAGTACAGGACACTGCTCTAGTACAGAACACTGCTCTAGTACAGGACACTGCTCTAGTACAGGAAACTACTCTAGCACATGACACTGCTCCAGGACAGGACACTGCTCCAGTACATGACACTGTTCTAGTACAGAACACTGCTCTAGTACAGGACACTGTACTAGTACGGGACACTGCTCCAGTATGGGACACTGCTCTAGTACGGGACACTGCTCTAGTACAGCACGCTGTTCTAGTACTGGTCACTGCACTAGTACAGGACACTGTTCTAGTACTGGACACGGCTCTTGTATGGGACACTGCTCTAGTACAGGACACTGCTCTAGTACGGGACACTGCTCTAGTACAGGACACTGCTCTAGTAAAGGAAACTACTCTAGCACATGACACTGCACCAGTAGAGGACACTGCCCTAGTACGGGACACTGCTCTAGTACAGGACACTGCTCTAGTACAGGAGGCTGCTCTAGTACAGGACACTGCTCTAGTACAGGACACAACTGTTGTGTGGGACACTGCTTTAGAACAGGACTCTGTTCCAGTACAGGACACTGCTGTAGTTCAGGACACTGCTCTAGGTCAGGGCAATGCGCTAATTAAGGACACTGCTCTAGTACAGGACTCTGCTCCAGTACAGGACACTGCTCTTGTATGGGACACTGGCTAATACGGGACACTGCTCTAGTAAGGTAGACTGCTGTAGCAGAGGAAACTGCTCCAATAAAGGACTCTGCTCTACCATAGGACACTGCTCTAGTACAGGACACTGTTCTCGTACTGGACACTGCTCGAGTACAGGACACTGCTCCAGTACTGCACACTGCTCTAGTACAGGACACTGCTCTAGTACTGGGCACTGCTCTAGTACAGGACACTGCTCTAGTACAGGACACTGCTCTGGTACTGGACACTGCTCTAGTACTGGACACTGCTCTAGTACAGGACACTGCTCTAGTACGGGATACTGCTCTAGTACAGGACACTGCTCTAGTACAGGACACTGCTCTAGTACAGGACACTGCTCTAGTACAGGACACTGCTCTAGTACAGGACACTGCTCCAGTACGGGACACTGCTCTAGTACAAGACACTACTCTATTACAGGACACTGCTCTAGTACAGGACACTGCTCTAGTACAGGACACTGCTCTAGTAAAGGAAACGGCACTCGTACGGGACACTGCTCTAGTGCTGGACACTGCTCCAGTACAAGACACTGCTCTAGTACAGGATACTCCTCTAGTACTGGGCACTGCTCTAGTACAGCATACTGCTCTAGTACTAGACACTGCTCTAGTACAGGACACTGCTCTAGTACTGGGCACTGCTCTAGTACAGGATACTGCTCTAGTACTGGACACTGCTCTAGTACTGGACACTGTTCTAGTACAGGACACTGCTCTAGTACCGGACGCTGCTCTAGTACAGGATACTGCTCTAGTACAGGACACTGCTCTAGTACAGCACACTGCTCTAGTACTGGGCACTGCTCTAGTACAGGATACTGCTCTAGTACAGGACACTGCTCTAGTACTGGACACTGCTCTAGTACAGGACACTGCTCTAGTACTGGACACTGCTCTAGTACTGGACACTGCTCTAGTACGGGACACTGCTCTAGTACAGGACACTGTGCTAGTACAGGACACTGCTCTAGTACA
The DNA here is from genome assembly GCA_030390025.1 of Squalus acanthias. Classification (NCBI taxonomy): domain Eukaryota; kingdom Metazoa; phylum Chordata; class Chondrichthyes; order Squaliformes; family Squalidae; genus Squalus; species Squalus acanthias. The sequence goes on along the minus strand of JASTWF010000534.1, from coordinate 320,107 downwards.
GGACACTGCTCTAGTACAGGATACAACTCTTGTGTGGGACACTGCTTTAGAACAGGACACTGTTCTAGTACTGGACACTGCTCGAGTACAGGACACTGCTGCAGTACTGGACACTGTTCTAGTACAGGACACTGCTCGAGTAAAGGACGCTGATTCAGTACAGGACACTGTTCCAATACAGGACACTGCTCTAGTACGAGACACTGCTCTAGTGCAGGACACTGTTCCAGTACAAGACACTGCTCTAGTACAGGACACTGCTCTAGTACAGGACACTGTTCTACTACTGGACACTGCTCTAGTACAGGACACTGCTCTAGTACAGGACACTGCTCTAGTACTGTGCACTGCTCTAGTACAGGACACTGCTCTAGTGCAGGACACTGCTCTGGTACTGGACACTGCTCTCGTACAGGACACTGCTCTAGCACGTGACATTGCTCTAGTACAAGACACTGCTCCAGCACGTGAAACTGGTCTATTACAGGACACTGCTCTTGTACAGGACACTGCTCTAGCACATGACACAGCTCCAGTACAGGACACTGCTCCAGTACAGGACACTGCTCTAGTACTGGACACTGCTCTAGCACATGACACAGCTCCAGTACAGGACACTGCTCCAGTACAGGTCACTGCTCTAGTACTGGACACTGCTCTAGTACAGGACACTGCACTAGTACTGGACACTGCTCTAGAACAGGACACTACTCTAGTACAGGACACTGCTCTAGTACAGGACACTGCTCTAGTACAGAAAACTGCTCTAGTACAGGACACTACTATCGTACAGTAAACTGCTATAGTATAGGACACTGCTCTAGTACAGGACACTGCTCTAGTACAGGACACTGCTCTCATGCAGGACACTGCTCTAGTACAGGAAACTGCTCTACTACAGGGCACTGCCCTAGTACAGGGCACTGCTCTAGTAAAGGACACAGCTATAGTACAGGACACAGCTATAGCACAGGACACTGCTCTAGTACAGGACACTGCTCTAGTACAGGACACTGCTCTAGTACAGGACACTGCTCTAGTACGGGACACTGCTCTAGTACAGAACATTGCTCTAGTACAGGACACTGCTCTAGTACTGGTCACTGCACCAGTACAGGACACTTTTCTAGTACTGGACACTGCTCTAGTACAGGACACTGCTCTAGTACAGGGTGCTGCCCTAGTACAGGGCACTGCTCTAGTACAGGACACAGCTATTGCACAGGACACTGCTCTAGTACAGAACACTGCTCCTGTACAGGACACTGCTCTAGTACTGGTCACTGCACTAGTACAGGACACTGTACTAGTACGGGACACTGCTCCAGTATGGGACACTGCTCTAGTACGGGACACTGCTCTAGTACAGGACACTGTTCTAGTACTGGTCACTGCACTAGTACAGGACACTGTTCTAGTACTGGACACGGCTCTAGTAGGGGACACTGCGCTAGTACAGGACACTGCTCTAGTACAGGACACTGCTCTAGTACAGGATACAACTCTTCTGTGGGACACTGCTTTAGAACAGGACTCTGTTCCAATACAGGACACTGCTGTAGTTCAGGACACTGCTCTAGTTCAGGGCAATGCGCTAATTAAGGACACAGCTCTAGTACAGGACTCTGCTCTAGTACAGGACACTGCTCTTGTATGGGACACTGGCTAATACGGGACACTGCTCTGGTAAGGTACACTGCTGTAGCAGAGGAAACTGCTCCAATAAAGGACTCCGCTCTACCATAGGACACTGCTCTAGTACAGGACACTGTTCTAGTACTGGACACTGCTCGAGTACAGGACACTGCTCCAGTACTGGACACTGTTCTAGTACAGGACACTGCTCGAGTAAAGGACACTGATTCAGTACAGGACACTGTTCCAATACAGGACACTGCTCTAGTGCGGGACACTGCTCTAGTGCAGGACACTGTTCCAGTACAACACACTGCTCTAGTACAGGACACTGCTCTAGTACAGGACACTGTTCTACTACTGGACACTGCTCGAGTACAGGACACTGCTCTAGTACAGGACACTGCTCTAGTACTGGGCACTGCTCTAGTACAGGACACTGCTCTAGTACAGGACACTGCTCTGGTACTGGACACTGCTCTCGTACAGGACACTGCTCTAGCACGTGACATTGCTCTAGTACAAGACACTGCTCCAGCACGTGAAACTGGTCTATTACAGGACACTGCTCTAGTACAGGACACTGCTCTAGCACATGACACAGCTCCAGTACTGGACACTGCTCTAGTACTGGACACTGCTCTAGCACATGACACAGCTCCAGTACAGGACACTGCTCCAGTACAGGACACTGCTCTAGTACTGGACACTGCTCTAGCACATGACACAGCTCCAGTACAGGACACTGCTCCAGTACAGGTCACTGCTCTAGTACTGGACACTGCTCTAGTACAGGACACTGCACTAGTACTGGACACTGCTCTAGTACAGGACACTACTCTAGTACAGGACACTGCTCTAGTACAGGACACTGCTCTAGTACAGAAAACTGCTCTAGTACAGGACACTACTATCGTACAGGAAACTGCTATAGTATAGGACACTGCTCTAGTACAGGACACTGCTCTAGTACTGGACACTGCTCTCGTGCAGGACACTGCTCTAGTACAGGAAACTGATCTAGCACAGGTCACTGCCCTAGTACAGGGCACTTCTCTAGTAAAGGACACAGCTATAGCACAGGACACAGCTATAGCACAGGACACTGCTCTAGTACAGGACACTGCTCTAGTACAGAACACTGCTCTAGTACAGGACACTGCTCTAGTACTGGTCACTGCTCTAGTACGGGACACTGCTCTAGTACAGAACACTGCTCTAGTACAGGACACTGCTCTAGTACAGGACACTGCTCTAGTACAGGACACTGCTCTAGTACAGGACACTGCTCTAGTACAGGACACTGCTCTAGTACGGGACACTGCTCTAGTACAGGACACTGCTCTAGTACAGGACACTGCTCTAGTACAGGACACTGCTCTAGTACGGGACACTGCTCTAGTACAGAACACTGCTCTAGTACAGGACACTGCTCTAGTACTGGTCACTGCACTAGTACAGGACACTGTTCTAGTACTGGACACTGCTCTAGTACAGGACACTGCTCTAGTACAGGGCACTGCCCTAGTACAGGGCACTGCTCTAGTACAGTACACAGCTATTGCACAGGACACTGCTCTAGTACAGGACACTGCTCTAGTACTGGTCACTGCAGTAGTACAGGACACTGTTCTAGTACTGGACACTTCTCCAGTACAGGACACTGCTATAGTACAGAACACTGCTCTAGTACAGGACACTGCTCTAGTACAGGAAACTACTCTAGCACATGACACTGTTCTAGTACAGAACACTGCTCTAGTACAGGACACTGTACTATTACGGGACACTGCTCCAGTATGGGACACTGCTCTAGTGCGGGACACTGCTCTAGTACAGGACACTGTTCTAGTACTGGACACGGCTCTAGTATGGGACACTGCTCTAGTACAGGACACTGCTCTAGTACAGGACACTGCTCTAGTACAGGAAACTCCTCTAGTACTGGACACTGCTCTAGTACAGGATACTGCTCTAGTACAGGACACTGCTCTAGTACAGGACACTGCTCTAGTACAGGACACTGCTCTAGTACTGGACACTGCTCTAGTACTGGACACTGCTCTAGTACGGGACACTGCTCTAGTACAGGACACTGCTCTAGTACAGGACAGTGCTCTAGTACAGGACACTGCTCTAGTACAGGATACAACTCTTGTGTGGGACACTGCTTTAGAACAGGACTCTGTTCCAATACAGGACACTGCTGTATTTCAGGACACTGCTCTAGTTCAGGGCAATGCGCTAATTAAGGACACAGCTCTAGTACAGGACTCTGCTCTAGTACAGGACACTGCTCTTGTATGGGACACTGGCTAATACGGGACACTGCTCTGGTAAGGTACACTGCTGTAGCAGAGGAAACTGCTCCATAAAGGACTCTGCTCTACCATAGGACACTGCTCTAGTACAGGACACTGTTCTAGTACTGGACACTGCTCGAGTACAGGACACTGCTCCAGTACTGGACACTGTTCTAGTACAGGACACTGCTCGAGTAAAGGACACTGATTCAGTACAGGACACTGTTCCAATACAGGACACTGCTCTAGTACGGGACACTGCTCTAGTGCAGGACACTGTTCTAGTACAAGACACTGCTCTAGTACAGGACACTGCTCTAGTACAGGACACTGTTCTACTACTGGACACTGCTCTAGTACAGGACACTGCTCTAGTACAGGACACTGCTCCAGTACTGGGCACTGCTCTAGTACAGGACCCTGCTCTAGTACAGGACACTGCTCTGGTACTGGACACTGCTCTAGTACAGGACACTGCTCTAGTACTGGACACTGCTCTAGTACTGGACACTGCTCTAGTACTGGACACTGCTCTAGTACTGGACACTGCTCTAGTACTGGACACTGCTCTAGTACAGGACACATGCTCTAGTACAGGACACTGCTCTAGTACAGGACACTGCTCCAGTACGGGACACTGTTCTACTACTGGACACTGCTCTAGTATGGGACACTGCTCTAGTACAGGACACTGCTCTAGTACAGGACACTGCTCTAGTACTGGACACTGCTCTAGCACGTGACATTGCTCTAGTACAAGACACTGCTCCAGCACGTGAAACTGCTCTATTACAGGACACTGCTCTAGTACAGGACACTGCTCTAGTACAGGACACTGCTCTGGTACTGGACACTGCTCTCGTACAGGACACTGCTCTAGCACGTGACATTGCTCTAGTACAAGACACTGCTCCAGCACGTGAAACTGGTCTATTACAGGTCACTGCTCTAGTACAGGACACTGCTCTAGCACATGACACAGCTCCAGTACTGGACACTGCTCTAGTACTGGACACTGCTCTAGCACATGACACAGGTCCAGTACAGGACACTGCTCCAGTACAGGACACTGCTCTAGTACTGGACACTGCTCTAGCACATGACACAGCTCCAGTACAGGACACTGCTCCAGTACAGGTCACTGCTCTAGTACTGGACACTGCTCTAGTACAGGACACTGCACTAGTACTGGACACTGCTCTAGTACAGGACACTACTCTAGTACAGGACACTGCTCTAGTACAGGACACTGCTCTAGTACAGAAAACTGCTCTAGTACAGGACACTACTATCGTACAGGAAACTGCTATAGTATAGGACACTGCTTTGGTACAGGACACTGCTCTAGTACTGGACACTGCTCTCGTGCAGGACACTGCTCTAGTACAGGAAACTGCTCTAGCACAGGTCACTGCCCTAGTACAGGGCACTGCTCTAGTAAAGGACACAGCTATAGCACAGGACACAGCTATAGCACAGGACACTGCTCCATTACAGGACACTGCTCTAGTACAGGACACTGCTCTAGTACAGGACACTGCTCTAGTACGGGACACTGCTCTAGTACAGAACACTGCTCTAGTACAGGACACTGCTCTAGTACTGGTCTCTGCACTAGTACAGGACACTGTTCTAGTACTGGACACTGCTCTAGTACAGGACACTGCTCTAGTACAGAGCACTACCCTAGTACAGGGCACTGCTCTAGTACAGGACACAGCTATTGCACAGGACACTGCTCTAGTACAGAACACTGCTCTAGTACAGGACACTGCTCTAGTACTGGTCACTGCAGTAGTACAGGACACTGTTCTAGTACTGGACACTTCTCCAGTACAGGACACTGCTATAGTACAGAACACTGCTCTAGTACAGGACACTGCTCTAGTACAGGAAACTACTCTAGCACATGACACTGTTCTAGTACAGAACACTGCTCTAGTACAGAACACTGCTCCAGTACTTGACGCTACTCTAGTAGAGGACACAGCTATAGTACAGGGCACTGCTCCAGTACAGGACACTGCTCTAGTACAGGACACTGCTCTAGTACAGGACACTGCTCTAGTACAGTACACTGCTATCGTACAGGACACTGCTATAGTATAGGACACTGCTCTAGTACAGGACACTGCTCTAGTACTGGACACTGCTCTAGTGCAGGACACTGCTCTAGTACAGGAAACTGCTCTAGTACAGGGCACTGCCCTAGTACAGGGCTCTGCTCTAGTACAGCACACAGCTATAGCACAGGACACAGCTATAGCACAGCACACTGCTCTCGTACAGGACACTGCTCTAGTACAGGACACTGCTCTAGTACAGGACACTGCTCTAGTACGGGACACTGCTCTAGTACAGAACACTGCTCTAGTACAGGACACTGCTCTAGTACTTGTCACTGCACTAGTACAGGACACTGTTCTAGTACTGGACACTGCTCTAGTACAGGACACTGCTCTAGTACAGGGCACTGCCCTTGTACAGGGCTCTGCTCTAGTACAGGACACAGCTATAGCACAGGGCACAGCTATAGCACAGGACACTGCTCTAGTACAGAACACTGCTGTCGTACAGGACACTGCTCTAGTACTGGACACTTCTCCAGTACAGGACACTGCTCTAGTACAGAACACTGCTCTAGTACAGGACACTGCTCTAGTACAGGAAACTACTCTAGCACATGACACTGCTCCAGGACAGGACACTGCTCCAGTACATGACACTGTTCTAGTACAGAACACTGCTCTAGTACAGGACACTGTACTAGTACGGGACACTGCTCCAGTATGGGACACTGCTCTAGTACGGGACACTGCTCTAGTACAGCACGCTGTTCTAGTACTGGTCACTGCACTAGTACAGGACACTGTTCTAGTACTGGACACGGCTCTTGTATGGGACACTGCTCTAGTACAGGACACTGCTCTAGTACGGGACACTGCTCTAGTACAGGACACTGCTCTAGTAAAGGAAACTACTCTAGCACATGACACTGCACCAGTAGAGGACACTGCCCTAGTACGGGACACTGCTCTAGTACAGGACACTGCTCTAGTACAGGAGGCTGCTATAGTACAGGACACTGCTCTAGTACAGGACACAACTGTTGTGTGGGACACTGCTTTAGAACAGGACTCTGTTCCAGTACAGGACACTGCTGTAGTTCAGGACACTGCTCTAGGTCAGGGCAATGCGCTAATTAAGGACACTGCTCTAGTACAGGACTCTGCTCCAGTACAGGACACTGCTCTTGTATGGGACACTGGCTAATACGGGACACTGCTCTAGTAAGGTAGACTGCTGTAGCAGAGGAAACTGCTCCAATAAAGGACTCTGCTCTACCATAGGACACTGCTCTAGTACAGGACACTGTTCTCGTACTGGACACTGCTCGAGTACAGGACACTGCTCCAGTACTGCACACTGCTCTAGTACAGGACACTGCTCTAGTACTGGGCACTGCTCTAGTACAGGACACTGCTCTAGTACAGGACACTGCTCTGGTACTGGACACTGCTCTAGTACTGGACACTGCTCTAGTACAGGACACTGCTCTAGTACGGGATACTGCTCTAGTACAGGACACTGCTCTAGTACAGGACACTGCTCTAGTACAGGACACTGCTCTAATACAGGACACTGCTCTAGTACAGGACACTGCTCCAGTACGGGACACTGCTCTAGTACAAGACACTACTCTATTACAGGACACTGCTCTAGTACAGGACACTGCTCTAGTAAAGGAAACGGCACTCGTACGGGACACTGCTCTAGTGCTGGACACTGCTCCAGTACAAGACACTGCTCTAGTACAGGATACTCCTCTAGTACTGGGCACTGCTCTAGTACAGCATACTGCTCTAGTACTAGACACTGCTCTAGTACAGGACACTGCTCTAGTACTGGGCACTGCTCTAGTACAGGATACTGCTCTAGTACTGGACACTGCTCTAGTACTGGACACTGTTCTAGTACAGGACACTGCTCTAGTACCGGACGCTGCTCTAGTACAGGATACTGCTCTAGTACAGGACACTGCTCTAGTACAGCACACTGCTCTAGTACTGGGCACTGCTCTAGTACAGGATACTGCTCTAGTACAGGACACTGCTCTAGTACTGGACACTGCTCTAGTACAGGACACTGCTCTAGTACTGGACACTGCTCTAGTACTGGACACTGCTCTAGTACGGGACACTGCTCTAGTACAGGACACTGTGCTAGTACAGGACACTGCTCTAGTACAGGACACTGCTCTAGTACAGGATACAACTCTTGTGTGGGACACTCCCTTAGAACAGGACACTGTTCTAGTACTGGACACTGCTCGAGTACAGGACACTGCTGCAGTACTGGACACTGTTCTAGTACAGGACACTGCTCGAGTAAAGGACGCTGATTCAGTACAGGACACTGTTCCAATACAGGACACTGCTCTAGTACGAGACACTGCTCTAGTGCAGGACACTGTTCCAGTACAAGACACTGCTCTAGTACAGGACACTGCTCTAGTACAGGACACTGTTCTACTACTGGACACTGCTCTAGTACAGGACACTGCTCCAGTACAGGACACTGCTCTAGTACTGTGCACTGCTCTAGTACAGGACACTGCTCTAGTACAGGACACTGCTCTGGTACTGGACACTGCTCTCGTACAGGACACTGCTCTAGCACGTGACATTGCTCTAGTACAAGACACTGCTCCAGCACGTGAAACTGGTCTATTACAGGACACTGCTCTTGTACAGGACACTGCTCTAGCACATGACACAGCTCCAGTACAGGACACTGCTCCAGTACAGGACACTGCTCTAGTACTGGACACTGCTCTAGCACATGACACAGCTCCAGTACAGGACACTGCTCCAGTACAGGTCACTGCTCTAGTACTGGACACTGCTCTAGTACAGGACACTGCACTAGTACTGGACACTGCTCTAGAACAGGACACTACTCTAGTACAGGACACTGCTCTAGTACAGGACACTGCTCTAGTACAGAAAACTGCTCTAGTACAGGACACTACTATCGTACAGTAAACTGCTATAGTATAGGACACTGCTCTAGTACAGGACACTGCTCTAGTACTGGACACTGCTCTCATGCAGGACACTGCTCTAGTACAGGAAACTTCTCTACTACAGGGCACTGCCCTAGTACAGGGCACTGCTCTAGTAAAGGACACAGCTATAGCACAGGACACAGCTATAGCACAGGACACTGCTCTAGTACAGGACACTGCTCTAGTACAGGACACTGCTCTAGTACAGGACACTGCTCTAGTACGGGACACTGCTCTAGTACAGAACATTGCTCTAGTACAGGACACTGCTCTAGTACTGGTCACTGCACCAGTACAGGACACTTTTCTAGTACTGGACACTGCTCTAGTACAGGACACTGCTCTAGTACAGGGCGCTGCCCTAGTACAGGGCACTGCTCTAGTACAGGACACAGCTATTGCACAGGACACTGCTCTAGTACAGAACACTGCTCCTGTACAGGACACTGCTCTAGTACTGGTCACTGCACTAGTACAGGACACTGTACTAGTACGGGACACTGCTCCAGTATGGGACACTGCTCTAGTACGGGACACTGCTCTAGTACAGGACACTGTTCTAGTACTGGTCACTGCACTAGTACAGGACACTGTTCTAGTACTGGACACGGCTCTAGTAGGGGACACTGCGCTAGTACAGGACACTGCTCTAGTACAGGACACTGCTCTAGTACAGGATACAACTCTTCTGTGGGACACTGCTTTAGAACAGGACTCTGTTCCAATACAGGACACTGCTGTAGTTCAGGACACTGCTCTAGTTCAGGGCAATGCGCTAATTAAGGACACAGCTCTAGTACAGGACTCTGCTCTAGTACAGGACACTGCTCTTGTATGGGACACTGGCTAATACGGGACACTGCTCTGGTAAGGTACACTGCTGTAGCAGAGGAAACTGCTCCAATAAAGGACTCCGCTCTACCATAGGACACTGCTCTAGTACAGGACACTGTTCTAGTACTGGACACTGCTCGAGTACAGGACACTGCTCCAGTACTGGACACTGTTCTAGTACAGGACACTGCTCGAGTAAAGGACACTGATTCAGTACAGGACACTGTTCCAATACAGGACACTGCTCTAGTGCGGGACACTGCTCTAGTGCAGGACACTGTTCCAGTACAACACACTGCTCTAGTACAGGACACTGCTCTAGTACAGGACACTGTTCTACTACTGGACACTGCTCGAGTACAGGACACTGCTCTAGTACAGGACACTGCTCTAGTACTGGGCACTGCTCTAGTACAGGACACTGCTCTAGTACAGGACACTGCTCTGGTACTGGACACTGCTCTCGTACAGGACACTGCTCTAGCACGTGACATTGCTCTAGTACAAGACACTGCTCCAGCACGTGAAACTGGTCTATTACAGGACACTGCTCTAGTACAGGACACTGCTCTAGCACATGACACAGCTCCAGTACTGGACACTGCTCTAGTACTGGACACTGCTCTAGCACATGACACAGCTCCAGTACAGGACACTGCTCCAGTACAGGACACTGCTCTAGTACTGGACACTGCTCTAGCACATGACACAGCTCCAGTACAGGACTCTGCTCCAGTACAGGTCACTGCTCTAGTACTGGACACTGCTCTAGTACAGGACACTGCACTAGTACTGGACACTGCTCTAGTACAGGACACTACTCTAGTACAGGACACTGCTCTAGTACAGGACACTGCTCTAGTACAGAAAACTGCTCTAGTACAGGACACTACTATCGTACAGGAAACTGCTATAGTATAGGACACTGCTCTAGTACAGGACACTGCTCTAGTACTGGACACTGCTCTCGTGCAGGACACTGCTCTAGTACAGGAAACTGATCTAGCACAGGTCACTGCCCTAGTACAGGGCACTTCTCTAGTAAAGGACACAGCTATAGCACAGGACACAGCTATAGCACAGGACACTGCTCTAGTACAGGACACTGCTCTAGTACAGGACACTGCTCTAGTACAGGACACTGCTCTAGTACGGGACACTGCTCTTGTACAGAACACTGCTCTAGTACAGGACACTGCTCTAGTACTGGTCACTGCACTAGTACAGGACACTGTTCTAGTACTGGACACTGCTCTAGTACAGGACACTGCTCTAGTACAGGGCACTGCCCTAGTACAGGGCACTGCTCTAGTACAGTACACAGCTATTGCACAGGACACTGCTCTAGTACAGAACACTGCTCTAGTACAGGACACTGCTCTAGTACTGGTCACTGCAGTAGTACAGGACACTGTTCTAGTACTGGACACTTCTCCAGTACAGGACACTGCTATAGTACAGAACACTGCTCTAGTACAGGACACTGCTCTAGTACAGGAAACTACTCTAGCACATGACACTGTTCTAGTACAGAACACTGCTCTAGTACAGGACACTGTACTATTACGGGACACTGCTCCAGTATGGGACACTGCTCTAGTGTGGGACACTGCTCTAGTACAGGACACTGTTCTAGTACTGGACACGGCTCTAGTATGGGACACTGCTCTAGTACAGGACACTGCTCTAGTACAGGACACTGCTCTAGTACAGGAAACTCCTCTAGTACTGGACACTGCTCTAGTACAGGATACTGCTCTAGTACAGGACACTGCTCTAGTACAGGACACTGCTCTAGTACAGGACACTGCTCTAGTACTGGACACTGCTCTAGTACTGGACACTGCTCTAGTACGGGACACTGCTCTAGTACAGGGCACTGCTCTAGTACAGGACACTGCTCTAGTACAGGACAGTGCTCTAGTACAGGACACTGCTCTAGTACAGGATACAACTCTTGTGTGGGACACTGCTTTAGAACAGGACTCTGTTCCAATACAGGACACTGCTGTATTTCAGGACACTGCTCTAGTTCAGGGCAATGCGCTAATTAAGGACACAGCTCTAGTACAGGACTCTGCTCTAGTACAGGACACTGCTCTTGTATGGGACACTGGCTAATACGGGACACTGCTCTGGTAAGGTACACTGCTGTAGCAGAGGAAACTGCTCCAAAAAGGACTCTGCTCTACCATAGGACACTGCTCTAGTACAGGACACTGTTCTAGTACTGGACACTGCTCGAGTACAGGACACTGCTCCAGTACTGGACACTGTTCTAGTACAGGACACTGCTCGAGTAAAGGACACTGATTCAGTACAGGACACTGTTCCAATACAGGACACTGCTCTAGTACGGGACACTGCTCTAGTGCAGGACACTGTTCTAGTACAAGACACTGCTCTAGTACAGGACACTGCTCTAGTACAGGACACTGTTCTACTACTGGACACTGCTCTAGTACAGGACACTGCTCTAGTACAGGACACTGCTCCAGTACTGGGCACTGCTCTAGTACAGGACACTGCTCTAGTACAGGACACTGCTCTGGTACTGGACACTGCTCTAGTACAGGACACTGCTCTAGTACTGGACACTGCTCTAGTACTGGACACTGCTCTAGTACTGGACACTGCTCTAGTACTGGACACTGCTCTAGTACTGGACACTGCTCTAGTACAGGACACATGCTCTAGTACAGGACACTGCTCTAGTACAGGACACTGCTCCAGTACGGGACACTGTTCTACTACTGGACACTGCTCTAGTATGGGACACTGCTCTAGTACAGGACACTGCTCTAGTACAGGACACTGCTCTAGTACTGGACACTGCTCTAGCACGTGACATTGCTCTAGTACAAGACACTGCTCCAGCACGTGAAACTGCTCTATTACAGGACACTGCTCTAGTACAGGACACTGCTCTAGTACAGGACACTGCTCTGGTACTGGACACTGCTCTCGTACAGGACACTGCTCTAGCACGTGACATTGCTCTAGTACAAGACACTGCTCCAGCACGTGAAACTGGTCTATTACAGGTCACTGCTCTAGTACAGGACACTGCTCTAGCACATGACACAGCTCCAGTACTGGACACTGCTCTAGTACTGGACACTGCTCCAGTACGGGACACTGTTCTACTACTGGACACTGCTCTAGTATGGGACACTGCTCTAGTACAGGACACTGCTCTAGTACAGGACACTGCTCTAGTACTGGACACTGCTCTAGCACGTGACATTGCTCTAGTACAAGACACTGCTCCAGCACGTGAAACTGCTCTATTACAGGACACTGCTCTAGTACAGGACACTGCTCTAGTACAGGACACTGCTCTGGTACTGGACACTGCTCTCGTACAGGACACTGCTCTAGCACGTGACATTGCTCTAGTACAAGACACTGCTCCAGCACGTGAAACTGGTCTATTACAGGTCACTGCTCTAGTACAGGACACTGCTCTAGCACATGACACAGCTCCAGTACTGGACACTGCTCTAGTACTGGACACTGCTCTAGCACATGACACAGCTCCAGTACAGGACACTGCTCCAGTACACGACACTGCTCTAGTACTGGACACTGCTCTAGCACATGACACAGCTCCAGTACAGGACACTGCTCCAGTACAGGTCACTGCTCTAGTACTGGACACTGCTCTAGTACAGGACACTGCACTAGTACTGGACACTGCTCTAGTACAGGACACTACTCTAGTACAGGACACTGCTCTAGTACAGGACACTGCTCTAGTACAGAAAACTGCTCTAGTACAGGACACTACTATCGTACAGGAAACTGCTATAGTATAGGACACTGCTCTAGTACAGGACACTGCTCTAGTACTGGACACTGCTCTCGTGCAGGACACTGCTCTAGTACAGGAAACTGCTCCAGCACAGGTCACTGCCCTAGTACAGGGCACTGCTCTAGTAAAGGACACAGCTATAGCACAGGACACAGCTATAGCACAGGACACTGCTCTAGTACAGGACACTGCTCTAGTACAGGACACTGCTCTAGTACAGGACACTGCTCTAGTACGGGACACTGCTCTAGTACAGAACACTGCTCTAGTACAGGACACTGCTCTAGTACTGGTCTCTGCACTAGTACAGGACACTGTTCTAGTACTGGACACTGCTCTAGTACAGGACACTGCTCTAGTACAGAGCACTACCCTAGTACAGGGCACTGCTCTAGTACAGGACACAGCTATTGCACAGGACACTGCTCTAGTACAGAACACTGCTCTAGTACAGGACACTGCTCTAGTACTGGTCACTGCAGTAGTACAGGACACTGTTCTAGTACTGGACACTTCTCCAGTACAGGACACTGCTATAGTACAGAACACTGCTCTAGTACAGGACACTGCTCTAGTACAGGAAACTACTCTAGCACATGACACTGTTCTAGTACAGAACACTGCTCTAGTACAGGACACTGTACTATTACGGGACACTGCTCCAGTATGGGACACTGCTCTAGTATGGGACACTGCTCTAGTACAGGACACTGTTCTAGTACTGGACACGGCTCTAGTATGGGACACTGCTCTCGTACAGGACACTGCTCTAGTACGGGACACTGCTCTAGTACAGGACACTGCTCTAGTACAGGAAACTCCTCTTGTACTGGACACTGCTCTAGTACAGGATACTGCTCTAGTACAGGACACTGCTCTAGTACAGGACACTGCTCTAGTACAGGACACTGCTCTAGTACTGGACACTGCTCTAGTACTGGACACTGCTCTAGTACGGGACACTGCTCTAGTACAGGACACTGCTCTAGTACAGGACACTGCTCTAGTACAGGACACTGCTCTAGTACAGGACAGTGCTCTAGTACAGGACACTGCTCTAGTACAGGATACAACTCTTGTGTGGGACACTGCTTTAGAACAGGACTCTGTTCCAATACAGGACACTGCTGTATTTCAGGACACTGCTCTAGTTCAGGGCAATGCGCTAATTAAGGACACAGCTCTAGTACAGGACTCTGCTCTAGTACAGGACACTGCTCTTGTATGGGACACTGGCTAATACGGGACACTGCTCTGGTAAGGTACACTGCTGTAGCAGAGGAAACTGCTCCAAAAAGGACTCTGCTCTACCATAGGACACTGCTCTAGTACAGGACACTGTTCTAGTACTGGACACTGCTCGAGTACAGGACACTGCTCCAGTACTGGACACTGTTCTAGTACAGGACACTGCTCGAGTAAAGGACACTGATTCAGTACAGGACACTGTTCCAATACAGGACACTGCTCTAGTACGGGACACTGCTCTAGTGCAGGACACTGTTCTAGTACAAGACACTGCTCTAGTACAGGACACTGCTCTAGTACAGGACACTGTTCTACTACTGGACACTGCTCTAGTACAGGACACTGCTCTAGTACAGGACACTGCTCCAGTACTGGGCACTGCTCTAGTACAGGACACTGCTCTAGTACAGGACACTGCTCTGGTACTGGACACTGCTCTAGTACAGGACACTGCTCTAGTACTGGACACTGCTCTAGTACTGGACACTGCTCTAGTACTGGACACTGCTCTAGTACTGGACACTGCTCTAGTACTGGACACTGCTCTAGTACAGGACACATGCTCTAGTACAGGACACTGCTCTAGTACAGGACACTGCTCCAGTACGGGACACTGTTCTACTACTGGACACTGCTCTAGTATGGGACACTGCTCTAGTACAGGACACTGCTCTAGTACAGGACACTGCTCTAGTACTGGACACTGCTCTAGCACGTGACATTGCTCTAGTACAAGACACTGCTCCAGCACGTGAAACTGCTCTATTACAGGACACTGCTCTAGTACAGGACACTGCTCTAGCACATGACACAGCTCCAGTACAGGACACTGCTCTAGTACTGGACACTGCTCTAGCACATGACACAGCTCCAGTACAGGACACTGCTCCAGTACAGGACACTGCTCTAACATAAGAACATAAGAACATAAGAAATAGGAGCAGGAGTAGGCCAATCGGCCCCTTGAGCCTGCTCCGCCATTCAATAAGATCATGGCTGATCTGATCCTAACCGCCAATCTACTATCTACTATCACAGAACCATCTCCTGCATCTAACAGAATTGCACACACGAAATAGGAGCAGAATCAGGCTACACGGTCCCTGGGCCCGCTCCACTACCCACAGGGCCATGACTGATCCAAACCTAGACTCATGTCCAAATTCCTGCCCGCTCCCCGTAACCCTTAATGCCCTTTACTTCTAGGAAACTGTCTATTTCTGTTTTAAATTTATTTAATGATGTAGCTTCTACAGCTTTTTGTGGCAGCATATTCCATGGACCTACCACCCTCTGAGTGAAGTAGTTCCTCCTCATCTCAGTTTTGAAAGAGCAGCCCCTTATTCTAAGACTATGTCCCCTAGTTCTAGTCTCACCCGTCATCGGGAACATCCTCCCCGCATCCACCCAATCCAACCCCTTCACAATCTTATATGTTTCAATAAGATCGCCTCTCATTCTTCTGAACTCCAATGAGTAGAGTCCCAATCTACCCAACCTCTCCTCATATGACCACCCCCTCATCCCCGGGATTAACCGAGTGAACCTTTTTTGCACTGCCTCGAGAGCAAGGATGTCTTTCCTTAAGTAAGGACACCAAAACTGTATGCAGTATTCCAGGTGCGGTCTCACCAATACCTTGTACAACTGAAGCAATACCTCCCTATTTTTATATTCTATCCCCCTAGCAATGAAAGCCAACATTCCATTTGCCTTCTTAATCACTTGCTGCACCTGCATACTAACCTTTTGAGTTTCGTGCACCAGGACCCCCAGATCCCTTTGCACTTCAGTACTCTCCAGTTTCTTGCCATTAAGATAATAAATTGCTCTAGGATTTTTCCTGCCAAAGTGCATCACCTCACACTTTCCAGTGTTGTATTCCATCTGCCAAATCTCTGCCCACTTACTTAGCCTGTCTATGTCCCCTTGCAGTTTTTTTATGTCCTCCTCACTCACTACTTTCCCTCCCATCTTAGTATCATCTGCAAATTTTGATATGTTACACTTGGTCCCTTCCTCCAAATCGTTAATATAGATTGTAAAGAGTTGGGGACCCAGCACTGACCCCTGTGGAACACCACTAGTTACTGATTGCCAGTCTGAAAATGAACCATTTATCCCAACTCTTTGCTTTCTGTTAGATAGCCAATCCTCTATCCATGCCAGAATATTACCCCCAATCCCGTGATTTTTTACCTTAAGCAATAATCTTTTGTGTGGCACCTTGTCAAATGCCTTTTGGAAGTCTAAATACACTACGTCTACTGGTTCCCCTTTATCCACTCTATATGTTACTTCCTCAAAGAACTCTAGTACTGGACACTGCTCTAGCACATGGCACAGCTCCAGTACAGGACACTGCTCCAGTACAGGACACTGCTCCAGTACTGGACACTGCTCTCGTACAGGACACTGCTCTAGTACTGGACACTGCTCTAGTACAGGACACTACTCTAGTACAGGACACTGCTCTAGTACAGGACACTGCTCTAGTACAGAAAACTACTCTAGTACAGGACACTGCTAGAGTTCAGGACACTGCCCTAGTACAGGACACTGCTCCAGTACTGGACGCTACTCTAGTAGAGGACACAGCTATAGTACAGGACACTGCTCCAGTACAGGACACTGCTCTAGTACAGGACACTGCTCTAGTACAGGACACTGCTCTAGTACAGGACACTGCTATCGTACAGGACACTGCTATAGTATAGGACACTGCTCTAGTACAGGACACTGCTCTAGTACTGGACACTGCTCTAGTGCAGGACACTGCTCTAGTACAGGAAACTGCTCTAGTACAGGGCACTGGATTCGGTCTTCATTCGTGTTTCGCGGCAGCCTCAACATTGGTGACCCCGACGCTCAGAACGTATTCCGAGCACTGCAATGGCAGACACGAACACAGTTTCCGTGAAACTGCCGGAGTTTTGCGAAAACCAGCCCGAAGCCTGGTTTCTCCAAGCTGAATCCCGCTTCCGGCTGCAACACATCATCGCAGATGGGACGCAGTACGACTACCTCATCACATCACTCGGTAGCTCCACAGTTTCGAAGGTTTGGACAGCGCTGCAGAACCCACCAGAGGAAGGCAAGTATGCACATCTTAAGGCAGCGCTCCTTAAAAAATTTACGGCCTCGGCATACCAGCGAAACTGCCACCTCCTCGACCTTCCAGGCCTCGGTGATGCCTCACCGTCAAACCTCCTCTCCCACATGCTCTCCCTCACCGACGAGAGCCCACCCGGATCCCTCTTCCGCACACTGTTCACCCGCCAGCTCCCTCTCAGCATCCGCCCAGCGATCGTGGCGTCCGGCCTCACGAACCTGGAAGCCCTGGCCGATGAGGCCGACAAGCTGCTGTCCGCTCACTCCAGCCGCGACGTCACTCCGGACCTGGCAGCCAATGCCTGGGCGCGCCCCTCACCGGCCACCATGCGGCCACAAGGACCAGCCACCGGGTTGACGGGGCCTTCACGCCCCACTAACCCGGGCCACTGTTACTACCATGCACGGTTCGGCGCCAGGGCACAATGGTGCACACCTCCCTGCTCTTTCAAGTCCACCCCCGTACCAGCCCCCGCGATGGCCGTGGGCCACGCGGGCTCCCTGCTGTACGTCACGGATGACAAAACCGTCCGCCGGTTCCTGTGCGACACTGGAGCTCAGCACAGCATCATCCCGGCCTCCTCCCTCGACATCCAAAAGGGCGAACGAGGACCGGCGCTGGCTGCTGCTCACGGCTCGGAAATCCGGACGTACGGCACCCGGACACTCACCCTCGACCTCGCTGGTCGCCGCTACCGATAGGAGTTCATCACTGCCAAGGTGCTCTCCCCTCTCATCGGCGCAGATTTCCTGTGCGCCCACGGCCTACTTGTAGACATCCCTCGTCACCGCCTCGTGGAGATGAACACCATGTCCCCCATCCTGGGCGCCATGGCCCCCCGTCAACCCGCCGACATGGCGTCACAGTGCCACGCCCGGGCCACAGATGACTACTCGGCACTCCTGGCCGAATTCCCGGCCCTTACCAATCCGACCTTCTCCGCGGAGGCCGCCAAACACGGGGTGGAACACTTCATCCCCACCACAGGCCCCTCAGTGTACGCCCACGCCCGCAGGCTGGACCCGGCCAAACTGGAGATCGCGCGGACCGAGTTTGCCACCATGGAACAGCTCGGCATCATCCGCCGCTCCAACAGTGCTTGGGCTTCCCACTCCACATCGACCCCAAACCAGGCGGGGGTTGGCGCCCCTGCGGGGATTACCGCCACCTCAACGACGCCACCACCCCGGATCGGTACCCCGTGCCGCACATTCAGGACTTCTCGGCTAGACTGGCCGGCCGCTCAGTCTTTTCCAAGGTCGACCTGGTGCGCGGCTACCACCAAGTCCCCGTCCACCCCGCGGACGTCCCCAAGACGGCCATAATCATCCCCTTCGGCCTGTTCGAGTTCCTGCGGATGCCCTTCGGCCTCAAAAACGTGGCCCAGGCATTCCAACGGCTCATGGACTCGGTCCTTCGGGACCTGAAGTTCCTGTTCATCTACCTGGATGTCATCCTGGTAGCCAGTTCCTCCAGCCAGGAACACCTCGAACACCTTTGCATCCTGTTCGGGCGCCTCAGCGACCACGGGCTCATCCTCAGCCCAGCCAAATATCAGTTCGGCCTGGACAAGATCGACTTCCTCGGCCACCACATCACCCATGCTGGGGCCATTCCCCTGCCAACAAGGTGCAGGCCGTCCAACAATTTCCCCACCCCACCACCATCAAAGGCCTCCAGGAGTTCCTCGGGATGGTGAATTTCTACAACCGCTTCATCCCCAAAGCGGCGTCCCTCATGAGGCCCCTGTATGAAGCCCTCCGGGACAGGAGCGGCAAGATGGCGGTCGAATGGATGGCAGACGCATCCGCCGCCTTCGACTCCACCAAGACTGCGCTCGCCAACGCCACCCTGCTCGCGCACCCACGGCCCAATGCCAGGGTAGCGCTCACCACGGACGCCTCCGACCACGCGGTTGGCGCCGTGTATGAGCATTGGGTCGCCGGCGCCTGGCAACCACTTGCCTTCTTCAGCCGGCAACTACGCCCCCCGGAGGTCAAGTACAGCACCTTCGACCGCGAGCTTCTCGCGCTGTTCCTGGCGGTCCGTCATTTTTAGTTTTTGCTGGAGGGCCACCCCTTCACTGCGTTTCTCGACCACAAGCCCCTGACATTCGCAATGGCAAAGACAACCGAACCCTGGTCCGCCAGGCAGCAGCGCCAGCTCGCGGCAGTGTCCGAGTTCACCACGGACATCCAACACATCTCCGGCCGAGACAATGTGGTAGCCGACTGCCTTTCCCACCCCGCCATCCACGCCACACACCTGGCAGTCGACTACGCTCAACTCGCAGCAGACCAGATCACCGACCCGGATCTGCTCTCCACACCTACCAACCTACCAGGGCTACGCCTGGCCGACGTCGCCTGTGGCCCGACCGCAGTCACGGTCAAGTGCGACATATCCCTATGTCAACCTCGGCCCGTCGTCCCAGTGTCCTGGCGCTGCCGGGTATTCGAGATTCTCCACAACCTCTCCCACCCCGGCGCCCGCGCATCCATCAAATTGGTAGCCAAACGCTTTGTCTGGCGCGGCCTTCGCAAGGATGTGCGTACTTGGGCCAATTCCTGCCTAGCCTGCCAACGGGCCAAGGTACAGCAACACACGAAAGCACCCCTCGAGGAGTTTACCGTCCCTTCACGTAGATTCGACCACATCCACGTGGACATCGTCGGGCCCCTGCCGCCGTCGCAAGGCCACACGCACTTGCTGGCCATCGTTGACTGCACCACGCGCTGGCCCCAGGCAATTCCACTGACCTCTACCACCACCGCCGACATCGCCAGAGCCTTCGTCAGCACCTGGGTCGCACGGTTCGGCGTCCCCTCCGACATGACGTCGGACAGAGGTCCGCAATTTACCTCTGAACTCTGGACCGCCGTCGCACGCAATCTCGGGGTGACCATTCACCGCACCACAGCATACCACCCCCAAGCCAACGGACTGTGTGAGCGGTTCCACAGATCCTTGAAGGCATCTCTTTGAGCCAGCCTCCAGGACGGCGCCTGGACCGACCGACTTCCATGGGTCCTCCTCGGCCTGCGCACCGCGGTTAAAGAAGACCTCCACGCATCGGCAGCAGAGCTCGTGTACGGTCAGCCACTGCGTGTACCCGGCGAGTTCCTGCCCACTGCCACGACACCCTGGTCAGCCGACCAGCAACGCCACGACTTCGCCTCACCGGCGCTGCAGTTCGCCGCGGTGCCCATTGCCCGACACGGCGAATCCACCTCACATGTCCCACTAAGCCTGCACCAGGCAGGGTTCGTTTTCGTCCGGCACGACGCCCACCACGGACCCCTTCAACCCCCGTACGACGGGCCCTACAAGGTGCTACAGGCTGGGGACAAATTTTTCACCCTGCAAGTGGGCGTCAGGTCCGAAAAAGTGTCGGTTAACCGACTCAAGCCAGCACACTCGGAGCCCGGTGAGCAGGTCCCTGTAGCTCGTCCACCGCCACGCGGCCGACCTGCCCTCAAGCCGGTTCACCCGGCTGCTCCAGGCCCGGCCGTTCCACGTCCACCGGCTTCCTACAAGAGCCGCTCCGGCCGGGCCATCAGACCGCCGCACCGTCTCGTCCACACCTCCTAAGCGGATTGTGGGGGGAGCTGTATGGCGGATCGCCACCTAAACGGGCACAATCCACTTTTCCGTCCGTGGACAATATATCGGGCACCTTGCCTTTAAGGCACCTTGCCTTTAAGGCAGGAGAAAATGAGTGGGCGGGGCCTCAGGGTTTTTCCAGATAATTCTGTGAGCAGTTGTTTTCAGCCATTTTTGACCAGGCAGTTGTATTAAAAACTTTTATGTCCCACACATGGACTCGGTCTTCATTCGTGTTTCGCGGCAGCCTCAACAATACTATCTTTAACTTTTTTAGTTAACCACGGATGGTGGGTCATCCCTTGGAATTTTTCTTTCTTGTTGGAATGTATATATTCTGTCTATTTTGAAATATCCCCATAAATGTCTGCCACTGCAACTCTATTGACCTATCCCTTAACCTAATTTGCCAGTTCACTTTAGCTAGCTCTGCTTGCATGCCCTCATAATTGCCCTTATTTAAGTTTAAAATTATCGTCTTGGACCCACTCTTCTCTCTCTCAAACTGAATGTAAAATTCAATCATATTATGATCGCCGCTACCTAGGGGTGCCTTCACTATGAGGTCATTAATTAATCCTATCTCGTTGCACAATACCAGGTCTAGTTTAGCCTGCTCTCTGGTTGGCTCCAGAACGTGCTGTTGTAAGAAACTATCCCGAAAACATTCCATGAACTCCTCATCTATGCTACCTCTGCCCATCTGATTTTTCCAGTCTATATGCAGATTAAAATCCCCCATGATTATTGCCGTACCCTTCTGACAAGCTCCCTTTATTTCTTCCTTTATACTCCATCCTACCATGTGGTTACTGTTAGGGGGCCTGTACACCACTCCCACAAGTGACTTCTTGCCTTTATTATTTCTCATCTCTACCCAAACCGCGTCTACATCCTGGTTTCCTGAACTTAGATCATCCCTCTCTATTGTGCTAATACCATCATGAATTAACAGAGCCACCCCTCCACCTTTTCCCACCTTCCTGTCCTTCCTAAATGTCATGTACCCTTCAGTATTCAGGTCCCAATCTATGTCATCCTGCAGCCATGTTTCGGTAATGGCTATCAGATCATATTTATTTATTTCTATTTGCACTATCAGTTCATCTGATTTGTTTCAAATGCTACGTGCATTCAGATGCAGAGCCTTTAGTTTTGTCCTTTTATTATTTTTGTAACCTCTAGCCTTATCTGTTGATTTACTCTTAGATTTGTACTCTCTATCCCTTCCTGTCACGGTCTGTTTATCATTTCCCATATTAATACCATTCTCTATGGCCTTGTCTCTAATCTTTGAATTACCACATCTTCCCAAATTTGATCCCATGCCCCCAATATTTAGTTTAAAGCCCTCTCTACCGCCCTAGTTATACGACTTGCCAGAACACTGGTCCCAGCATGGTTCAGGTGAAGATCGTCCCAACGATACAGATCTCACTTCCCCCAGTACTGGTGCCAGTGCCCCAGGCATTGAAACCCATTTCTCGCACACCAGTCTTTGAGCCACACATTCATCTCTCTAATTTTATTTACCCTATGCCAATTTGCTCGAGGCTCAGGTAATAATGCAGACTGCTCTAGCACAGGCCACTGCTCTGGTACAGGACACTGCTCTAGTATGGGACACTGCTCTGGAACGGGACTCTGCTCTAGTACGGGACACTGCTCTCGTGCGGGACTCTGCTCTCGTGCGGGACTCTGCTCTCGTGCCGGACACTGCTGCAATACGGGACACTGCTTTAGTACAGGACACTGCTCAATGAAAGGACACTGCTCTCATACGAGACACTGCTCTATGAAAGGACACTGCTCTCATACGGGACACTGCTCAGGTACAGGACTCTGCTCTCGTGCGGGACTCTGCTCTCATGCAGGACTCTGCTCTCGTGCGTGACTCTGCTCTCATACGGAACACTGCTGCAATACGGGACACTGCTCTAGTACGGAACACTGCTGCAATACGGGACACTGCTCTAGTACGGAACACTGCTGCAATATGGGACACTGCTCTGGTACGGGCCATGCTCTGGTACTGGACACTGCTCTGGTACGGGACACTGCTCTAGTACGGAACTCTGCTCTCATACGGGACTCTGCTCTGGTCCAGGACTCTGCTCTCCTACAGGACACTGCTCTAGTACAGGACACTGCTCTAGTACGGGACACTGTTCTAGTACAGGACACTGTTCTAGTACAGGACACAGCTCTAGTATGGGACACTGCTCTAGTACAGGACACTGTTCTAGTACAGGACACTGTTCTAGTACGGGACACTGCTCTGGTCCGGGACACTGATCTGATACAGGACACTGCTCTGATACAGGACACTGCTCTGGTCCAGGACTCTGCTCTGATACAGTACACTGCTCTGGTACGGGACTCTGCTCTGGTCCGGGACTCTGCTCTGGTACGGGACACTGCTCTGGTCCAGGACTCTGCTCTGGTCCAGGACTCTGCTCTGGCCCAGGACTCTGCTCTGGCCCAGGACTCTGCTCTGGCCCAGGACTCTGCTCTGGTACAGGACACTGCTCTGGTACAGGACTCTCCTCTGGTCCAAGACTCTGCTCTGATACAGGACTCTGCTCTGATACAGTACACTGCTCTGGTCCAGGACTCTGCTCTGGTCCAGGACACTGCTCTGGCCCAGAACTCTGCTCTGGCCCAGGACTCTGCTCTGGTACAGGACACTGCTCTGGCCCAGGACTCTGCTCTGATACAGGACTCTGCTCTGGTACAGGACTCTGCTCTGGTCCAGGACTCTGCTCTGGTCCAGGACACTGCTCTGGTCCAGGACTCTGCTCTGGTCCAGGACTCTGCTCTGGTCCAGGACACTGCTCTGGTCCAGGACTCTGCTCTGTCCAGGACTCTGCTCTGGCCCAGGACTCTCCTCTGGCCCAGGACTCTGCTCTGGCCCAGGACTCTGCTCTGGCCCAGGACGCTGCTCTAGTACGGGACTCTGCTCTAGTACAGGACTCTGCTCTAGTATGGGGCACTGCTCAAGATACCCTTTCCACCTGCCCAGCTTCATTCCCTAAAACTAGGTCCAGAACCGCCCCCTCTCTTGTTGGGCTTGCTACATACTGGCTAAAAAAGTTCTCCTGAATGCATTTTAAGAATTCTGCTCCCTCTATGCCTTTCACACTTAATATTAGGGAAGTTGAAATCCCCTACTATTACTGCCCTATATTTGCACGTCTCAGTAATCTGCCTACATATTTGCTCTTCTATCTCCCTCTGACTGTTTCGGAGTCTATAGTACACTCCCAGCAGTGTGATCGCCCCTTTTTTGTTTTTCATTTCAACCCACATGGCCTCATTGGATGATCCTTCTAAGATATCCTCCCTCCTCACAGCTGGAATTGATTCTTTAATCAATATTGCAACATCCCCTCCTTTTTTATCCCCCTCTCTATCTCGTCTGAAAACCCTGGAACCAGGAATGTTGAGCTGCCATTCCTGCCCTTCTTTCAGCCATGTCTCAGTAATAGCTATAATACCATACTCCCACGTGTCTATCTGTGCCCTCAGCTCATCTGCTTTATTCCCTAGATTCCTTGCGTTGAAGTATATACCATTTAGCACTGCCAAATTCCCTTGTTGTCTATTTTCTAGTCTTTTTTGCCTACCAAACACCCTTACTAATTTTCTGCCTTCCATTTCCAGCTTTGCTTCTCTCCCTTCTGAATCCACTCTCAGGTTCCCATCCCCCTAACAAGCTAGTTTAAACCCTCTCCAACAGCACTAGCAAACCCCGCCGTGAGGATATTGGTTCCGGTCCTGTTGAGGTGCAACCCATCCAGCTTGTACAGGACCCACCTCCCCCAGAAATGGTCCCAATGCCTCAGGAATCTGAAGCCCTCCCTCCTGCAACATCTCTCCAGCCATGCATTCATCTGCTCTATCCTCCTGTTTCTGTACTCACTAGCACGTGGTACCAGGAGTAATCTGGAGATTACCTACCTTTGAGGTCCTGCTTTTTAACCTCTTTCCTAGCTCCCGATAGTCTGCCTGCAGGATCCCATCCCTCTTCCTACCTATGTCATTGGTACCGATGTGGACCATGACCTCTGCTGTTCACCCTCCCCCCTCTGAGTGTCCTGCAGCCATTCAGTGACATCCTTGACCCTGGCAACAGGGAGGCAAAATACCAACCTTGAGTCACGTCTGCGGCCGCAGAAACACTTGTCTATTCCCCTAACTATCGAATCCACTGTCACTATTGCTCTTCCACTCTTCTTCCTCCCCACCTGTGCAGCTGAGTCACCCGTGGTGCCGTGGACTTGGCTCTGGCTGCACTCTCCAGAGGAACCATCGCCATCACCAGTATCCAGAACTGAATACTGGTTAGCGAGCGAGATGCACTCAGGGGACTCCTGCACTACCTGCCTGGTCCTCTTCTGTCTGACGATCACCCATTCCCTCCCTGCCTGCACACTCTTAAACTGCGGGGTGAACACCTCCAGAAATGTGCTATCCATGTAATTCTCAGCCTCGCGGATGCAATGCAGTGACTCAGCTGCCGCTCGAGCTCCGAATTCCGGAGCTCCAGCTGCTGTAGCTGGCGACACTTCCCGCACACGTGGCCGTCCAGGACTTCCCACATGGCACAAGATGTGTATTCCACGGGACTGAGCTGCCCTGTTATGCCTCTATATAATATACAATGAACTACCTTGACAGAAATATATATAAAAACTTAACAGAAAACACTCACCAGCTACTCACCAATCAGCTCTCTCCCTCTATTAATAGGCTATGAACTAATTCGCAGAAATACACTTAAAACTTAACAAAATACTTAACATAAAATACCCACTAGCTACTCACCAATCAGCTCCCTTGTGCAGACGTTGCTTCTGAATTCTGATGTCACTCCTGTGTTGAGTTCCTCTCTCCGACTCTGTGCCTCTCGCCGGTCCGCCGCTCAGTTCCGGTCCCAGGCCTCCTCTCCACGCTCCTTTTATCCTCCTCTCGCCAATCTGCCTCTCGCCGGTCCGCCGCTCAGCTCCGATGTGATGGAGCAGATTGTATAGGTTGTTTGAGGGTCTAAGAGTCTGTTTCTTGTCCTCTGCCTGATTGGAATCAGCACAGGCTTTAATCTGAGTTACAGTGGGCTGCAATCTGCCACATGACATTTGATAACAAGGCCTGTTGAATGGTTAAACAGGGTCTGTGCTGTTGGCGGGGGGCCTGTCTTGGTGGATTGTTTCAAGATGTTCTGGAACTGCACTACGCTCATGATTGTCCTCACATCTTTTGTCTGTTTTCTTTTTACAGATAAGGTTGAAGATGAGCTGGAAATGGCAACAGTTTGCCATCGGCCTGAGGGCTTGGGACAACTGCAGGCCCAAACCAACTTCACCAAGAGGGAGCTGCAGGTGCTCTACAGGGGATTCAAGAACGTAAGAATCCTTTCTTCGATCTCAGCCTCACAACTCTTAGTGGTTTGTTTTGATTTGGCTGAGAATGTCCACAATTAAATCTGATTGCAGACTACAATTTGGGGATAACTCAAATTAAAACAGATAAGGATGCAGGGCAGGAATGTCAGGAGGTCCTGAGGAGTTGTGTGAAGATAGGATCCTCATGGATATAGTTCAGAGATAGGAAGGGAAGTGATGCAATTCTCAGTGTGCATTACTGGCCCCCAAACAGTGGAGATCAGATCGAGGGGGCGATCTGTGGACTGTTCAAACTTGACGTACATGAACAATAGGGCAATAATGTTGGGTGACCTTAACTATCCCAAGTTAGACTGGAATAAAAGTAATGCTTGTGCTCAATGTGGGGTACACCTTTTAGAATGTATTCAGAAGTGTGTCCTGGATCTGTTTCTAGTCCAACAAGGAAAGCAGCATTGCTTGAATTAGTTCTGGGAAATGAAGTGGGGCAAATAACTGATGTGAGCGTAGGATAACAATTGGGAAATAACGACCACAACACAGTGTCAGAATAGACCAGGACAACCAGGACTGGAAATTGGCAAAGTTCAGCAAGATATGAAGGGATCTGTAGGAAATTAACTGGGCAGAAAACTTAGCAAACATGTCGACAGACCAGCAGTGGGAAATAAAAGAAAGACTTGCATTTCTACAGCGCCTTTCACAACCACAGGACGTCCCAAAGCGCTTTACAGCCAATGAGGTATTTTTTGAAGTGTAGTCACTGTTGTAATGTCGGAAATCTTCAAATATGAGGTGGATAGAGTGCAAAATAAATATATTGCTACAGATGAAAGGAAGGTGCAACCAAGAATAGAGCTCTGTGGATAAATAACGAATTAAAACTGAACTGAAACTTGAAAGGGAGGCATATGATCAAGTTAGAACATAAGATAAGAACATAAGAAATAGGAGCAGGAGGAGGCCATTTGGCCCTTCGATCCTGCTTCGCCATTCAATGAGATCATGGCTGATCTTCCACCTCATCTCCACTTTCCTGAACTATCCCCATATCCCTTGATTCTCTTAGTATCCAAAAATCTATCGATCTCTGTCTTGAATATACTCAATGACTGAGCCTCCACAGCCCTCTGGGGCAGAGAATTCCAAAGATTCACCACCCTCCGAGTGAAGAAATTTCTCCTCATCTCAGTCCTAATTGGCCGACCCCTTATTCTGAGACTGTGACCCCTCGTTCTAGATTCCCCAGCCAGGGGAAACAGCCTCCCTGCATCTACCCTGTCAAGCCCTGTAAGAATTTTATACGTTTCAATGAGATCACCTCTCATTTTTAGGGCTAACTATCATGAGGAAAATAGAAAGTGTAGTGGAAGAACTGATGGGTTAAAAGGGAATATGGTAAACAGACTAGCAGATAATATAAAAGGAAACAGTGAACCT
Source organism: Squalus acanthias (assembly GCA_030390025.1). Taxonomy (NCBI): domain Eukaryota; kingdom Metazoa; phylum Chordata; class Chondrichthyes; order Squaliformes; family Squalidae; genus Squalus; species Squalus acanthias. Next base: position 291,648 of record JASTWF010000534.1, on the reverse strand, counting down.
TTTTCTAAGCATATAGAAATTCAAAGAATAGTTAGAGAGGGTAGGGCCACTTGGGGATGAAGGGGGAGTTTAATTGTAGAGGATGAAGCATGAACGGAGCTATTAAATTAATAATTGAGTCCGTTTTTACAACTAATGAAGTGCGAGTGGAGGTGTACGAGAGGAGGGCATGGAACAATCATTAGAGATAACTGGAGTAAAGGAAGTGGCTCTGAAGCAATGAACAGTCGCTGGGCACTGATGGCTGCACCCTGGGCTGGAGAGAGAAGTCAGACAAGAGACAGCAGAGTGGGCCACCATTTCTCACTCCTCCTTAAAAATGGAAGTTGTGCCATCAGACTGAGAGTTGCTAATGTAACATCTCTTTTCAAGAAGGGAGAGGAAAACAAACTGGATAAGGATCAGTTAGTCTAATGTCAGTTGTGGGCAAACTCTTAGAATCCAGAATTAGAGATGAATTTAATGAGTATTCAGAAATGTATGGGTTAAACAAGGACGGCCAGCACAGATTGTTAAAGACAAGTCGTGCTTGAAAATGTATTCAGAGTTTCTTTGAAATTGGATGAAGGGAATGCAGTGGTGTATGTGGATATAATATTGATTTATATTAATCACCTGTACTTGGGGATACAGGGCATAATTTCAAAGTTTCAATACTAGAAAATGTAGTAAACAGCGAAGAAGATAGTAATCGATTTCAGGTGACATAGACAGGCTGGTGAAATGGGTGGACACGTGGCAGATGAAATTTAACACAGAGAAGGGTGAAGTGATGCATTTTGGTAGGAAGAATGAGGATAGGCAATTTCAACTAAATGGTACAATTTTAAAGGGGGTGCAGGAACAGACTTTGAAGGTGGCAGGATAAGTTGAGAAGGCTGTTAAAAAGCATCTGTGACCCTCGGCTTTATTAATAGAGGAATAGAGTACAAAAGCAAGGACATTATGCTAAAACTTTACAAAACACTAGTTGGGTCCCAGCTGGAATATTGTGCTCAATTCTGGACACCACACTGTAGGAAGGATGTCAAGTCTTGGAGAGGGTACAGCAGAGATTACTAGAATGGTACAAGGGATGAGGAACTTCAGTTACGTGGAGAGACTAGAGAAGCTGGGGTTGTTCTCCTTAAAGCAGAGAAGGTGAAGGGGAGATTTGATAGATGTGTTCTAAATCATGAAGGATTTTGATAGAGTAAATAGGAGCAACTATCTCCAGTGGCAGTAGGGTCAGTAACCAGAGGACATGGATTTAAGGTGATTGGCAAACGAACCAGAGGCGACATGATGTAACATTTTTTTAACACAGCGAGTTGTGACCTGGAATGAGCTGACTGTGGAAACAGATTCAATAGTAACTTTCAAAAGGGAATTGGATAAATACTTGAAGGGAAAACAGCTGCAAGGCTATGGGGAAAGAGCAGAGGAGCGGGATTAATTGGATAAATCTACCAAAGAAAAGGCACAGGCACGATGGGTCTACTGGCCTTCCTCTGTGCAGTGCCATTGTATGATTCTATGAATCTATGATTCAGAAAACATTTGATAACCTGTCTGATTTGAATCATGTTGGAAATAATCAGTCATGAGGTAAAAGTGGAAAGGCATCAGCCTGGATAAAAAGTGGATTGATGGATAGGAAGCAAATAGGTGCTGCCTGGATTGAAGCAGGGCTGGGAGTGATGGACCCCAGGGGTCAGTGTGAGGAGTGATGGACCCCAGGGGTCAGTGCTGGGAGTGATGTACCCCAGGGGTCAGTGTGAGGAGTGATGTACCCCAGGGGTCAGTGCGGGGAGTGATGGACCCCAGGGGTCAGTGCTGGGAGTGATGCACCTCAGGGGTCAGTGCGGGGAGTGATGTACCCCAGGGGTCAGTGTGAGGAGTGATGTACCCCAGGGGTCAGTGTGAGGAGTGATGTACCCCAGGGGTCAGTGTGAGGAGTGATGTACCCCAGGGGTCAGTGTGGGAGTGATGCACCTCAGGGGTCAGTGTGAGGAGTGATGTTCCCCAGGGGTCAGTGCTGGGAGTGATGTACCCCAGGGGTCAGTGTGAGGAGTGATGTTCCCCAGGGGTCAGCGCTGGGAGTGATGTTCCCCAGGGGTCAGTGCCGGGAGTGATGTTCCCCAGGGGTCAGTGTGAGGAGTGATGTACCCCAGGGGTCAGTGTGAGGAGTGATGTACCCCAGGGGTCAGCGCTGGGAGTGATGTTCCCCAGGGGTCAGTGCTGGGAGTGATGTTCCCCAGGGGTCAGTGTGAGGAGTGATGTTCCCCAGGGGTCAGTGCCGGGAGTGATGTACCCCAGGGGTCAGTGTGGGAGTGATGTTCCCCAGGGGTCAGTGTGGGAGTGATGTACCCCAGGGGTCAGTGTGAGGAGTGATGTTCCCCAGGGGTCAGTGCTGGGAGTGATGTTCCCCAGGGGTCAGTGTGAGGAGTGATGTTCCCCAGGGGTCAGTGCTGGGAGTGATGTTCCCCAGGGGTCAGTGTGAGGAGTGATGTACCCCAGGGGTCAGTGTGAGGAGTGATGTACCCAGGGGTCAGTGCTGGGAGTGATGTTCCCCAGGGGTCAGTGTGAGGAGTGATGTACCCCAGGGGTCAGTGTGAGGAGTGATGTTCCCCAGGGGTCAGTGCTGGGAGTGATGTACCCCAGGGGTCAGTGTGAGGAGTGATGTTCCCCAGGGGTCAGTGTGAGGAGTGATGTACCCCAGGGGTCAGTGTGAGGAGTGATGTACCCCAGGGGTCAGTGTGAGGAGTGATGTACCCCAGGGGTCAGTGTGAGGAGTGATGTACCCCAGGGGTCAGTGTGAGGAGTGATGTTCCCCAGGGGTCAGTGTGAGGAGTGATGTACCCAAGGGGTCAGTGTGAGGAGTGATGTTCCCCAGGGGTCAGTGTGAGGAGTGATGTACCCCAGGGGTCAGTGTGAGGAGTGATGTTCCCCAGGGGTCAGTGTGAGGAGTGATGTTCCCCAGGGGTCAGTGTGAGGAGTGATGTTCCCCAGGGGTCAGTGTGAGGAGTGATGTACCCCAGGGGTCAGTGTGGGAGTGATGTACCCCAGGGGTCAGTGTGAGGAGTGATGTTCCCCAGGGGTCAGTGTGGGGAGTGATGTTCCCCAGGGGTCAGTGCTGGGAGTGATGTACCCCAGGGGTCAGTGTGAGGAGTGATGTACCCCAGGGGTCAGTATGAGGAGTGATGTACCCCAGGGGTCAGTGCGGGAGTGATGTACCCCAGGGGTCAGTGTGAGGAGTGTTGTACCCCAGGGGTCAGTGCTGGGAGTGATGTTCCCCAGGGGTCAGTGCCGGGAGTGATGCACCTCAGGGGTCAGTGTGAGGAGTGATGTTCCCCAGGGGTCAGCGCTGGGAGTGATGTTCCTCTCGGGCCAGTGCTGGGAGTGATGTTCCCCAGGGGTCAGTGCTGGGAGTGATGTTCCTCTCGGGTCAGCGCTGGGAGTGATGTTCCCCAGGGGTCAGTGCTGGGAGTGATGCTCCCCAGGGGTCAGTGTGTGAAGTGATGTACCCCAGGGGTCAGTGTTTGTGTTCTCGAGTCCACATTCAGCGCTGGTTTGTGTTCTCGAGTCCACATTCAATGCTGGTTTGTGTTCTCGAGTCCACATTCAGGGCTGGTTTGTGTTCTCGAGTCCACATTCAGGGCTGGTTTGTGTTCTCGAGTCCACATTCAGCGCTGGTTTGTGTTCTCGAGTCCACATTCAGGGCTGGTTTGTGTTCTCGAGTCCACATTCAGGGCTGGTTTGTGTTCTCGAGTCCACATTCAGCACTGGTTTGTGTTCTCGAGTCCACATTCAGGGCTGGTTTGTGTTCTCGTATCCTCATTCTGCCCTGATTTGTGTTCTCGAGTCCACATTCATGTCTGGTTTGTGTTATCGAGTCCACATTCAGCACTGGTTTGTGTTCTCGAGTCCACATTCAGCCCTGGTTTGTGTTCTGGAGTCCACATTCAGGTCTGGTTTGTGTTCTCGAGTCCACATTCAGCACTGGTTTGTGTTCTCGAGTCCACATTCAATGCTGGTTTGTGTTCTCGAGTCCACATTCAGGGCTGGTTTGTGTTCTCGAGTCCACATTCAGAGCTGGTTTGTGTTCTCGAGTCCACATTCAATGCTGGTTTGTGTTCTCGAGTCCACATTCAATGCTGGTTTGTGTTCTCGAGTCCACATTCAATGCTGGTTTGTGTTCTCGAGTCCACATTCAGCACTGGTTTGTATTCTCGAATCCACATTCAATGCTGGTTTGTGTTCTTGATTCCACATTCAGCGCTGGTTTGTGTTCTCGAGTTCACATTCAGGGCTGGTTTGTGTTCTCGAGTCCACATTCAGCACTGGTTTTTGTTCTGGAGTCCACATTCAGGGCTGGTTTGTGTTCTCGAGTCCACATTCAGGGCTGGTTTGTGTTCTCGAGTCCACATTCAGGGCTGGTTTGTGTTCTCGAGTCCACATTCAGTGTCTCTCAATGTGCATTTCACTTCAACACATTAAACAGTAATCCTCCTTTACCACAGCTCATCCTCTTCACCACTTTTCTCCTTTTTTCCAGGAATGTCCCAGTGGGGTTGTCAATGAAGAGACTTTTAAGCAGATTTACTCGCAGTTCTTTCCACACGGAGGTGAGTGACTGAGATCCATGAAACTTTTCCAGTAACCAAAGCAATTTCAAGTCACTTCCTTTTGTCAAAATTTCCTCCTGACACCATGAAAAGGATCACCGTAGGAGTATGGGAATTGTTGGCTCAAAAAAAGCCCAAGGTCCATCAAATTCACCTTCTACAATCCTTGTAGTCACATGATTCAACAACAATGGAGTGGTTGACTAATCATAACAACCAATCCCTTTTACTGAGTCTAGAACAGACCCAGGCATGAGGTGAGGGAAAGCACTCGTGGTGGAGAGCTTTAGGAACCACAGCCTGTTCACCTGTTCCTCCCGAGCATGTTACTCACCACACGTCATGTCTCAAATTACTCATACACTGTTTCCAAAATGTTATTTTCTGAAATAACTCTATCTAATTTGCATTTGAATGAATCAACACTAACTGCTTCCGTCGTCTCCCGAGGGATTCTGATCCAGAGATTGACGACTTGCTCACTGATATAATGGCTCGGATATTTGCGGAGAGATGGGGAGGGTGCGGGGATGGGAGGGCAGTTTAGTGCTCGGGAAACCCAGAAGATCGCGTTTCCCTCAGGTCATTTAACACAGGACCTGGTTACCATGCTTGAAATCTGTTTCCCGGCAACAGCCAGCAAGATTGAGAGGCTGTCGGGCGGGTAGGCCTTCGGCACCAGACTGCAGCCGGGGAGAGGAGGGAGGGAAAGAGATCGGGGGAACATCGATGGGGGGCCCCGGAGAGATCTGGAGTCAGGAGGGTATCAATGGGGGTCCAGAGAGATTAGGGGGAATGAAGAGATGAGGGGTTGTGGGGGACATCGATGGGGGTCCAGAGGGAATGGGGGGAGCGAAGAGATCGGGGGTCGGGGGTAACATCGATGGGGGGCCCCGGAGAGATCTGGAGTCTGGAGGGCATCAATGGGGGTCCGGAGAGATTGGGGGGGAACATCAACAGGGAGGGCCCGAAGAGATCGGGCTTTGGTGGGGGGGACATTGATGGGGGGGCCCAGAGAGATCGGGGGGGAGCCATGGAGGAGATCGCAGGGGACGTATCGGATTGCGCGGGGTGGGGGGGATCCGATCGCTTAGTGTGGGAAGCAGCTAAGCTTGGTGGGCTGTGGGGCAAACACTCCTACTCCTCCTGGCCCAGAAGCAGTGCTGCAAAAGGCATTTACCTGTCCCATGCAGCAGCCCTCGCCTCTCTTTAGCTGCCGGGTTTCCTAAGGCTAACATTAAAGATTGAACAGAGTAAAAATCTTAGGCACAAAGCCTCATTAGAATATTTAAATGAGCGACCCACCTCCTGGGAGCAGGTTGGTTGCACGCCCCCATTCCGCCTCCCTTAAAATCAGACGTGGGCAGGTTTGAGGCCGTTTGGGTTTGGGCTTGAGATTTTTAAAATGTAATTTACCTCCAAACCAGTTTTGGGGGTTAAAATTCACCCCAATGTTTCCACCGATTCGTTTTTGAATTTACCCCTGTTCAAGCTCTGGCCATGTCCTCAGGTTCTACTGTCCTGGGGACCTTCCACATCCTCCCTCAGGGGACATCCTTCAGGTATGACGACTAACGATGCATGCAGGCTGGCTATTGAACAATGAAGCATGCCACATCTGGGGCTGATACTGCCCGGGGGCTCTCAGGCCAGTTGCAGCAGCCAAACTGCAGCTGGCCGGATACCAGCTAGCTCAGTTCGGAGCGAGGGAGGGAACTGGGGCCTGTTCGGAAGTTGATTTAAACCATGTATTTGCCTAAAACATATTGCAAAGAGAATCTGCGCTGAGCATTCCGTCGACGGCGCCTCACGATGATCCGCATTGTTTTAGAGATAGAGAGCAGTCTGCAGTGAACAATTCAAAATAAAATGACAGCTTTCTGTGAATTATAATCTAGATCATTTACAGATTGCAGTGAGTTATTATACAGAGCAGTTACAGACTATAGTGAGTTATTATACGGTGGCATAGTGGTTAGCACTGGTGCCTCACAGCGCCAGGGACCCGGGTTCGAATCTGGCCTTGGGTGACTCTCTGTGTGGAGTTTGCACATTCTCCCCGTGTCTGCGTGGGTTTCCTCCGGGTGCTCCGATTTCCTCCCACAGTCCAAAAATGTGCGGGTTAGGTTGATTTGGCTATGATAAATTGACCCTTAGTGTTAGGGGGGGATTAAATATGTGGGGTTACGGGGATAGGATGGGATATGTTAGGGGGAATTAAATACGTGGAGTTACGGGGATAGGGTGGGATATGTGTCGGTGCAGGCTCAATGGGGATTCTGTGTGAGAGAGCAGGGATAGGGTACTGGATTTGGATGAGTTATTATAGAGCAGTTACAGACTGTAGTGAGTCATTATAGAGCAGTTACAGACTGCAGTGAGTTATTATAATGCAGTTACAGACTATAGTGAGTTATTATAGAGCAGTTACAGACTGTAGTGTGTTATTATAGAGCAGTTACAGACTATAGTGATTTATTATAGAGCAGTTACAGACAGTAGTGAGTTATTATAGAGCGGATACAGACTGTAGTGAGTTATTATAGGTAACAGTTACAGACTGTAGTGAGATATTATTGAGTGCAGTTACAGACTGCATGAGTTATTATAGAGCAGATACAGACTGCAGTGAGTTATTATAGAGCAGTTACAAACTGTAGTGAGTTATTATAGAGAGCAGTTACAGAGTGTAGTGAGTTATTATAGAGCAGTTACAGGCTGTACTAATTTATTATAGAGCAGTTACAGTTTGCAGTGAGTTATTATGGATAGCTGTTACAGATTGTCGTGAGTTATTATAGAGAGCAGTTACAGACTTTAGTGAGCTGTTGTAGAGAGCAGTTACAGACTGTAGTGGGTTATTAGCGACCGCAGTTAACGACTATAATGAGTTATTATACAGCAGTTACAGACAGTAGTGAGTTATTATAGAGAGCAGTTACAGACTGTAGTGATTTATTATAGAGCAGTTACAGACTGCAGTGAGTTATTATAGAGCAGTTACAGACTGTAATGAGTTATTATAGAGCAGTTACAGACTGTAGTGAGTTATTATAGAGCAGTTACAGAGTGTAGTGATTTATTATAGAGCGTTTACAGACTGTAGTGAGTTATTATAGAGAGCAGTTTCACACTGTAATGAGTTATTATAGAGCAGTTACAGACTGTAGTGAGTTATTATAGAGGAGTTACAGACTGTAGTGAGTTATTATAGAGGAGTTACAGACTGTAGTGAGTTATTATAGAGGAGTTACAGACTATAGTGAGTTATTATGGAACAGCTACAGACTGTAGTGAGTTATTATAAAGCAGTTACAGACTATAGTGAGTTATTATAGAGCAGTTAAAGACTATAGTGAGTTATTATAGAGGAGTTACAGACTGTAGTGAGTTATTATAAAGCAGTTACAGACTATAGTGAGTTATTATAGAGCAGTTACAGACAGTAGTGAGTTATTATAGAGCGGATACAGACTGTAGTGAGTTATTATAGGTAACAGTTACAGACTGTAGTGAGATATTATTGAGTGCAGTTACAGACTGCATGAGTTATTATAGAGCAGATACAGACTGCAGTGAGTTATTATAGAGCAGTTACAAACTGTAGTGAGTTATTATAGAGAGCAGTTACAGAGTGTAGTGAGTTATTATAGAGCAGTTACAGGCTGTACTAATTTATTATAGAGCAGTTACAGTTTGCAGTGAGTTATTATGGATAGCTGTTACAGATTGTCGTGAGTTATTATAGAGAGCAGTTACAGACTGTAGTGAGCTGTTGTAGAGAGCAGTTACAGACTGTAGTGGGTTATTAGCGACCGCAGTTAACGACTGTAATGAGTTATTATACAGCAGTTACAGACAGTAGTGAATTATTATAGAGAGCAGTTACAGACTGTAGTGATTTATTATAGAGCAGTTACAGACTGCAGTGAGTTATTATAGAGCAGTTACAGACTGTAATGAGTTATTATAGAGCAGTTACAGACTGTAGTGAGTTATTATAGAGCAGTTACAGAGTGTAGTGATTTATTATAGAGCGTTTACAGACTGTAGTGAGTTATTATAGAGAGCAGTTTCACACTGTAATGAGTTATTATAGAGCAGTTACAGACTGTAGTGAGTTATTATAGAGGAGTTACAGACTGTAGTGAGTTATTATAGAGGAGTTACAGACTGTAGTGAGTTATTATAGAGGAGTTACAGACTATAGTGAGTTATTATGGAACAGCTACAGACTGTAGTGAGTTATTATAAAGCAGTTACAGACTATAGTGAGTTATTATAGAGCAGTTACAGACTATAGTGAGTTATTATAGAGGAGTTACAGACTGTAGTGAGTTATTATAAAGCAGTTACAGACTATAGTGAGTTATTATAGAGCAGTTACAGACTGTAGTGATTTATTATAGGTAACAGTTACAGACTGTAGTGAGTTATTACAGAGAGCAGTTACAGACTGTAGTGAGTTATTATACAGCAGTTACAGACTATAGTGAGTTATTATAGAGCAGTTACAGACTATAGTGAGTTATTATAGAGCAGTTACAGACTGTAGTGAGTCATTATAGAGCAGTTACAGACTGTAGTGAGTTATTATAAAGGAGTTACAGACTATAGTGAGTTATTATAGAGCAGTTACAGACTGTAGTGAGTTATTATAGAGCAGTTACAGACTATAGTGATTTATTATAGAGCAGTTACAGACAGTAGTGAGTTATTATAGAGCGGATACAGACTGTAGTGAGTTATTATAGGTAACAGTTACAGACTGTAGTGAGATATTATTGAGTGCAGTTACAGACTGCATGATTTATTATAGAGCAGATACAGACTGCAGTGAGTTATTATAGAGCAGTGACAGAGTGTAGTGATTTATTATAGAGCGTTTAGACTGTAGTGAGTTATTATAGAGAGCAGTTACAGGTTGTAGTGAGTTATTATCGAGAGCAGGTACAGGCTGTAGTCAGTTATTATAGAGCAGTTACAGGTTGTACTGAGTTATTAGAGAGAGCAGTTACAGACTGCAGTGAGTTATTATAGAGCAGTTACAGAGTGTAGTGAGTTATTATAGAGCAGTTACAGGCTGTAGTAATTTATTATAGAGCAGTTACAGTTTGCAGTGAGTTATTATGGATAGCAGTTACAGATTGTCGTGAGTTATTATAGAGAGCAGTTACAGACTGTAGTGAGCTGTTGTAGAGAGCAGTTACAGACTGTAGTGGGTTATTAGCGACCGCAGTTAACGACTGTAATGAGTTATTATACAGCAGTTACAGACGGTAGTGAATTATTATAGAGAGCAGTTACAGACTATAGTGATTTATTACAGAGCAGTTACAGACTATAGTGATTTATTACAGAGGAGTTACAGACTGTAGTGAGTTATTATAGAGCAGTTACAGACTGCAGTGAGTTATTATAGAGCAGTTACAGACTGTAATGAGTTATTATAGAGCAGTTACAGACTGTAGTGAGTTATTATAGAGCAGTTACAGAGTGTAGTGATTTATTATAGAGCGTTTACAGACTGTAGTGAGTTATTATAGAGAGCAGTTTCACACTGTAATGAGTTATTATAGAGCAGTTACAGACTGTAGTGAGTTATTATAGAGGAGTTACAGACTGTAGTGAGTTATTATAGAGGAGTTACAGACTGTAGTGATTTATTATAGGTAACAGTTACAGACTGTAGTGAGTTATTACAGAGAGCAGTTACAGACTGTAGTGAGTTATTATAGAGCAGTTACAGACTGTAGTGAGTTATTATACAGCAGTTACAGACTATAGTGAGTTATTATAGAGCAGTTACAGAATGCAGTGAGTTATTATGGAACAGCTACAGACTATAGTGAGTTATTATAGGGCAGTTACAGACTATAGTGAGTTATTATAGAGCAGTTACAGACTATAGTGACTTATTATAGAGCAGTTACAGACTGTAGTGAGTTATTATAGAGCAGTTACAGACTGTAGTGAGTTATTATGGAACAGTTACAGACTATAGTGAGTTATTATAGAGCAGTTACAGACTATAGTGAGTTATTATAGAGCAGTTACAGACAGTAGTGAGTTATTATAGAGCAGTTACAGACTGTAGTGAGTTATTATAGAGCAGTTACAGACTGTAGTGAGTTATTATAGAGCAGTTACAGACTGTAGTGAGTTATTATAGAGCAGTTACAGACTGTAGTGAGTTATTATAGAGCAGTTACAGACGGCAGTGAGTTATTATACAGCAGTTACAGGCTGTAGTGAGTTATTATAGAGCAGTTACAGACAGTAGTGAGTTATTATAGAGCAGTTACAGACTATAGTGAGTTATTATAGAGCAGTTACAGGATGTAGTGAATTATTATAGAGCAGTTACAGATTGTAGTGAGTCATTATTGAGCAGTTATAGACTGCAGTGAGTTATTATAGAGCAGTTACAGACTGTAGTGAGTTATTATAGAGCAGTTACATGCTGAATTGAGTTATTAAAGAGCAGTTACAGACGGTAATGTGTTATTATAGAGCAGTTACAGACTGTAGGGAGTTATTAAAGAGCAGTTACAGACTGTTGTGAGTTATTTTAGAGAGCAGTTACAGACTGTTGTGAGTTATTTTAGAGAGCAGTTACAGACTGTAGTGAGTTATTAAAGAGCAGTTACAGACTGTAGTGAGTTATTAAAGAGCAGTTACAGACTATAGTGAGTAATTATACAGAGCAGATACAGACTGTCGTGAGTTATTACAGAGCAGTTACAGACTATAGCAAATTATTATAGTGCAGTTACACAATGTAGTGAGTTATTACTGAGCAGTTACAGACTGTAGTGAGTTATTATAGAGGAGTTAGAGACTGTGGTGTATTATTATAGACCAGTAACAGACTGTAGTTAGTTATTATATAGAGCAGTTACAGACTGTAGTGAGTTATTATAGATGAGCTACAGACTGTAGTGAGTTATTATAGAGAGCAGTTACAGACTATAGTGAATGTACTGAGTTATTATATAGAGCAGTTACAGACTGTAGTGAGTTATTATGGATCAGTTACAGACTGCTGTGAGTTATTTCAGAGCAGTTACAGACTGTAGTGAGTTATTATCGAGCAGGTACAGAATGTAGTGAGTTATTATAGAGCAGTTACAGACTGTAGTGAGTTATTATAGAGCGGTTAAAGACTGTAGTGAGTTATTATTGAGAGCAGTTACAGACTGTAGTGCGTTATTATAGAGCAGTTACAGACTATATGGATTTATTATAGAGCAGTTACTGACTGTAGTGATTTATTATAGAGCAGTTACAGACTGTTGTGAGTTATTTTTGAGAACTGAAACAGACTTTAACGTGTTATTATGGAAAGTTACAGACTGTAGTGAGATATTCTAGAGAGCAGTTACAGACTGTAGTGAGTTATTATAGAGAGCAGTTAAAGACTTTAGTGAGTTATTATAGAGCATTTACAGACTGTAATGAGTTATTATATAGAGCAGTTACAATCTGTAGTGAGTTTAATATGGAGAGCAGTTACTAGAAGGAATGGGTTATTATAGAGCAGTTACAGAGTGTAATGAGTTATTATAGAGCATTTTCAGACTGTGTTTAGTTATTATAGAGCAGTTACACAATGTAGTGAGTTATTATAGAACACAGTTACAAACTGTAGTGATTTATTATAGAGTAGTTACAGACTGTGGTCTGTTATTATAGAGCAGTAACAGACTGTAGTGAGTTATTGTATAGAGAAGTTGCAGACTGTAGTGAGTTATTATAGAGCAGTTACAGATTGTAGTGAGTTATTATAGAGAGCAGATACAGACTGTAATGTGTTATTATAGATCGCAGTTACAGACTATAGTGAGTTATTATAGAGCAGTTACAGACTATAGTGAGTTATTATAGAGCAGTTACAGGCTGTAGTGAGTTATTATAGAGCAGTTACAGACTATAGTGAGTTATTATAGGGCAGTTACAGGCTGCAGTGAGTTATTATAGAGCAGTTACAGGCTGTAGTGAGTTATTATAGAGCAGTTACAGACTATAGTGAGTTATTATAGGGCAGTTACAGGCTGTAGTGAGTTATTATAGATCAGTTAAACACTAGTTAGTTATTGTAGAGCAGTTGCAGACTGCAGTGAGTTATTGTAGAGCAGTTACAGACTGTAGTGAGTTATTTTTGAGAACTGATACAGACTTTAACCTGTTAATATGGAAAGCTACAGACTGTAGTGAGATATTCTAGAGAGCAGTTACAGACTGTAGTGAGTTATTATAGAGAGCAGTTAAAGACTTTAGTGAGTTATTATAGAGCATTTACAGACTGTAGTGAATAGAGCAGTTACAATCTGTAGTGAGTTTAATATGGAGAGCAGTTACAAAAAGGAATGAGTTATTATAGAGCAGTTACAGAATGTAGTGCGTTATTATAGAGCGGATAAAGACTGTAGTGCGTTATTATAGAGCAGTTACAGACTATATGGATTTATTATAGAGCAGTTACAGACTGTTGTGAGTTATTTTTGAGAACTGATACAGACTTTAACGTGTTATTATGGAAAGTTACAGACTGTAGTGAGATATTCTAGAGAGCAGTTACAGTCTAGTGAGTTATTATAGAGAGCAGTTAAAGACTTTAGTGAGTTATTATAGAGCATTTACAGACTGTAATGAGTTATTATATAGAGCAGTTACAATCTGTAGTGAGTTTAATATGGAGAGCAGTTACTAAAAGGAATGGGTTATTATAGAGCAGTTACAGAGTGTAATGAGTTATTATAGAGCATTTTCAGACTGTGTTTAGTTATTATAGAGCAGTTACACAATGTAGTGAGTTATTATAGAACACAGTTACAAACTGTAGTGATTTATTTTAGAGTAGTTACAGTCTGTGGTGTGTTATTATATAGAGAAGTTGCAGACTGTAGTGATTTATTATAGAGCAGTTACAGACTATAATGTGTTATTATAGATCGCAGTTACAGACTATAGTGTGTTATTATAGAGAGCAGTTACAGACTGTAGTGTGTTATTATAGAGCCGTTACAGACTGTAGTGAGTTATTATAGAGAGCAGTTACAGACTATAGTGAGTTATTATAGAGCAGTTACAGACAGTAGTGAGTTATTATAGAGCAGTTACAGACAGTAGTGAGTTATTATAGAGCAGTTACAGACTATAGTGAGTTATTATAGAGCAGTTACAGACTGTAGTGAGTTATTATAGAGCAGTTACAGACAGTAGTGAGTTATTATAGAGCAGTTACAGACTATAGTGAGTTATTATAGAGCAGTTACAGACAGTAGTGAGTTATTATAGAGCAGTTACAGACTATAGTGAGTTATTATAGAGCAGTTACAGAATGTAGTGAGTTATTATAGAGCAGTTACAGACTATAGTGAGTTATTATAGAGCAGTTACAGACTGCAGTGAGTTATTATAGAGCAGTTACAGACAGTAGTGAGTTATTATAGAGCAGTTACAGACTATAGTGAGTTATTATAGAGCAGTTACAGACAGTAGTGAGTTATTATAGAGCAGTTACAGACTATAGTGAATTATTATAGAGCTGTTACAGACTGTAGCGAGTTATTATAGAGCGGTTAAAGACTGTAGTGAGTTATTTTAGAGATCTGTTACAGACCTTAGTGATTTATTATAGAGCATTTACAGACTGTAGTGAGTAATTATATAGAGCAGTTAGAATCTGTAGTGAATTAAATATGGAGAGCAGTTACACAATGTAGTGAGTTATTATAGAATACCGTTACAGATTGTAGTGAGTTATTATAGAGCAATTACTGGCTGTAGTGAGTTATTATAGAGCAGTTACAGACTGTCGTTAGTTATTATAGAGCAGTTACAGACTGTAGTGTGTTATTATAGAGAGCAGTTACAGGCTGTGAGTTACTGTAGAGCGTTAACAGACTGTATTGTTTTATTTTAGAGCAGTTACAGACTATAGTGCATTATTATAGAGCTGTTACTGATTGTAGTGAGTTGTAATCGAGCAGTTACAGACTGTATTGAGTTATTAAAGATCAGTTACTAGACTGTAGTGAGTTAATATAGAGCAGTTAAAAACTGTAGTGAGTTATTATAGAGCAGTTACAATCTGTAGTGATTCATTATAGAGCTGTTACTGATTGTAGTGAGTTATTATAGATTGCAGTTACAGACTGTAGTGAGTTATTATCGAGCAGTTACAGACTGTAGTGAGTTATTATCGAGCAGTTACAGACTGTAGTGAGTTATTATAGAGCAGTTACAAACTGTAGTGAGTTATAATAGAGAGCAGTTACAAACTGTAGTGATTTTTTACAGAGCAGTTTCAGACTGTAGTGAGTTATTATAGAGCAGTTACAGAATGTAGTGCGTTATTATAGAGCGGTTAAAGACCGCAGTCAGTTAATATAGAGCAGTTACAGACTGTAGTGAGTTATTATTGAGAGCAGTTACAGAGTGTAGTGAATTACTGTAGAGAGCAGTTACAGACTGTAGTGAGTTATTATAGAGCAGTTACAGACTGTAGTGAATTATTATAGAGCAGTTACAGAGTGTAGTGAGTTACTGTAGAGAGCAGTTACAGGCTGTAGTGAGTGTTTATAGAGAGCAGTTACAGACTGTAGTGAGTTACTGTAGAGAGCAGTTACAGGCTGTAGTGAGTGTTTATAGAGAGCAGTTACAGACTGTAGTGAGTTACTGTAGAGAGCAGTTACAGGCTGTAGTGAGTTATTATAGAGCAGTTACAGAGTGTAGTGAGTTATTATAGAGAGCAATTACAGACTGTAGTGAGTTACTGTAGAGAGCAGTTACAGCTGTAGTGAGTGTTTATAGAGAGCAGTTACAGACTGTATTGAGTTATTATAGAGCAGTTACAGAGTGTAGTGAATTATTATAGAGCAGTTACAGGCTGTAGTGGATTGTTATAGAGCAGTTACAGACTGTAGTGAGTTACTACAGAGCAGTTACAGACTGTAGTGAGTTATTATAGAGAACAGTTACAAACTGTAGTGACTTATTATTTGTTTTCTTCTCTACTTTTCCAGATGCCAGCATGTACGCTCATTACCTCTTTAATGCTTTCGACAGCGCGCACAATGGATCCATCAAATTCGAGGTAATTCCTGTTCCATTGAAAGCAGCCTATGAATGAATAAAAACTGCACCTGATTTCAGAAATCTATTCATAACAACCTTTTTATAATATTCATGATTAAATCGTTGCTTAATATTGAATCTTATACTCTGGGTCCAACTATGAGCCCAATTTGTGACAAATTATTGAGCCGAACAGTGTGATGGAGCTGGATTAACAGCAGTACAGATACCGTCAGTAACACAGGGTGCTGGGGGAGGTTTACTGAGTGACAGTGTGAGGGAGCTGGATCAACATCAGTAGAGATACACTCAGTAAAACAGAGCGCTGGGGGAGAATGGTTCCTGATTGACAGTGTGAGGGAGCTGGATTAACATGAGTACAGATACCGTCAGTAACACAGGACACTGGGGGAGAGGTGTTACTGAGTGACAGTGTGAGGGAGCTCGATTAACATCAGTACAGGTACAGTCAGTAACACAGGGCGGTGGGGGAGGGGTTTCAGAGTGACAGTGTGAGGGATCTGTATTAACATCAGTAGACATACAGTCAGTAACACATGGCGCTGCAGGAGGGGTTACTTAGTGACAATGTTAGGGAGCTGTATTAACATCAGTAGAGGAACAGTAAGTAACACAGGGCACTGGGGTGAGATGTTACTGAGTGACAGTGTGAGGGAGCTGGATTAAGATCAGTAAATTTACAGTCAGTAAGACAGGGCGCTAGAGAAAGGTTACTGAGTGACAGTGTGAGGGAGCTGCATTCACTTCAGTAGAGATACAGTCAGTAACACAGGGCAGTAGGGGGAGGGGTTAAAGAGTGACAGTGTGAGGGATCTGGATTAACATCAGTAGACATACTGTTGTGGCTGCCGCGAAACACGAATTAAAGCCGAGTGCATGTGTGGAACACAAAAGCTTTTTATTACATATGCCTGCTAAGATGGCTGCTAACACTAGAATCTGGAAGGTTCTGAAGCCCCGCCCACTCCTTTTCTCCTGCCTTAAAGGCAAGGGGGGAACAATTCAGCTGCTTGCGCCTCCCGTTAGCGCCTTAAGAGGGCGCTAATGGGGCGTAAAGCAGCTAATGCCCGGGTGCAGCGCCGCCCACGCCTCCCGAAAAATTTAGTGGGAGGTTAGCGGCGGCGGCAGCCGGTAGCGCCCTGTGGCGCTGCGCCGCCGGCGATGACGTCATCGCCGTGCGCAGCACCCCGCTCGCGCCCCGGCCGTGATCTTCAGTCGCGCCCCCTGATTTACCGCCAGACGCTATGTCCGACGGGTTCAGGGAGGTGTACGTGCGGCCGGGGCGGCGATATTTAAAGGGGAGGTGGCAGGCGGCCATTTTTGTTGCTGGCCGCCTGCCAGCACCTGCCCCCGGCCCCCGTGAAGCCCCCCCACCGTGAAGTGCCGGCTGCGCTCCAAGAGCCCGGCACTTCTCTTGAGTGCCGGGCTCTTTTGCCGGCACTCCCGATCCCTGGGGGCCCAGCTGGGCCCCGGTTCGCGCTGCGCAGGGTCCCTCCCCTTTAAGAAGGGGAGGAAGGCCTGCAATACCGCGGCGCGACGTGCCGCAGCGCGTGGCGCTGCGGCACGTAGCGCCAGGATATTCACTCGCAGCGCCCCAAGAGGGATGCGGGGTGCTTCCAGTGGCGCCCCGCTTCCCTCTTGGGGCGCAACCACTGAAGTTCCGGCGCGGGGACACTAATTTTTTCGGGGCGCTAAAAGTCGCGCCCCGGCAAGGTTAGCGCCCCAAATGGGGCGCGACTCAATTTTTACCCCAAGGTGCCTTAAAGGCAAGGTGCCCGATTTATTGTCAACGGACGGAAAAGTGGATCGCGCCCGTTTAGGTGGCGATCCGCCACACAGCTCCCCCCAGAATCCGCTTAGGAGGTGTGGACAAGACGGTGCGGCGGTCTGACGGGCCAGCCGGAGCGGCTCTTGTAGGACGCCGGTGGACGTGGAACGGCCGGGCGTGGAGCAGCCAGGTGAACCGGCTTGAGGGCAGGTCGGCCGCGTGGCGGTGGACGAGCTGCAGGGACCTGCACACCGGGCTCCGAGTGTGCTGGCTTGAGTCGGTCAACCGACACTTTTTCTGTCCTGTCGCCCACTTGCAGGGTGAAAAATTTGTCCCCAGCCTGTAGCACCTTGTAGGGCCCGTCATACGGGGGTTGAAGGGGTCGCGGTGGGCGTTGTGCCGGACGAAAACGAACCGTGCCTGGTGCAGGCTTAGTGGGATGTGTGAGGTGCATTCGCCGTGTCGGGCAATGGGCACCGGGGCGAACTGCAGCGCCGGTGAGGCGAAGTCGTGGCGTTGCTGGTCGGCTGACCAGGGTGTCGTGGCGGTGGGCAGGAACTCGCCGGGTACGCGCAGCGGCTGACTGTACACGAGCTCTGCTGCCGATGTGTGGAGGTCTTCTTTAACCGCGGTACGCAGACCGAGGAGGACCCACGGAAGTCGGTCAGTCCAGGTGCCGTCCTGGAGGCTGGCTCGAAGAGATGCCTTCAAGGATCTGTGGAACCGCTCACACAGTCCGTTGGCTTGGGGGTGGTACGCTGTGGTGCGGTGAATGGTCACCCCGAGATTGCGTGCGACGGCGGTCCAGAGTTCAGAGGTAAATTGCGGACCTCTGTCCGACGTCATGTCGGAGGGGACGCCGAACCGTGCGACCCAGGTGCTGACGAAGGCTCTGGCGATGTCGGCGGTGGTGGTAGAGGTCAGTGGAATTGCCTCGGGCAGCGCATGGTGCGGTCAACGATCGTCAGCAAGTGCGTGTGACCTTGCGACGGCGGTAGGGGCCCGACGATGTCCACGTGGATGTGGTCGAATCTACGCGAAGGGACGGTAAAATCCTCGAGGGGTGCTTTCGTGTGTTGCTGCACCTTGGCCTGTTGGCAGGCTAGGCAGGAGTTGGCCCAAGTACGCACATCCTTGCGTAGGCCGCGCCAGACAAAGCGGTTGGCTACCAATTTGATGGATGCGCGGGCGCCGGGGTGGGAGAGGTTGTGGAGAATCTCGAATACCCGGTGGCGCCAGGACGCTGGGACGACGGGCCGAGGTTGATGTAGGGATATGTCGCACTTGACCGTGACTGCGGTCGGGCCACAGGCGACGTTGGCCAGGCGTAGCCCTGGTAGGTTGGTAGGTGCAGAGAGCAGATCAGGGTCGGTGATCTGGTCTGCTGCGAGTTGAGCGAAGTCGACTGCCAGGTGTGCGGCGTGGATGGCGGGGCGGGAGAGGCAGTCGGCTACCACATTGTCTCGGCCGGAGACGTGTTGGATGTCCGTGGTGAACTCGGACACTGCCGCGAGTTGGCGCTGCTGCCTGGCGGACCAGGGGTCGATTGTCTTTGCCATTGCGAATGTCAAGGGCTTGTGGTCGATAAACGCAGTGAAGGGGTGGCCCTCCAGCAAAAACCGAAAATGGCGGACCGCCAGGAACAGCGCGAGGAGCTCGCGGTCGAAGGTGCTGTACTTGACCTCTGGGGGGCGTAGTTGGCGGCTGAAGAAGGCAAGTGGTTGCCAGGCGCCGTCGACCCACTGCTCATACACAAAACCAACCGCGTGGTCGGAGGCGTCCGTGGTGAGCGCTACCCTGGCATTGGGCCGTGGGTGCGCGAGCAAGGTGGCGTTGGCGAGCATGGTTTTGGTGGAGTCGAAGGCGGCTGACGCGTCTGCCGTCCATTCGACCGCCATCTTGCTGCTCCTGCCCCGGAGGGCTTCATACAGGGGCCTCATGAGGGACGCCGCTTTGGGGATGAAGCGGTTGCAGAAATTCACCATCCCGAGGAACTCCTGGATGCCTTTGATGGTGGTGCGGCGGGGAAATTGTTGGACGGCCTGCACCTTGGTGGGCAGGGGAATGGCCCCAGCATGGGTGATGTGGTGGCCGAGGAAGTCGATCTTGTCCAGGCTGAACTGGCATTTGGCTGGGCTGAGGATGAGCCCGTGGTCGCTGAGGCGCCCGAACAGGATGCGAAGGTGTTCAAGGTGTTCCTGCTTGGAGGAACTGGCTACCAGGTTGTCGTCCAGGTAGACGAACAGGAACTTCAGGTCCCGAAGGACCGAGTCCATGAGCCGTTGGAATGCCTAGGCCGCGTTTTTGAGGCCGAAGGGCAACCGCAGGAACTCGAAAAGGGCGAAGGGGGTGATTACGGCCGTCTTGGGGACGTCCGTGGGGTGTACGGGGACTTGGTGGTTGCCGCGCACCAGGTCGACCTTGGAAAAGACTGAGCGGCCGGCCAGTCTAGCCGAGAAGTCCTGGATGTGCGGCACGGGGTACCGATCCGGGGTGGTGGCGTCGTTGAGGCGGCGGTAATCCCCGCAGGGGCGCCAACCCCCGCCTGGTTTGAGGGCGATGTGGAGTGGGGAGGCCCAGGGACTGTTGGAGCGGCGGATGATGCCGAGCTGTTCCATGGTGGCAAACTCGGTCCGCGCGATCTCCAGTTTGGCCGGGTCCAGCCTGCGGGCGTGGGCATACACTGAGGGGCCTGTGGTGGGGATGAAGTGTTCCACCCCGTGTTTGGCGGCCTCTGCGGAGAAGGTTGGATTGGTAAGGGCCGGGAATTCGGCCAGGAGTGCCGAGTAGTCATCCGTGGCCCGGGTGTGGCACTGTGACGCCATGCCAGCGGGTTGATGGGGGGCCATGGCGCCCAGGATGGGGGACATGGTGTTCATGTCCATGAGGCGGTGTCGAGGGATGTCTACCAGTAGGCCGTGGGCACACAGGAAATCTGCGCTGATGAGAGGGGAGAGCACCTTGGCAGTGATGAACTCCCATCGGTAGCGGCGACCAGCGAGGTCGAGGGTGACTGTGCGGGTGCCGTACGTCCGCATGTCCGAGCCGTTAGCAGCAGCCAGCGCCGGTCCTCGTTTGCCCTTTTGGATGTCGAGGGAGGAGGCCGGGATGATGCTGTGCTGAGCTCCAGTGTCGCACAGGAACCGTCGGCCGGTTTTATCATCCGTGACGTACAGCAGGGAGCCCGCGTGGCCCATGGCCATCGCGAGGGCTGGTACGGGGGTGGACTTGAAAGAGCAGGGAGGTGTGCACCGTTGTGCCCTGGCGCCGAACCGTGCGTGGTAGTAACAGTGGCCCGGGTTAGTGGGGCGCGAAGGCCCCGTCAGCCCGGTGGCTGGGCCTTGTGGCCACGTGGTGGCCGTTGAGGGGCGCGTCCAAGCAGTAGCCTCAGGTCCGGAGTGACGTCGCTGCTGGAGTTAACGGACAGCAGCTTGTAGGCCTCATCGGCCAGGGCTTCCAGGTCCGTGAGGCCGGACGCCACGATCGCTGGGCGGATGCTGAGAGGTAGCTAGCGGATGAACAGCGTGTGGAAGAGGGATCCAGGTGGGCTCTTGTCGGTGAGGGAGAGCATGTGGGAGAGGAGGTCTGACGGTGAGGCATCACCGAGGCCTGGAAGGTCGAGGAGGTGGCAGTTTCGCTGGTATGCCGAGGCCGTAAATTTTTTAAGGAGCGCGGCCTTAAGATGTGCATACTTGCCCTCCCCTGGTGGGTTCTGCAGTGCTATCCAGACCTTCGTAACTGTGGAGCTACCGAGTGATGTGACGAGATAGTCATACTTCGTCCCATCTGTGGTGATGTTTTGCAGCCGGAAACGCGACTCGGCTTGAAGGAACCAGACTTCGGGCTGGTTTTCCCAAAACTCCGGCACTTTCACGGAAACTGCGTTCGTGTCCGCCATTGCAGTGCTCGGAATACGTTCTGAGCGTCGGGGTCACCAATGTTGAGGCTGCCGCGAAACACGAATTAAAGCCGAGTCCATGTGTGGAACACAAAAGCTTTTTAATACATCTCCCTGCTAAGATGGCTGCTAACACTAGAATCTGGAAGGTTCTGAGGCACCGCCCACTCCTTTTCTCCTGCCTTAAAGGCAAGGTGCCCGATTTATTGTCCACGGACGGAAAAGTGGATTGCGCCCGTTTAGGTGGTGATCCGCCACAATACAGTCATTTACACATGGCGCTGCAGGAGGGGTTGCTGAGTGACAATGTTAGCGAGCTGGATTAACATCAGTAGAGATACAGTCAGTGACACAGGGCGCATGGAGAGTAGGGTTGCTGAGTGACAGTGTGAATTATCTGGATTAACATCAGTAGAGATACAGCCAGTAACACAGCGCGGTGGGGGAAAGGGGTTACTGAGTGACCGTGTGAGGGAGCTGGATTAACATCAGTAGAGATACAGTCAGTGACACAGGGCACTGGGGGAGAGGGGATACTGAGTGACAGTGTGAGGGAGGTGGATTAACATCAGTAGAGATACAGTCAGTGACACAGGGCTCTGGGGGAGAGGGGATACTGAGTGACAGTGTGAGGGAGGTGGATTAACATCAGTAGAGATACAGTCAGTGACACAGGGCTCTGGGGGAGAGGGGATACTGAGTGACAGTGTGAGGGAGGTGGATTAACATCAGTAGAGATACAGTCAGTGACACAGGGCTCTGGGGGAGAGGGTTTACTGAGTGACAGTGTGAGGGAGCTGTATTATCATCAGCAGAGATACAGTCAGTAACACAGTGCGCTGAGTGGATGGGTTACTGAATGACAGTTTGAGGAAGCTGGATTAACATCATAGAAACATAGAAGATAGGAGCAGGAGTAGGCCATTCGGCCCCTCTAGCCTGCTCCGCCATTCAATGCGATCATGGCTGATCATCCAAATTCAGAACCCTGTCCCTGCTTTCTCCCCATATCCCTTGATCCCTTTAGTCTTAAGAAATATATCCAACTCCTTCTTGAATATATTTAATGAATTGGCCTCTACTGCATTCTGTGGTAGAGAATTCCACAGATTCACCACTCTCTGGGTGAAGAAATTCCTCCTCATTTCTGTCCTAAATGGCTTACCCCTTATCCTTAGACTGTGACCCCTGGTTCTGGACTCCCCGACCATCGGGAACATCCTTCCTGCATCTAGTCTGTCCAGTTTCAATGAGATCCCCTCTCATTCTTCTAAACTCCAGCGAGTATAAGCCCAATCGACCCAATCTCTCCTCATACGTCATTCCTGCCATCCCAGGTATCAGCCTGGTGAATCTTCGCTGAACTCCTTCCATGGCAAGAACCTTCTTCCTCAGATAAGGCGACCAAAACTGCACACAATACTCAAGATGTGGTCTCACCAAGGCCCTGTACAACTGCAGCAAGACATCCTTGTTCCTGTACTCAAACCCTCTCGCTACGAAGGCCAACATACCATTTGCCTTCTTAACCGCCTTCTGCACCTGCATGCTTATCTTCAGCGACTGGTGCACAAGGACACCCAGGTCTCGTTGCACTTCCCCTTCTCCCAATCTGTTGCCATTCAGATAATAATCTGCCTTCCTGTTTTTGACACCAAAGTGGATAACCTCACATTTATTCACGTTATATTGCATCTGCCATGCTTCTGCCCAATCACCTAACCTGTCCAAATCATCCTGGAGTTTCTCGGCATCCTCCTCACAGCACACACGCCCACCCAGCTTTGTGTCGTCTGCAAACTTGGAGATATTACAACTAGTTCCCTTGTCTAGATCATTAATATATATTGTGAATAGCTGGGGTCCAAGGACCGATCCCTGCCAGTAACTCATGGTTAAGGGAGAGGGGATACTGAGTGACAGTGTGAGGGAGCTGTATAAACATCAGTACAGATACTGTCAGTAACACAGAGCGCTCGGGGAGGAATTACTGAGTGACAGTGTGAGGGAGCTGGATTAACATCAGTACAGATACAGTCAGTGACACAGCATGCTGGGGAGAGGGGTTACTGAGTGACAGTGTGAGGAAGCTGGATTAACATCAGTAGAGTTACATTCAGTAACACAGGGCGCTGGGGTGAGGAGTTACTTAGTGATAGTGTGAGGGAGCTAGATTAACATCAGTACAGATACTGTCAGAAACACAGGGTGCTGGGGGAGAGGGGTAACTGAGTGACAGTGTGAGGGAGCTGGATTTACATCAGTACAGATACAGTCAGTGACACAGGTTGCTGGGGAGAGGGCTTACTGAGTGACAGTGTGAGGGGGCTGGATTAAAATCTGTAGAGGTACAGTCAGTAACACAGGGCTCTGCGGGAGAGGTTTTACTGAATGACAGTGTGAGGGAGCTGGATTAACATCAGTACATATACAGTAGTAACACATTGCGCTGGGGTAGAGGGGTTACTGAGTGACAGTGTGAGGGAGCTGGATTAACATCAGTTAAAGATACATTCAGTGACACAGGGCGTTGGGGAGAGAAGTTACTGAGCGACAGTGTGAGGGAGCTGGATTAACATCAGTAGAGATACAGTCAGTAACACAGGGCATTGCGGGATGGGTTACTGAGTGACAGTGTGAGGGAGCTGGATTAACATCAGTAGAGATACAGTCAATAACACAGTGTGCTGGGGGAGAGGTAACCCATTTCTGTTTGTTTACAAACACGTGAACATATTACACAAATACTGGCCCAGAAATTGATCTCGCTCTGTTCCCGCGGGGGTAAGCCTTCCCCGCGATGTCTCACCTCGCTTGTGCTTTTTCAGATCCAGCTCGCACGAACTTGATGTTCTGGACAGCTGCTGTGCAGTGCTTGCGTATCCCACCGGCGTAGTGAATTCGTGCGAGCTGTGGGATCACGTGACTCAGTTAGAGCCAATGGCAGCACACCATCTTCCATTCATAAGTTTCACAGACCTGCTGTGAAATCTATGAATCTTACACCCCCCCAAAATAACAGCTAAACCTCAATTAAATTTAAAAAAAAAACCATCACATTAATAAAATAAGTATAGTTAATTAAATTAACCATTTTAAATAAAAAATTAAATTTTTGAAAAAATTTAAAATCTTTTAAAAAGTTATAAAAATAAACTTACCTGTCTTTAAAGTCTCTAAAAAAGATATACCTGTTAAAAAAAATTCAAAAAACTACTTAATTCACTACTTACCTTCTTAAAAGTGGGTCTTACTCCTCCTTTTTACATTTCCAAAATCTTCCGTCCTTACCTGCGCGTCCAAAGCATGAAGTGCACAGCGTGCGCGCAGCCTGTAGCGCGCACGCGATGCACCGAGGACCCGCCCCCTTTTCAGAAGAGCAATTGCCGGTTTTCAGCGCATGCGCAGGGCATGCAGAAAACCGGCAATTGGAGTGGGAATACGCGAGAGTACGCAGTGCGTACTCTCGCGTCCCGGGATCAATTTTCGGCCCACTATTTGATCGATCGGAGTGTAAATGAGCAGGGGCAAATTTCTGGGGCGATGTTTCATTCTGTGCTCTTCTAATTTCAGGACTTTGTGATGGCTCTTTCAGTGTTGCTGAGGGGGACCGTTCATGAGAAGTTAAGATGGACATTTAACCTGTATGATATTAATAAGGATGGATATATCAATAAAGAGGTAAGAAACCTTAAGCTAATCGCCACTAATAAGTAGTGGTTGACTTTCTGGAGTGATGTCAGAGGCTGTTGTGATGCTGTGTAATTTGTATTGACTACAATGGGAGAGTTAGTGTACTAGAGGGATGGCCTTCAATGGGAGAGTTAGGGTACTAGAGGGATGGTCTTCAATGGGAGAGTTAGGGTACTAGAGGGATGGTCTTCAATGGGAGAGTTAGTGTACTAGAGTAATGGGTTTCAATGGGAGAGTTAGTTTTCCAGAGGGATGGTCTTCAATGGGTGAGTTAGGGTACTAGAGGGATGGGCTTCAATGGGAGAGTTAGTGTAATAGAGGGAGGGGCTTCAATGGGAGAGTTAGTGTACTAAATGGATGGGTTTGATAGAAGAGTTAGTGTACTGGAGGGAGGGGCTTCAATGGGAGAGTTAGTGTACGTGAGGGAGGGGCTTCAATGGGAGAAACATAGAAACATAGAAACATAGAAAATAGGTGCAGGAGTAGACCATTCGGTCCTTCGAGCCTGCACCGCCATTTAATGCGTTCATGGCTGAACATGCTACCTCAGTACCCCATTCCTGCTTTCTCGCCATACCCCTTGATCCCCCTAGTTGTGAGTATTATATCTAACTCCCTTTTGAATATATTTAGCGAACTGGCCTCAACAACCTTCTGTGGTAGAGAATTCCACAGATTCACCACTCTCTGGGTGAAGAAGTTCCTCCTCATCTCAGTCTTAAATGGCTTCCCCTTTATCCTTAGACTGTGACACCTGGTTTTAGTTTCCCCTAACATTGGAAACATTCTGCCCGCATCTAATTTGTCTAAACCAGTCAGGATTTTAAACGTCTCTATAAGATCCCCCCTCATTCTTCTGAACTCCAGAGGATACAAGTTCAGTTGATCCAGTCTTTCTTGATATGTCAGTCTGGCCATCCCAGGAATCAATCTAGTGAACCTTCGTTGCACTCCCTCAATAGCAAGAATGTCCTTCCTCAAGTTAGGAGACCAAAACTGCACACAATACTCCAGGTGTGGCCTCACCAAGGCCCTGTACAACTGTAGCATCACCTCCCTACTCCTGTACTCAAATCCCCTTGCTATGAAGGCCATCATGCCATTTGCTTTCTTGACTGCCTGCTGCACTTGCCTTCCCACCTTCAGTGACTGATGTACCATCACGCCCAGGTCTCGTTGCACCTCCCCTTTCCCTAATCTGCCACCATTCAGGTAATAGTCTGCCTCCCTATTTTTACCACCAAAGTGGATAACCTCACATTTATCCACATTGTACTTCATCTGCCATACATTTGCCCATTCACCCAACCTGTCCAAGTCACTCTGTAGCCTCCTAGCATCCTCCTCATTGTTCACACTGCCTCCCAATTTAGTGTCATCCGCAAATTTGGAGATATTACAATTAATCCCTTCGTCCAAATCATTAATATATAATGTAAACAGCTGGGGCCCCAGCACCGAACCCTGCGGTACCCCGCTGGTCACTGCCTGCCATTCTGAAAAGTACCCATTTACTCCTACTTTTTGTTTCCTGTGTGCCAACCAGTTCTCAATCCACGTCAACACATTACCCCCAATCCCATGTGCTTTAACTTTGCACACCAATCTCTTGTGTGGGACCTTGTCGAAGGCCTTCTGAAAGTCCAAATACACCACATCTACTGGTTCCCCCCCTGTCCACCCTATTGGAAACATCCTCAAAAAATTCCAGAAGATTTGTCAAGCATGATTTCCCTTTCACAAATCCATGCTGACTTGGACCTATCATGTCGCCACTTTCCAAATGGTCTGTTATGACATCTTTAATAATTGATTCCATCATTTTACCCACCACCGATGTCAGGCTGACCGGTCTATAATTCCCTGCTTTCTCCCTCCCTCCTTTTTTAAAAAGAGGGGTTACATTAGCCACCCTCCACTCCTTCGGAACTGATCCAGAGTCTAAGGAAAGTTGGAAAATGATCGTCAATGCATCCACTATTTCCAAGGCCACCTCCTTAAGTACTCTGGGATGCAGACCATCAGGCCCTGGGGATTTATCAGCCTTCAGTCCCATCAATTTCCCCAACACCTTTTCCCGACTGATAAGGATTTCCCTCAGCTCCTCCCTCTTACCAGATCCTTTGATCTCTTTTATTTCCGGAAGGTTGTTTGTGTCCTCCACAGTAAACACCGAGCCAAAGTACTTGTTCAATTGATCTGCCATTTCTTTGTTCCCCATTATGACTTCCCCTGTTTCTGACTGCAGGGGACCTACGTTTGTTTTTACTAACCTCTTTCTTTTTACATATTTATAGAAGCTTTTGCAGTCCGTTTTAATGTTCACCGCAAGCTTCCTTTCATATTTTATTTTCCCTGCCCTAATCAAATCCTTCGTCCTCCTCTGCTGAGTTTTAAAGTTCTCCCAGTCCCCGGGTTTGCTGCTACTTCTGGCCAATTTGTATGCCACTTCCTTGCTTTTAATACTATCCCTGATTTCCCTTGTTAGCCATGGTTGAGCCACCTTCCCTTTTTTATTTTTACGCCAGACAGGGATGTACAATTGCTGTAGTTAATCCATGCGATCTCTAAATGTCTGCCATTGCCCTTCCACTGATAACCCCTTAAATATCGCTTGCCAATCTAACCTCGCCAATTCACGCCTCATACCCTCAAAGTTGCCCTTATTTAAGTTCTGGACCATGGTCTCTGAATTAACTGTTTCCTTCTCCATCCTAATGTATAACTCCACCATACTATGGTCACTCTTCCCCAAGGGGCCTCGCACCACAAGATTGCTGATTAGTCCTTCCTCATTACACAACACCCAGTCCAGGATGGCCTCCCCTCTAGTTGGTTCCTCAACATATTGGTTTAGGAAACCATCCCTTAAACACTCCAGGAAATCCTCCTCCACCGTATTGCTTCCAGTTTGAGTAGCCCAAGAGTTAGTGTACTAGAGGGATGGCCTTCAATGGGAGAGTTAGGTACTAGAGGGATGGTCTTCAATGGGAGAGTTAGTGTACTAGAGTAATGGGTTTCAATGGGAGAGTTAGTTTTCCAGAGGGATGGTCTTCAATGAGAGAGTTAGGGTACTAGAGGGATGGGCTTCAATGGGAGAGTTAGTGTAATAGAGGGAGGGGCTTCAATGGGAGAGTTAGTATACTAAATGGATGGGTTTGATAGAAGAGTTAGTGTACAGGAGGGAGGGGCTTCAATGGGAGAGTTAGTGTACGTGAGGGAGGGGCTTCAATGGGAGAGTTAGTGTACTAGAGGGATGGTCTTCAATGGGACAGTTTGGTACTAGTGGGATGGGCTTCAATGGGAGAGTTAGTGTAATAGAGGGAGGGGCTTCAATGGGAGAGTTAGTGTACTAGAGGGAGGGGCCTCAATGGGAGAGTTAGTGTACTAGAGGGATGGGCTTCAATGGGAGAGTTAGTGTATTAGAGGGAAGGGCTTCACTGGGAGAGTTAGTTTCAGAAGGATGGGCTGCAATGGGAGAGTTAGGGTGCTAGATGGATGGGCTTCATTGGGAGAGTTAGTGTACTAGAGGGATGGGCTTCAATGAGAGAGTTAGTGTACTAGAGGGATGGGCTTCAATGGGAGAGTTAGTGTAATAGGGGGATGGGCTTCAATGAGAGAGTTAGTGTACTAGAGGGATGGGCTTCAATGAGAGAGTTAGTGTACTAGAGGGATGGGCTTCAATGGGAGAGTTAGTATACTAGAGGGAGGGGCTTCAATGAGAGAGTTAGTGTACTAGAGGGATGGCCTTCAATGGGAGAGTTAGTGTAATAGGGGTTGGGCTTCAATGAGAGAGTTAGGGTGCTAGAGGGATGGGCTTCAATGAGAGAGAGAGTGTATTGGTGGGAGGAGGTTCAATGGGAGAGTTAGTTCATTAGACGGATGGGCTTCAATGGAACATAGGAACATAGAAGCAGGAGTAGGCCATTTCGCCAATTGAGCCTGTTCCACCATTCAATGAGATCATGGCTGATCTGTGACCTAACAGTAAGTGGCCTTTGCCCCATATCCCTTAATACCTTTGGTTAACAGAAATTTATCAATCTCAGATTTAAAATTAACAATTGACCTAGCGTCAACTGCTGTTTGCGGAAGTGAGTTCCAAACTTCTACCACCCTTTGTGAGTAGAAGTGTTTCATAACTTCACACCTGAAAGGCCTGGTTCTAATTTTTAGACTATGCCCCCTAGTCCTAGATTCCCCAACCAGCAGAAATAGTTTCTCTCTATCTACCCTATCAGTTTCTCTTAATATCTTGAAAACTTCGATCAAATCGCCCCTTAATCTTCTAAATTCCAGGGAACACAGTTTGTGTAATCGCTCCTTGTAATTTAACCCTTGGAGTCCAGGTATCATTCTAGTAAATCTATGCCGCACTCGCACTCGTGCCGAGGCCAATATATCCTTCCTAAGGTGTGGTGCCCAGAACTGCTCACAGTACTCCAGGTGTGGTCTAACCAGGGCTTTGTATAGCTGCAGCATAACTTCTACCTCCTTATATTCTAGTCCTCTAGATATAAAGGCCAGCATTCCATTAGCCTTTTTGATTATTTTCTGTAACTGTCCATGACATTTTAATGATCTATGTACATGGACCCCTAGGTGTCTTTGGACCTCCACTGCATTTAGAAGGTACTCTGTCCTTTTTTAAGTCCAAAGTGGATGACCTCACATTGAAATTAATTTGCCACAGTTTTGCCCATTCACTTAATCTGTTAATATCTGTGTGTGTGTTGGGGGAGTGGGGGCGGTGTATGGGCCTGTGTGTTTGTTTGTGTATGTGTGTGTAGGGAAGGCTGTGAACTCTTTGTGTTACTGTACCTGCAGGAGATGACTGACATTGTGAGGGCCATCTACGACATGATGGGGAAGTACACATACCCTGTGCTCAAGGACGACGCTCCCAGGCATCACGTGGATGTCTTTTTTCAGGTATGTGCTTTCAGAGCTGGTCATGGTCAAAATGTGCCATTATACGGGCCCGAGTGGGAGCAGCGGGTGAGGGTTCGACCTTTCACCTTGGGTTTGGATTCGGTCCATGCCGATGGGTGATGGGAATATTTTGTGTGCTGGGCCGGGCCGTTCTGTGCCCAGTGGGTGTGAGGTGGGTCACTCGGTGACTTGATCAGAGGGGCCACATTCTCCATTAGAGACCCTGCAGCAATAGCCATTCTTCCTGAATATGTTCTGGTTGTTCTACCATGGGAGGCACTGGATCTGATCACTTCTCAGCATGAGTCACTGGACTGCACGCAGGAACAGGGACCCTGACTGACTTTTCCATGTACATTACAACAGTGACTACACTTCAGAAGAACTTTATTGGCTCTGAAGCGCTTCAGGACGTTCTGAGGTCGTGAAAGGTGCAAGTTCTTTCTTTTCCTTAGCTCAGTGGTGCTGAGGCCAGTTGGAGCAACTTCACCTCTTGCTCTGCCTGAGCACAAGCTGAGGTTCCAACCTCAGACCTCCCTCATCTCAATGGCTCAGTTACACGGTGGCTTTACAAACGAATCCATCAGGGAGCCCGCTGATTGATTTTCAAGTCCTCCTGAAGGCCAGTGGGTGGTGAGATCCGGGCCAGACTGGTGGGGTGAGTCTCAATGCCTTGGCCCTGATAGGGTTCGTAAATTCAGGACAGTTCTCTGAGGGGAGCAGATCCATGGTATAAACCTGTCTGTAATTTGACACTAGCTAATAGCAGACTGACAAACTTACGACGTTTTGAGGCTGGACTAAATCCCCATTATGAGGGAAGGGAGTAAAAGGATCTGCCCCTTTTACCCAGTGCCCCTATTAAACTGCCTCAGGTTCATATCCAAACCTCATGCATTCAATTTACAAGCTTTGTGTGGCCTGTGGTTCAGGTACCTCACCCGTGGTTCAGGTACCTCACCCGTGGTTCAGGTACCTCACCCGTGGTTCAGGTACCTCACCCGTGGTTCAGGTACCTCACCCGTGGTTCAGGTACCTCACCTGTTGTTCAGGTATCTTACCTGTGATTCAGGTACCTCACCTGTGATTCAGGTACCTCACCCATGGTTCAAGTACCTCACCTGTCATTCAGGTACCTCACCCGTGGTTCAAGTACCTCACCTGTCGTTCAGGTACCTCACCTGTTGTTCAGGTACCTCACCTGTTGTTCAGGTACCTCACCTGTCATTCAGGTACCTCACCCATAGTTCAAGTACCTCACCTGTCATTCAGGTACCTCACCCATGGTTCAAGTACCTCACCTGTCATTCAGGTACCTCACCTGTGGTTCAGGTATCTCAATTGTCATGCAGGTTCCTCACCTGTTGTTCAGGTATCTTACCTGTGATTCAGGTACCTCAACTGCGCCAGTAGTGGGCACTTCTACTTCGGCACTTCAGTTCCTTTCAAACTGTTTGCCGGGATGTGGACGTTGCTGGCAAGGCCAGCATTTATTGCCCATCCCTAGTTGCCCTTGAGAAGGTGGTGCTGAGCCACCTCCTTGAACCGCTGCAGTACGTGTAGTGAAGGTACTCCCACAGTGCTGTTAGGTCAGGAGTTCCAGGATTTTGACCCAACAATGATGAACGGTGATATATGTCCAGGTCGGGATGCTGTGTGACTTGGAGGTGGTGGTGTTTTCATGCGCTTGCTGCCCTTGGCTTCCCTGTGGGTGTGAACTCACACCCACCAAGTCTCGACGGTGTCCCTGTGACATCTGGACAAGAGCAGGCGACCACTTTCATTCCATTTCATGGGCTTTATTTAATCAAGAGTTTAAAATTTAAACCTCAACGTGGCTGCTTCATGCGTGGAGCAGACCAGCGCTGAGAACTTCCTGTGTGATCCCTAACAAAGCATTTCCTAACGACCTTTAATATCAATCTGTGCCTTCAACAGAAAATGGACAAAAACAAAGATGGCGTGGTGACTATTGATGAATTCATAGAATCCTGCCTGCAGGTATGTGTCTTGTAACGGTGTAAGTCACAATTTTAAAGGGGGTGCAAGAAGAGAGAGACCTGAGGGTGCTTGTGCACAAATATTTGAAGGTGGCAGGACAGGTTAACAAAGCAGTTAATAAAGCATATGTGATCCTGGGCTCTATAAATAGAGGCAGAGTACAAAAGCCAAGGAGTTATGCTAAACCTATATAAAGAAAGAAAGACTTGCATTTATATAGCGCCTTTCATGACCACCGGACGTCTCAAAGCGCTTTACAGCCAATGAAGTACTTTTGAAGTACTGTTGTAATGTAGGAAATGCGGCAGCCAATTTGCGCACAGCAAGGTCCCACAAACAGCAATGTGATAATGACCAAATAATCTGTTTTTGTTATTTTGGTTGAGGGATAAATATTAGCCAGGACACCGGGGATAACTCCCCTGCTCTTCTTCAAAAATAGTGCCATGGGATCTTTTACATCCACCTGAGAGAGCAGACAGGGCCACAGTTTTAACATCTCATCCGGAAGATGGCACCTCCGACAGTGCAGCACTCCCTCAGCACTGCACTGGAGTGTCAGCCTAGATTTTTGTGTTCAAGTCCCTGGAGTGGGACTTAGAACCCACAACCTTTGGACTCCAGGCGATTGTGCTACCAACTGAGCCACAGCTAAAATACACTTCGGCCCCAGCTGGAGTATTGCGTCCAACTCTGGGCACCACACTTTAGGAAGGACATGAAGGCTTTGGAGAGGATACAGAAGAGATTTACTAGAATGGTTCCAGGGATGAGGCATTCCAGTTATGTAGCTAGATTAGAGAAGTTCTCCTTGGAGCAGAGAAGGCTAAGAGGAGATTTGATAGAGGTGTTTAAAATCATGAAGGTTTAGATAGAGTAAATAAAGAGAAACTGTTTCCCATGGCTGAAGGATCGATAATGAGAGGGCACAGATTTAAGGTGATTTGCAAAAGAGCCAGAGGCGACATGATGAAAAACTTTTTTACGCAACGAGTGGTTAGGATTTGGAATGCACTGCCTGATAGGGTGGTGGATATAGATTCAATAGTAGCCTTCAAAAGGGAATTGGATAAATACTTGAAGGAGAAAAAAATGCCGGGATATTGGGAAATACCGGAAGAGTGGGACTAACTGTATTGCTCTTCAAAAGAGCCGGCGCAGACTCGATGAGCCGAATGGCCTCCTTCTGTACTGTACTATTCTATGATGCTATGAGTCACTCAGATGGATAGTCCCACCTGCACACCTTCCAACTCACCCTTATTTTGAGGGTGAGCTGCCATTTCTTTAGGAGTGATGCACAGTTTTTAATATATACGTTGCACAGAGGGAGTCAAGACCAGGTGTAGCCTTCAGGTGAAGCGAGGTTAGCGGGATGGTTGGACCGGGGCGCACAGACATAATTCAGTCCCCATTTTAAGGTAATAGGGATTGAAATTCCGGACTGTTTGCAGTAATTGGGTGGGAGATTCACGGAATCCCGGAACAAACAGCCTAAGTGCCACTTATACTATTCTCTCAGGGGTATCTCCAGAAATGAATGACAATACATTCGGTCCTTAGTTTTAGATTTCTGTTAATGAGTCCTGTTGTAATTACACCCCCTGCCAGTGGCAGTGCTACAGCTCCCCTACATACAGGAGGGTGTAATTACAGCGTGACAAGTTTACGTCGGCAATTCCCATTCTAAATGTGGACATAGGAATGTGGACATAGGAATTTATAATGGGAAAGAAATTGCGAGGGGAGTTGTGAACATCAGATTTTAATATATCTCCCATTGTTGAACACGAGAGATGGAGACTAAATGCGGTCATTGGGTTAGCAGGTTTACGGGGCTGGGGATCATTGGAGCTGGGCTGATGGAGGACTTCAATGTGGAAAGGCAGTGTTAATAGATAATATCAGCTATTTGCACCATTTCTCCAGGTGCAACGCATCAATCTAGGACTTTTATATAACACAACCTGCCTAAAGCAAGGTTGCTTGGTGCTGTGGCCAGAGATGCAAAGAGTAAACCATTGGAAGCTGCCAGAGCCATTCAGAGGCCTCCAATGAGTGTCAAAGCATCAACCTCCACTAACCACAGATAGTAACTGTGATGATAGGGGCAGACTGGTGACAGAGCAGGGGCAATGGGTGGGAGAAGGCCAATAGCAGGGGCAATGGGTGGGAGAAGGCCAATAGCAGGGGCAATGGGTGGGAGGAGGCCAATAGCAGGGGCAATGGGTGGGAGGAGGCCAATAGCAGGGGCAATGGGTGGGAGGAGGCCAATAGCAGGGGAATGGTTGGGAGGAGACCAATAGCAGGGGAATGGTTGGGAGGAGACCAATAGCAGGGGGAATGGTTGGGAGGAGACCAATAGCAGGGGAATGGTTGGGAGGAGACCAATAGCAGGGGCAATGGTTGTGAGGAGACCAATAGCGCCAAAGATTGAGAAGGACCTGTCGGGTCATAAGGTCAATCGGGACAGCAGTGATGGCCAAGAGGACCATACCGGGTAAGATCAGCTAACTCAGTACAGGCCAGGGATGGAGCCTGAGCCCTTCCTGCTCTGTGTTTAAACCTTAATCACCTGTAACTCTGTCTCTTCCTTTTAGGATGAAAATATCATGAGATCCTTGCAGCTTTTTGAAAATGTCATGTAGCCATTCAGATTCAGAAAATGCTGCCAGACTCCCAGACCGTGTGATTTTAATGGGACAATTCGAAACAGGGGCTACACCTGGACCTCCCCCTCCACTGGTGCATGCTTCCTGCTGGGGGCTACATCTAACCCAAAAGCGATTCCTACACAACGATTTTCTACAACAGAAGCCCCATGAACTTGCAAAGAACTTTTAAAAGCCATGTTTGATTTTGTAAAGCATGCTGCATTGTCGAGGTGGGTGAATGGGGACCCTGCGAATCATCAGAGATCACTTACACAGCTGGTGTGTTAGAGTCTGACCATCACTGCTTCAAAGATGTGAGCACAAGCACAGGGCCGGTCCTCGCTGCATTCTATTTCTCTCTCTCTCCCTCTTCCTCCAGTTTTTCTCTCTCCTTTTCCCTTTGTTTTTTTCTCCTTCCTAGTCCCTTCATTTCTCTGTTTCCGCTCATTGCTCAGTGTTTTTCCCTTGTTTCCTACTCTTTCTCCTCATTTCTCTCTGTTCGCATTATTTCTCTCTATCCCTTTTCTCCTCATTGTTTTCTCTTTCCTTGTTCCTCTCATTTATCACTCTCTTTCTATTGTTTCCCCTTCGCTCCCTCTTTCCCTTTCCTCTTGTTTCTCTCATTCCTTTTACCGTTCTTTTTTCCCTTGTTTCTTTCTCTTTCCTCCTTTTACCCCCTCATTCTTTTCTCGTTCTCTCCTCTTTCTGCCTTGCTTGCCTCATTTCTCCCTCTCTGCTCTATCCTTTATATTGTCTCTCCCTTCCCGACTTCAGCCCGTTCTCCACGAGCTCACTGCCCACCATTCCACAAGGACCATTCCTTCCTATTAAATATATATTGAACTCTCTGAGGCGCGATGGTTTAAATGTTTTACTTTTCCATTTCTGGGGCCTGTATTAGTTGCTTGGGCACTTTCAGAAATCCACTCTCTCAAACCAGAATATGGAGCAATGTGTGAAATGCAATTGGACATTTTTTGTTTGCATACATGCCCCATAGACCCATGAGCTCAGAATCACACCGACTCCCACCGCTGTGTTATTTAGCTGAACATACAAGAAGCCAAATGAGTTCTGTGATGTCATTAGTTGCCAGTATATGTATTGTTAAATTAATAAATTCTTGGAACCTTTATTGGAGATAACAAACCCGAGAGAAATGATCCTTTGGACGAAGGGACTGTACTTGTAATCATTTTTAGACGGACATACGAACAATGACAGACAGGTAAAGACCCTTTAGTCCATCCAGCCTGTCCACACAATTGCGACACCTTGTCTATCACAATATATACACACCATCCCACCCAAAACCGTCTGGTCTCCTGGGAGAGGGGAAAAATACAGATGAAAACGCAGGCCAATTTGGGGGGAGGGAAGGGGGGAAATAGAATAAATTCCTCTCCGAAGTGATCTCCGCCCTAGCCAGAAACAGGTCCAGCTCTCGCTTGAAGGCATTCAATGGATTTTGAGGTGTTTCAGGCAGGTGGAGTCCAATTTGAAATGATTAGCTGCTAACACCGAGTGCAGGATTGCAGTATTCCAGTGAGCACTAACCACGTGTGACTGTTAGTGAGGCATGGAGGAATTGCGACCGTGTGGAGGGGCTGAGGTTTTCCAATCAACTGCTGAGCCTTCAAGGAAAGGGGGGGGGGAATAATTGCTCCTAGTCCTGGTCCCACTCCCTCCCCTGCTCCTGCTGCCACTCCAGCTCCCTCTTCCTCTCCTTCCTCTCCCACTCCTTCTCCCTCTTCCACTCACCCTCCCTTTACCACTCACTCTCCCTCTCCGTCTCCTTCTCCCACTCCCTCTCATTGCTCCAGCTTCCTCTCCCTCTCCTGCTCGCGTTCCATCAACCATTCCCTTTCCCGTTCCCTCTCCCTCTCCCTCTTCCATTAACGTTCCCTCTCCTGCTCTCGCTCCCATTCCCTTTCCGGTTGCCCCCCCCCCCCCCCACTCTCCTGCTCCCCCTCCCTCTTCCTCTCCCATTAACGTTGCCTCTCCTGCTCTCGCTCCCAATCCCGTTCCCTCCCCCTCTCCTGCTCCCCCTCCCTCTTCCTCTCCCCCTCCCTCTTCCTCTCCCATTAACGTTCCCTCTCCTGCTCTCGCTCCCAATCCCGTTCCCTCCCCCTCTCCTGCTCCCCCTCCCTCTTCCTCTCCCCCTCCCTCTTCCTCTCCCATTAACGTTCCCTCTCCTGCTCTCGCTCCCATTCCCTCAACCGTTTCCTCTTCCACTCCCTAACCAGCAAACTAGTACTGTGTGTTGGGCTTATAGAATATTGTCTTGTAACTTTTCCCTTCATACAAATTCAAGCACCAGGAAATACTGAGACATCTGATTACTACTCTTTATTGATCAAACCATTGATATAAGCCATTAAACGCAGTGTCCATGAGAATACTCCCTAACAACGGACTCATCACATCCCGTATGCCTGTCACCTTGACCGTTCAGGCAAGCAAGAGCAAGACCAGGTAAAAGTCTGTAAGGGGCTCCGGTGCACTGTATCGTTAGTGTTAATCATGTCTCCCTAACGTGAAGTCATCACATAAACACGTTCCATCTATGTGTTGTACGTTTGACTGATACGTCACCACGCCAAGTGAGGTTACAGCTCGCCTCTCCCAAGAGCGCATGTGTTCTACTGCTATTCTCTGTTCATTGTTCTCTCTACATCAGTGACCATGGCTGTCTGATTGACAATCACTCACCTTACCTATCCTCAATATTTATTACAGGGCGATTTATTCATCTCTTACACTCCCCTTCTACACCCAGGCTAGCAGGAACTATTCCTGATTTCATACATTTCCCACAGCTGATTCCAGCTTATATCAGCACGTGGAGACAGATAGCAAGATTATTAATACTGACAACTACAGCAGAGTTAGTTTAATATGTATGTATATGGATATTCTACCTGGTGTGTCTTCTTTGGCACTCTACACACAGGGAGAGGAAGGAGCTGAGGAGTCTCTGGGCGATTGATGGGCTGGAGCTCTGTGCAGTGAGGGGAAGGAGCTGAGTAGGAGTCACTGGGAGATAGGAGGAGTCTCTGGGCGATTGATGGGCTGGAGCTCTGTGCAGTGAGGGGAAGGAGCTGAGGAGTCTCTGGGCGATTGATGGGCTGGAGCTCTGGGCGGTGAGGGGAAGGAGTTGAGGAGGAGTCTCTGGGACATTGATGGTTGGGAGCTCTGTGCAGACAGTGAGGGGAAGGAGCTGAGGAGGAGCCTCTGGGAGATTGATGGGCTGGAGCTCTGGGCAGTGAGGGGAAGGAGTTGAGGAGGAGTCTCCGGGCGATTGATGGGCTGGAGCTCTGGGCAGTGAGGGGAAGGAGTTGAGGAGGTATCACTGGGTGATCTCTTTTCTCTGCCTCTCTCCACAATGTGACAATATTCAAATCGGTGAGAAGCGTCAACTGGGTATATTGAGCCTGCCTGTGGGATTCTGAGCTCCACGTTTCTGATTGTTTTGTAGAAAAGTTTTATTGAGCTATAATCATTATTATTTACCCTCTTATGTAATTCAAGTCTCTTCCGACTGGGCCGGGGGTTGAATTTCCGGCGACACTGAGGACACTGAAACCCTCCTGGGCCTGCTGTCTGGGCCCAAACTCCCTCAATACATATAAAATAGAAACTGTGCTGACAGGATAATGCCACAGGATCCTGGTACACGTGGAGACACACAGCACAGGTTAATTCGGCCTCAAAAGCTCCGAGCTCCATTGTCACAGCACCTGAAGAGTTTTCACACAGCACCAGGAGAGAGCGAGGAACCAGAGCAGGAAGTGAAATTCTTATAAACACTCAGTGCAGGAAGTGACAATGTTAGTTTCACATTCATGACTCACTTTGGCTGAAGATTAACCGTTTCAGGCCCGCAGTAGCAGTTCAGCACCAGACCCAGGAGTACACATCGTTCCCCAAAACGATTGGCAATGTTGCCTCCACTGCAGCTGGTGTATTGGCCCTAAAAATTCTTACTGATTACCCCATTAAAATCATACTGAACTAACTCCAAAATCCATTCGGCATTTTCTCTCCTTAACAGCAATTGTTTGGAGAAAGAGAGTGAAAAAGGGGCATGTGAGCCTATTAGAGACAGATACAGGTGAGACTATAATGGACAATAAGGAGCTGGCAGACTTGTTAAATGACGGCTTTGTATCCATTTCCAAAGTAGGGCTTGGGGACAAAACACCAGCAGGACAAAGGAACTAAAAATAACTCAAGACAAAGAACTTTGTGGATTTATTACAAGTAAAAAATGTTATAATGGAGAAAATAATGGAACTTAAAATAGATAAACCTCCAGGACCTGATGGTTTCCAGACCAGCGCATTAAAAGAAATAGTTGTGGAAAAAGGCAAATAGAATGTTGGCCTTCATCTCAGGGAGCTGGAACACAAAACAGTGAAAGTTATGTTCCTGGATGTTCCGGGGCGACCTTTGCCCTGACGGTTCCCGCTCCACAGGCCTTACGTAGTCCTCTTAAATCCAGGTACTAATAGTCCATATGGAAAAGTCCAAAATTCTTTCTATGAGCAGGCTGTACATGATCATTGGTAAAGATGCATGGTTAGTCTTTTAATATTAGGGCTTTTAAACAACACAAATAATCCACAAAAATGGTTTCTCTTACTACTTCTCAATCTTAATCTCTAACAATTCCCCTTTTGTGGGATCCTGGGGGTTCACAGCAAGATTTACACCTCATCAAATTGTAAGATCGATTCGAACTTGACACCAATATGGCTGCGATTAATCCTTTACTGAGTTTAACCAAGTATCAACATATATAATGTTTAAGGCATTGGAATTAGAAAGGAGCAAGTGATGCTACCCGCCTCCTTCCTTGGATAGAAGCCGTAACCCCGGGATGGTTGCTTGTCTGTCTGTCTGTCTCTCTCTTTTTGTCACTGTCCTATGCCTCTATGAGTTCAAGTGTAAAACTAGAATTCTTTATACCGCTCTTCTCAGGCAAACTCTCCCTTATGTGGATTTGTTACTCACATTCCTTGAACGCTATCAGAACTGTTCAGAGTCTGTGTGTTCACGGGCCCCCATTAGCACAGGGTCTGTGTGTTCACAGGCTCCCATTAGCTCAGGGTCTGTGTGTTCACAGGCCCCCATTAGCTCAGAGTCTGTGTGTTCACAGGCCCCCATTAGCACAGAGTCTGTGTGTTCACAGGCCCCCATTAGCACAGGGTCTGTGTGTTCACAGGCCCCCATTAGCTCAGAGTCTGTGTGTTCACAGGCCCCCATTAGCTCAGGGTCTGTGTGTTCACAGGCCCCCATTAGCACAGGGTCTGTGTGTTCACAGGCCCCCATTAGCTCAGGGTCTGTGTGTTCACAGGCCCCCATTAGCTCAGAGTCTGTGTGTTCACAGGCTCCCATTAGCTCAGGGTCTGTGTGTTCACAGGCCCCCATTAGCTCAGGGTCTGTGTGTTCACAGGCCCCCATTAGCTCAGAGTCTGTGTGTTCACAGGCCCCCATTAGCTCAGAGTCTGTGTGTTCACAGGCCCCCATTAGCACAGGGTCTGTGTGTTCACAGGCCCCCATTAGCTCAGGGTCTGTGTGTTCACAGGCCCCCATTAGCTCAGAGTCTGTGTGTTCACAGGCCCCCATTAGCTCAGAGTCTGTGTGTTCACAGGCCCCCATTAGCTCAGAGTCTGTGTGTTCACAGGCTCCCATTAGCTCAGGGTCTGTGTGTTCACAGGCCCCCATTAGCTCAGGGTCTGTGTGTTCACAGGCCCCCATTAGCTCAGAGTCTGTGTGTTCACAGGCCCCCATTAGCTCAGGGTCTGTGTGTTCACAGGACCCCATTAGCTCAGGGTCTATTTGTACATAGGACCCCTTTAGCTCAGGGTCTGTGCATACACAGATTGCCTTTAGCTCAGGGTCTGTGTGTACACAGGACTCCTTCAGATCAGGGTATGTGTGTACACAGGCTCCCATGAGCTCAGGGTCTGTGTTCACAGGCCATCTGTTCCAAATTCTCTGTCCCTCTTTAATTTAATTTCAATGGCCGGAATTTTGCCAACCTGGGCAGGTCTGGTGCGGACGGTGTTCATGTCAGGTTGTGGCCCTGCTACGGGCTCAGTCCCACTGTTGAAAATGAACTTATCTTAATGGGGCCTATTAAGCCCGCCCAGTGCATTACCCGGCCCATTAGATGGCGTGGATCTGGTGACATCATTCATGACGCATTTTAAGTCGGGATCCTTAAAGGAATCATGGCCACATTACATTTGATGTTTAATCTAACAAAGTCGGTGTTGAATCTTTACTCTACAATAATATAAAAAAGTTTTTGATATGAATGACAAGGAAATATTTAAATAATATTATCATTAAATAATATGATGCCATCTACAAATATGATCAAAAACATAATTTAAAAAGTACATTAATTGGGAAGATATTGGTGCTTTAGTCACAAATCTATAGACTTTTGTATCAGTAACTGGTACAAATAAAAGATGCGTGTGTATAGGAAATACATAAAATTAAGCAGATTTTAAATGTAATTGTAAAGGGGTGGATTTACAATCTTATGCAGGTTCAGTGGAAGAGCTGTGGAATCCCTGACAAACAGTGTAAGTGGTGCTTACAATGTGTTTCTGTGATTTCTGCAGCTTTTCCGTTGAAGTTAACAATGAACAAGTGAGAGAGCCTCAGCAGAAATTCACTCCCAAAGTCTCAGGGCTAAAAATTGAGTAGCACCCACTTTGGGGTGCTAACTTTACCGCCCCGGAGAAATTAGCACACCCGTGACAGAAATTGAGTGGTAGCGCCCCAAGAGGGAAGTGGGGCACGACTGGAAGTGCCCCACCTCCCTCTTGGGGTGCTGCAAGGGAATATCGCGGCGCTACCTGCCACGATATTGCAGGCCTTCCTCCCCTTCTTAAAGAGGAGGGGCCTTGCGCAGCATGACCCGGGGCCCAGCTGGGCCCCCGGGGATCGGGAGTGCTGGCAAAAGAGCCCAGCACTCAAGAGAAGTGCCAGGCTCATGGAGCGCAGCCGGCACTCCGCGGGGGTTGGATAAGGAGGCCGGGGACGGGAGCGGAGGCAGGTGCTGGCAGGCGGCCAGCAACAAAAATGGCCGCCCCGCACCTCGCCTTTAAATAGCGCCTCCCCGGCAGCAGGTAGGCCACCTGAACCCATCGGAAATAGCGTCCGACGGCAAGTCAGGACACGCTCCCGAAGATCGCGGCCGGGGCACGAGTGGGGCGCTACTAGTTACCGCCGCCGCTAACCTCCTGCTGAATTTCGTGGGAGGCATTGGCGGCGCCGCGCCCAGGCTTTGTGCCCCGTTAATGTCCTCTTAGGGCGCTAATGGGAGGAGCAAAGCAACCGAATTCTTCCCTCTCAGACTAAAAAATAAATCAGTTATATTCAGGGACTGAAAGCAAATTGTACCAGTGGAATGAGGGATGAGAATGAAATTGTTGCATTTGATGACTTGATTTAATGTGTAACTGGACAATCACAGTATACTGTGAGAAAAACCTGACCAGAAACAACACAAACATTTATTTATATCTCATGTTTTATAGTGCAGATCAATTCACTGCAATTTCTGGTGAGTTGGAAGGCAACAGCCGAGAATGGCCAGTGAAATATATTTCCCTCACCATCCAGCATAGGAGGGGAGCCTTCAGCACTCACATCCTTTCAGGAATTTCAGAATTAACATTTACCAGTAGCTTTTCAAGTAGAATACAATCTCCATCAATCAGTTAGCTGATGTAAACATAGAAACATAGAATCCAGGAGCAGGAGTAGGCCATTCGGCCCGTCGAGCCTGCTCCACCATTCAATACGATCATGGCTGATCATCCAAATCCAGTACCCTGTCCCTGCTTTAATCCCCACAGTACACATATCCCACCCTACCCCCGTAACCCCACGTATTTAATTCCCCCTAACATATCCCATCCTATCCCCATAACCCCACATATTTAATCCCCCCCTAACACTAAGGGTCAATTTATCATAGCCAAATCAACCTAACCCGCACATTTTTGGACTGTGGGAGGAAACCGGAGCACCCAGAGGAAACCCACGCAGACACGGGGAGAATGTGTAAACTCCACACAGACAGTCACCTGAGGTCAGATTCGAACCCGGGTCTCTGGCGCTGTGAGGCACCAGTGCTAACCACTATGCCACCGTGCTGTAATCAAGAGGTTTTTATTTTGGTTTGTTTTTCATGCTGTCATGTAATCAGCAATGGCCACGGAACGCCCGCCTCAGGTTGACAGACATGGTTCCCGAGCTGCGTGAATCCCGTGGCCATGCAGGGAAATTTAAAAAGTAAGTGAAAAAGCCTCTTAAGTGCCTGTAAACGACCTGATAATCATCTCAATTGGGTCACCCGCCACTGCCGGCGGGGTCGGCTCCACGATAACAGACGGACCTGAGGGAAAGGCGCGTAGGAGTGAGATGTCAGCGGGTTCCTGACCCGCTGTCAAAAATAACAACTTTCCCAACCGACCCACCACTGCTCCCACCCGCTACCACCCCAGAAAATTCAGCCAAATGCCTCTGATAGGCACGAGTGTGTTTAAATCTATGTGATTCTTTTAATAATTTGTATGTAAAAAGTCATTTTCTCTATGGAGCATGTATCAGTGCCTTGATTAACATTTTAAATCAGTAGTGAAACAGTATATGTCCGTACTCTCCTGATCATGTTAACCATTTCATGGTGTGGTGTTGTCAACATGACTGAGCATGTCTGAGACCCGTTCTTCAGTGCAGCTTCATCATGCATTCCGCATACTAGTTGCCTCAAGTGCAACATATCACAGTTTCACGCACACCAGTTTCCCAAAATCATGCCATGGGTGACATCAAATACCTGCCATTCCTGCACTTTCAGGTTATCTTATCAAAAGATCATGGGGTGTCTGGAGGTCTTTGCTTATCTCCCCCTGCATGGTCCTAATATTTCAGGTAGCGGCCAGGTTAGTAAATATTCTTCTCACTGTTCAGTATAAGCAAGGACGCAACCATCTCCAAGAGTAAGTTTTCAATTAACTATTCTTCACTCCACTTTCCTGAGTTTCACTGGATTGAATATTGATTCCTGATTGTTGCCCTTTGGGGTTGTTGCCAGGTGATCTATGTTTCTCACCGGTGCACTCACACATCATTCTCCAGATCCTTTGGTTCCGCTTAACACAAAATGTCCCCATGAGCACCCATGATCACCTGGGATGCTGATTGTAGATTGCAATTGGTGGAGCAATTTTCTTGTTTATACCTTATACACTTAGTCACTTCCTCGTGACAAGTTGGCCCAGAAATTAAACAGTGAGTGTTCCCGCGGGGTTAAGGCTTCCCCGCGATATCTCACTCCGCGCCTACCTTTTTCCTCTGGGCCAACACGAACTTTAGTTTCAAGGCCAGTCCCACATGCAGCTGTGCAGTGTGTGCGTATCCCAGAGGCGCAATTAGTTCATGCGAGCTCTGGGATCACGTGATTCAATTAGAGCCAATAGCAGCGCACCATCTTTCATTCATAGTTTTCACAGCAAGAGCTGTCAAAGCTATGAATCCTACACACCTCCAAAAG
This sequence comes from Squalus acanthias, assembly GCA_030390025.1. Taxonomy (NCBI): domain Eukaryota; kingdom Metazoa; phylum Chordata; class Chondrichthyes; order Squaliformes; family Squalidae; genus Squalus; species Squalus acanthias. Next base: position 247,406 of record JASTWF010000534.1, on the reverse strand, counting down.
AACAGCTAAACCTCAATTAAATTTAAAAAAAGCCATCACATTAATAAAATAAGTATAGTTAAATAAATTAACCACTTTAAACAAAAAATAAAATTTTTGAAAAAATTTAAAATCTTTTTAAAAGTTATAAAAATAAACTTACCTTTCTTTAAAGTCTCTAAAAAAGATAAACCTGTTGAAAATGTTTTAAAATAATACCTAATTAACTACTTACCTTGTTAAAAGAGGGTCTTACGCCTCCTTTCTTCATGTGTAAAATCTTCCATGCTTACCTGCGCGTTCAAAGCTGCAAAAATAACTAAGTGTACTGCGTGCGCGCAGCCTGTAGCGCGCACGCGGTTCACTTAGGAACCACCCCCTTTTGAATTCATGAAGTGCCGGTTTCCCGCGCATGCGCAGTGCATGCAGGAAACCGGCAATTGGAGACCTAAAACGCGAGAGTACACAGTGCGTACTCTCGCGTATTAGGTCTAATTTTCGGGCCATTATTCAAACGCCCCATCATTTTACCATTTACATAGAAACATAGAAGATAGGAGCAGGAGTAGGCCATTGTCTCTAAGGGCTTGACATTCACGACGCTGAGAACATCGTGGATAGCATGATTAGTGAGTTGGTCACACCGCAGGTAAAGGGTGTACAGGCAGGAAGTGAATGGGTGACCACCAGGCAGAGTAAGAGGTGCAGGCAGGTAGTGCAAGGGTCACCTGTGGCCATCCCCCTCTCAAACAGATATACCACTTTGGATACTGTTGGGGGGGATGACTTATCAGGGGAAGGCAGCAGCAGCCAACTTCCTGGCACCATGGGTGGCTCTGCTGCACAGGCTGGGAGGAAAAGGTGTGGAAGAGCTATAGTGATAGGGGACTCAATTGTAAGGGGGATAGATAGGCATTTCTGCGGCCGCAAACGAGACTCCAGGATGGTGTGTTGCCTCCCTGCTGCAAGGGGCAAGGATGTCTCTGAGTGGCTACAGAACATTTTGGACGGGGAGGGCGAAAAGCCAGTTGTCGTGGTGCACATAAGCACCAACGATATAGGTAAAAAACGGGATGAGGTCCTAAAAGCAGAATATAGGGAGTTAGGAGGTAAATTAAAAAATAGGACCTCAAAGGTAGTAATCTCAGGATTGTTACCAGTGCCACGTGCTAGTCAGAGCAGAACTAGGAGGATATTTCAAATGAATACATGGCTAGAGGAATGGTGCAAGGGGGAGGGATTCAAATTCCTTGGACATTGGAACCGGTTCTGGGGAGGTGGGACCAGTACAAACGGGACGGTCTGCACCTGGGCAGGGCCGGGACCGATGTCATAGGGGGAGTGTTTGCTAGTGCTGTTGGGGAGGGTTTAAACTAAAGTGGCAGGGGGTTGGGAACCTGAGCGGGGAGACAGAGGAAAGGGAAACAAGGATAAAAGCAAAAGACAGGAAGGAGAAAAACAAAAGTAGAAGGCAAAGAACTCAATGGATTAAATCAAACATGGTCACAGTAAATAATAATTCATATAGGTGTGAGAGCGTTAAAAAAACAAGCCTGAAGGCTTTGTGTCTTAATGCAAGGAGCATTCGGAACAAGGTGGATGAATTAGCTGCGCAAATAGAGGTAAATGAATACAATTTGATTGGGATTACAGAAACATGGCTCCAGGGTGGCCAAGGCTGGGAACACAACATCTAGGGGTATTCAATATTTAGGAAAGATAGGCAAAAAAGAAAGGGAGGTGGGGTAGCATTGCTGGTTGAAGAGGGGATTAACACAATTGAAAGGAAGGATATTAGCTCTGATGATGCGGAATCTGTATGGGTAGAACTGAGAAATAACAAGGGGCAGAAAACGTTAGTGGGAGTGGTATATAGACCTCCAAACAGTAATACAGAGGTTGGGGACGGCATTAAAAGGGAAATTAGAGAAGCATGCAGTAAGGGCACAGCAGTCATCATGGGTGACTTTAAATTACATATAGATTGGGCTAACCAAATTAGTAAAAATACTGTGGAGGAGGAATTCCTAGAATGTTTACGGGATGGTTTTCTGGAACAATATGTCGAGAAACCAACCAGAGATCAGGCCATCTTAGACTGGGTATTATGTAACAAGAAAGGATTAATTAGCAATCTTGTTGTACAAGGCCCCTTGGGTCAGAGTGATCATAATATGATAGAATTCTTCATTAGGATGGAGAGTGAAGTAGTTGAATCAGAGACTAGGGTCCTGAATTTCAATAAAGGAAACTACGATGGTATGAGGCGCAAATTGGGTAGGATTGATTGGGGAATGTCACTCAAAGGGTTGACGGTGGCTAGGCAATGGCAAACATTCAAAGACTGCATGGATGAACTACAGAATTTGTTCATCCCAGTGTGGCATAAGAATAAAACAAAAAGGGTGACTCAACCGTGGCTAACAAGGGAAATTAGGGATAGCATAAGATCCAAGGAGAGGGCATATAAATTGGCCAGAAAAAGTGGTAACCCTGAGGATTGGGAGCAGTTTAGGATTCAACAAAGGAGGACAAAGGGATTAATTAAGAAGGGGGAAAATAGAATATGAAAGTAAGCTTGCAGGGAACATAAAAACTGACTGTAAGAGCTTTTATAGATATGTGAAGTGAAAAAAGATTAGTGAAATCAAGTGTAGGTCCCTTGCAGTCAGAAGCAGGGGAAGTTATAATGGGGAACAAAGAAATGTCAGACCAATTAAATGCATATTTTGGATCTGTCTTCACAAAGGAGGACACAAATAACCTCCCAGAGATGTTGGAGAACATAGGGTCTGATGAAAGGGAGGAACTGAAATAAATCAGTATTTGCAGGGAAATGGTGTTAGGGAAATTGACGGGATTGAAGGCCAATAAATCCCCAGGGCCTGATAACCTACATCCTAGGATACTTAAGGAAGTGGCCCTAGAAATAGTAGATGCATTGCTGATCATCTTCCAACATTCGATGGAATCTGGAACTGTACCCATGGATTGGAGGGTAGCCAATGTTACCCCACTATTCAAAAAGGGTGGTAGAGAGAAAGCGGGGAATTACAGACCGGTAAGCCTGACATCGGTAGTGGGGAAAATATTAGAGTCCATTATAAAGGATGTAATAGATGAGCACTTGAAAAACAGTGACAGGATCGGACAAAGTCAACATGGATTTACAAAAGGTAAATCGTGCTTGACTAATCTACTGGATTTTTTGAGAATGTAACTGGGAAAATAGATAAGGGAGAACCAGTAGATGTGGTGTATTTGGACTTTCAAAAGGCTTTCGATAAGGTCCCGCATAAGAGATTAGCATGTAAAGTTAAGGCACATGGGATTGGGGGCAAGGTAATGACTTGGATAGAGAAGTGGTTGGCGGACAGAAAGCAGAGAGTAGGAATTAATGGGTCTTTTTCCGAGTGGCAAGCAGTGACTAGTGGGGTACTGCAGGGATCGGTCCTTGGACCCCAGCTATTCACAATATACATTAATGATCTAGATAAGGGAACTAAATGTAATATCTCCAAGTTTGCAGATGACACAAAGCTGGGTGGGCGTGTGTGCTGCGACAAGATACCGAGAAACTCCAGGATGATTTGGACAGGTTGGGTGAGTGGGCAGAAGCTTGGCAGATGCAATATAACGTGGATAAGTGCGAGGTTATCCACTTTGGTGTCAAAAACAGAAAGGCAGACTATTATCTGAATGGCAATAGATTGGGAGAAGGGGAAGTGCAACGAGACCTGGGTGTCCTTGTGCACCAGTCGCTGAAGGTAAGCATGCAGGTGCAGCAGGCGGTGAAGAAGGCAAATGTTATGTTGGCCTTCATAGCGAAAGGGTTTGAGTAGAGGAACAGGGATGACCTGCTACAGTTGTACAGGGCCTTGGTGAGACCACATCTTGAGTACTGTGTGCAGTTTTGGTCGCCTTATCTGAGGAAGGATGTTCTTGCCATGGAAGGAGTTCAGCGAAGATTCACAAGGCTGATGCCTGGGATGGCAGGAATGACATATGAGGAGAGATTGGGTCGATTGGGCTTATACTCGCTGGAGTAAAGAAGAATGAGAGGGGATCGCATCGAAACATATAAAATTCTGACAGGTCTGGACAAACTAGATGCAGAAAGAATGTTCCCGATGGTCGGAGAGTCCAGAACCAGGGGTCATAATCTAATGATAAGGGGTAAGCCATTTAGGACAGAAATGAGGAACAATTTCTTCACCCAGAGAGTGGTGAACCTGTGGAATTCTCTACCACAGAAGGTAGTTGAGGCCAAGTCATTAAATATATTCAAGAATGAGTTAGATATATTTCTTAAAGCTAAAAGTATCAAGGGATATGGGGAGAAGGCAGATACAGGGTACTGAGTTTGGATGATCAGCCATGATCTCATCGAATGGTGGAGCAGGCTCGAGGGGCTGAATGGCCTACTCCTGCTCCTATCTTCTATGTTTCTATGTTTCTATGTAAAGTCTAATACCCAGAATTGAACACAATACTCCAGCTCAGGCCTAACCAGTGTGTTGCAAAGTTTTAGCATAATTTTCTTGGTTTTGTACTCTGTGCCTTTAATAATAAAGCCAAAGATCCCATATGCTTTTTAAAAGCTATCTAAACTTGTCCTGCCACCTTCAAGGATTTTTGTACCTACACCACCAAGTCTCTCTGTTCCTGTACCCATAGGAACAGGAGTCGGCCATTCAGCCCCTCGAGCCTGTTCTGCCATTCAATGAGATCATGGCTGATCCGTGACCTAACTCCATATACCCGCCTTTGCCCCATAGCCCTTAATACCTTTGGTTAACTGAAATCTATCAATCTCAGCTTTAAAATTAACAATTGGTCTTGCATTAGTTGCCGCTGGTGGAAGAGTGTTCCAAACTTTTGTCACCCTTTCCGTCTCGAAGTGTTTCCTAATTTTACTCCTGAAAGGTCAGGCTCTAACTTTAGGTTATGTCCCCTCATCCTAGACTCCCCAACCAGCAGAAATAGTTTCTCTCTATCAATCCTATCATTTCCCCTTAATATCTTGAAAACATCGATCACATCACCCCTTAACCTTTTAAATTCCAGGGAATCTCCAGGAAATAGACAATCCGCTGAGCTCCATTCTCTGTCAGATTGCATTTTCTTTCAGACAGATTTCCAACTGGACACATGCAGGGAGCTGCTGTGCAAGCGTTGCTTGTTCCGGGGTAGTATTTTCACCTGCCATGTGGGAGATCTGTGTTCGATTCCCGTCCAGTGCAGGATCGTTACATTTTGCACACAAGATCGCCTGAATTGGAATAAATTCACCTTCAGCTTCTTTTTGCACACCTTCCTGAAACATTTTCTTTTCTGCTCGTGTGTTTAGTCGACAATCCCTCTGCTTTCTTTAATCTGGTGCTCAAACAGGCTGCCTTCGGCTCCACTGAATAGATGCGAGAAGCCAGTTGGGGAATTTTCCCCAGAAAGGGTGACAAAGCAGGGTTCTGTGTTGGATTTGAACCTCAGATCTCTCACTTGAATTATCGAAAATCCCTAAGGGAGAACTATACCCCTAGACCAGTGGTAGGCAAAATATGGCCTGGGTCCGTATCCAGCCCGCACAGTGATTGTCAATAGAATGCTAAATCTCGCGGTGAAATATGCCGATTTCCACATGCGCGAATCGCGTACATTTTCATGCATGTGCAATTTGGCGTAATTCTGAGATTTAGGCATTTCTGGATTCACGAGGTAAGTCAAGGACTTTCTCTGTGGGAAATGGTCTGATTCAGGCAGTTTTCACAGGCCAGTTGTGATCTTGAATTAGTTACTCATAGCATTCTTGGTCAGGCTACTATGCTTCTAAAAACTCATTTAGGAATGAACATATGCCAGAGAAAATTAGCAGGGTACACAGGCAAAACAGAGGCCTAGACTGAGGCTGAGTAGTCAATCAGAGATCCAGTGTTTGAGCTGGTATGAAGTCTGAGACCTTCGTGGATGATTTGGGGAGTGGATTCTGGGAGCAACAGCTTTGGGGGAGGAAACCATCTTTACAGGAGGCCCAGTAACAAATATTGTTGTGATAGCATAGAAGATAGGAGCAGGAGTAGGCCATTCGGCCCCTCGAGCCTCCTCCGCCATTTAATGAGATCACGGCTGATCATCCAAATTCAGTACCCTGTCCCTGCTTTCTCCCCATATCCCTTGATCCCCTTAGCCTTAAGAAATATATCTATCTCCTTCTTCAATATATTTAATGAATTGGCCTCAACTGCCTTCTGTGGTAGAGAATTCCACAGGTTCACCACTCTCTGGGTAAAGAAATTCCTCCTCATCTCAGTCCTAAATGGCTTACCCCTGATCCTTAGACTGTGACCTCTGGTTCTGGACTCCCCCGCCATCGGGAACATCCTTCCTGCATCTAGTCTGTCTAGTTATGTTAGAATTTTATAAGTTTCAATTAGATCCCCTCTCATTCTTCTAAAATATAGCGAATATAAGCCTAATCGACCCAATCTCTCTTCATACGTCATTCCTGCCATCCCAGGTATCAGTCTGGTAAATCTTCGCAATAAATCAATGAAATTCAATTAACACACACAGGTGTCCAATTTTGGTCTCTCTGTGCCCTGTATTTGGCAGGAATGAGGCAGTAGTGAGACCAAAATCTCAATGGTAAATTTAACCACCATCTTCCTGTCCACTGTTAGAAGGGGCCTTGAAGTAGTTGGCCAGAAACCGACTGGGGCCTGATTAATCTTTACACATCGAGGGGTAAAAATTGAGTCGCGCCCCATTTGGGGCGCTAACCTCGCCGGGGCGCGACTTTTAGCGCCCCGAAAAAATTAGCGGCCCCGCGCCGGAACTTCAGTGGTTGCGCCCCAAGAGGGAAGTGGGGCGCCACTGGAAGCACCCCGCATCCCTCTTGGGGCGCTGCGAGTGAATATCCTGGCGCTACGTGCCGCAGCGCCAGGTGCTGCGGCACGTCGCGCCGCGGTATTGCAGGCCTTCCTCCCCTTCTTAAAGGGGAGGGACCCTGCGCAGCGTGAACCGGGGCCCAGCTGGGCCCCCAGTGATCGGGAGTGCCGGCAAAAGAGCCCGGCACTCAAGAGAAGTGCCGGGCTCTTGGAGCGCAGCTGCCACTTCACGGTGGGGGGGCTTCACGGGGGCCGGGGGCAGCAACGGGGGCAGGTGCTGGCAGGCGGCCAACAACAAAAATGGCCGCCTGCCACCTCCCCTTTAAATATCGCCGCCCCGGCCGCACGTACGCCTCCCTGATCCCGTCGGACATAGCGTCTGGCGGTAAATCAGGGGGCGCGACTGAAGATCGCGGCTGGAGCGCGAGCGGGGTGCTGCGCACGGCGATGACGTCATCGCCGGCGGCGCAGCGCCACAGGGCGCTACCGGCTGGCGCCGCCGCTAACCTCCCACTGAATTTTACGGGAGGCGTGGGCGGCGCTGCGCCCGGGTGTTAGCTGCTTTACGCCCCATTAGCGCCCTCTTAAGGCGCTAACGGGAGGCGCAAGCAGCTGAATTTTTCCCCCCAAGGTCCTAATGCCAGTAGGACCTCAACTTCATTAGTAAGGTACGACAACAGGAACAGATTTATTGGAGACTGTAAATCAGTGCATGTCAAAATTAGGAGTGGAGTGGAAACAAATTGCGAGTGTGACCACCAGGGCAAGCCCAAATCTGACAGGCAAACATGTTGGATCATGAACCAGTATCATGTCCATTAGAAAGTTAATGAGTGTTGTTATTTTATTAAGTGTGGAAACGACATGAAGGGTTCTTCATACAATAAATGCCATAACAAATTTTAAAGGTAGTTGTTGTTATCACAATTCATTTCATATGTGCGGCCCACAACAGCTCACCGAAACTTGTTAACTGGCCCTCCAGCCCAAATAATTGCCCACCCCTGCCCGAGACCAACAAGCCACTGGCAACAGAAACGTGCAGACACTGAATAATTTCACTGCCACCCACAGCCACAGAGAGAGGATTTCAATTAAAAGGAGACACTTGGATTGTTGAGAGAATGGGCTGGAAACAGTGAGGAGACCTGAGCGGGGAAACCGCAAAAGTGTCGAATCCAGGAGCTCGAACTTTCGCCCATTGCTGTTAAACCTCAATATCTTCAGTCGCTTAGATTAAGGCGCTTGAAATAAATAATTTTCAGCTATTATTTCAGGAATACAGAATAGACTGAGTCGAATTTCCTGATTTCAGGGTGCGGGCACTGCGAGTTGCCACCGCAGTTTGATGCGAGATCAAGTTCAGCCGGGTCTACCCATTTCGTAACTCTCCAAACTGCACCGGAATCTGGGAGGGGAGCGGCATGTGTCCGCCTCCAACACCTTGTGGGAAACGGCGGAGCAGGCGAGGCTCGTAAAATCAGAGACAATCCTGAGCGTCAGAAGCAGATTCGATGGAGTGGGGCCTAGAAGTGTTGAGCCACCAATTGTTGCCGTTTTAAATTTGTATTTTTTTAACGTTTTTTAAAAAACTTCTGGCAAAACAGCCAACCACGATAAGTGCCGGCAGGGAGCCGCTGTGAAATTCCTGCCTCTTTCAGGCAGCGCTTCCTGGACTCTGGGGATGGAATCACCGATCACCGCTGAATTGAAATAGTCCCCCACCCCGGATTTACACGAAGTTATTGCCCCACTAGCCCAGCCCTACTGTGCCTGTAACACAGACTCGCAGGAGAGAGGGTGGGACAAAATGAGGAGAGTACTGGGGCAGAATATTCTTCAGATTCATATTATTTAATTAATTTACCAATTAGTGTAAAGGGATATTTCATCCCATTCTTCAACTGCTCTCTGAATTTAGTCTGGGTCACGGCATAAATACAAGTGTTTGTGCAGCAACTCAGGAGCTGGAGCATGAATCCCATTTCTCTCACAAAGTCAGGTGGAGTCACAGACCCATACCCAAAAGTCCACATTCTGATCCATATAAAAAACACCATAAACACCGCCCATAACAGGATGAAATTCCCTGAGATAACAAACAATAAAATGATGGATTTCCTGCGGCTCTCCATCTCTGGATCTCTGGGATTCTCGCCATTGCTTTGACCCCGGAGTCTCCTGCGGGCTCTGCTGGCCACTAAAATGTATCTGACGGTTAAAGCATTGAGCAGCAAAATCAGAACAAACGCGACCCCGGGGGTTAGAATATAATGAAGAAATTCAATTGCTGTCCACATGGCTGAATTAACAATAGTGACTGATACATCACAAAACCAGGGGTCATTGACAAGGTAATATTTACTTTCAAACATAAAATACCAGAAAATGTTCTTTAAGCAGCTCAGCACAGTCACTATTGCCAGAACCACAACCGCCATTTTCTCGGTGCAATATTTTGTTTTCTGCTTCTGGCAACAAATGGCCACAAATCGATCAAAGGTGAAAGTAACAGTGAACCAGACAGAACAGTCCGTGACTGCATAAAGCAGGATGGCGTGGATATTACACCCAGGCAAGTAAATCAGGAAGAAAAACTGTCTCCAGTACCGAATCGGAATTTGCCTTAATATCAGGTCGATGATGATGACCAGTAGATCCGCTGCTGCCATGGCCACCAGGTAGCGAGTGACACATTTGGAGAGACCGCACTTTCCCCGAGACAAGATCACAATCGCCACTAAGTTAACTGTAAGGAAGAGAAATAAACAGCGAAATTATACATCTGGCTGGGAGCAAAAGCAGCAGTTTAATGGAGCTCGGGTGAATTTTTCTTTATCGATCCATTGATGGAAGTGATTATTGTACCAGTGACACAGCTTTCTGAGCTGAAATTTGACAATGGACATGGAGCCTGATAACATTGTCTAACATAAAAGGTTCGTAATGCCTGTTGATGGAGGTACCAGAGTGTGTGTACTCCTTCGATCTGTACCCGGGTAATGTTGGGCACCTTTCTGGGTGGATGGTGGAACAGGCTGATGTACCAGAGAGTGTGTGAACCTTTGATCTGTGCCTGAGTAAGGGTGGGCACCTTGAAGGATGGATGGGGGAATAGGCTGATGTACCAGAGAGTGTGTGAACCTTTGATCTGTGCCGGAGTAAGGGTGGGTACCTTGAAGGATGGATGGGGTAATAGGCTGAGGGTTCAGTTTGGCAGGTATATCCCTGAACTTCACCACAATAAGGGTTAGCACCGTCAGGTGTCATGCAAAGCAGCAGTGGGGCACTAGAGGCACATATGACCCCAGGAGATAGCCAATAGCAGTAAAACATGTGCAATGTCCCTCAGAGCGAGTCTGAAGGAGCAGTGTCAGAATGGAGCTGTCGATAGCGAGCATGGTGCCTGTTGAGGAAAGGATCATTGACTGAACTTTTCGGGTCCCGGTTTGTACTCATTGAAACATAACATTGGAAATCGTTGCGGAGAGCGATAGGAGATGGATCAGAGTGGAGGAGGTGGGTTGAGGGGTTAGAGTGAGGAGATGCGAGAAGAGAAAAGATACATCACTAATAAAAATGACAAATATCATGACTATTATTAGTGAATTCATTTGTTCATGACGAAAACATTAAGCAGAAGGTCCCACAATCTGCAACTAGCGTAAATGGTGTTTCCGCCGATTCTCCTATAAAGTTACGGCAGCCGATCGGGAGACAATCAGAACAAATTTCAGGTGATGAACAGATCGTTTGGTTCTTCTGCAGCACCTCAGTCCATACAGCAGGCTACAAGCTATTTAATAAAGACAAGCACTGGGGAATAAATGAATATGCTGGAGACTCGGTCGACACGTTGATCTCAAGAGTACTGTATCACCTGGAGATATCTGTGACTAGTTAGGGTGATCTATTGAACTGACACCAATAAATGTTCGATTGTGTGACAATCACATCAAGGAAATACTCAATTGATGGACAGACAATAAGACAAATGCACTGCACATAATTTATAGCTGTTTACAGTGGCCTGAAATTTACGGTCCTGATGAGGGAGAACTGACAGCGTTCACCGTCATTTCGCCTTTGAAACTGATCACAACTTCAGGATTTAGCACATGTGCAGCCTAAGGCGTAAATGCTGAACTTGCGATCTGTGATTCACTGCTCCTCCACAGGCCACGCTGTGCACCACCCTCCACCCCCACAGAGCTGGCAATCAGTGACATCTCCCAAATCAGGGAAACTGACGTAAACTTCAGCTCTTCCGCAGTAATTACGCTATTAAATTCCCCATTAAAAGTTAGAACCAAAGGGATTAGGTGTAACTGAGGTTACAGCTAAAGAAAGGTCATGGCCCTGAAAATCTCATTTTCATATTCTGGAGGGTCAAATTTATCCATTTTAATAAAATTAAAATATTTAAGAAATTTAAAAAAAAATTCTTAAAGTTTTTTCATCTTTATTTCAGGTTTGCCTTTTCCCCGTGTGAGAGCCCCAGTCTTTGTTTTGCTCTCTCTAACATTTTTAAACATTTAGAATTTTAAGAGCTTACTCACTTGCTGTTTTTTTGTCTGTGACAATTCTACGTTTTGATTGGCTGCTTAGACACCTTGTTGACGTCACAGCAGCTCGCACGAGGGGATTTCCGTTATACTATGTTGAGTTGAATTGCACGTCAGAAGAACCAAATTTCTCGACACAGAGATCGCAAAATCTTTATGCTAAGCTTTCTTTGGGGACAGTGGCGACTGCCTTTGCTTCATCGCTGACCGCAAATTCTGGGCTCGTGAGTTAAATGACATCAACACTTATACACGATAACAAAATGAATTGCTGTTTAAAGAGTTTTAACAGGGACAAAAGCAGCGAAGAAGAGGTTGTAATTTTGGTGCAGTTAAACAGGGTTATTAGAACCAATGGTGACTTCCCAGGAACACCCACAGCAGCCAGTACGGGATAGTAAATCTTTTGTACATTCAAAAGTGCTTCATATATCCGATCCTCTATTGAATCATTTATATTGAAAAATAGATCAAGCAGCTTATCCGAATCATTGTTATAACTTTCGCTGCCCGTGCTACAAGCCATGATCTGACTGACACTATGGCACAACACATTGATAGAAGCTCCTCATTTATAACAGTGGGAAACCCTCCAGTGACAAAATTTGTGCCCTTAGACACTGACATTAATTACAGTCACTAAACAAACAAGAGATGACATAATGGCAGTAGAAAAAACGTCTGGTCCAGATGGATTGCATCCACGCATTCTAAAAGAATCTAGGGAAGAGATAGCAGAGGCATTACTCCACCTATTTAATAATTCATTAGAAAAAGGTATAGTGCCAGAGGACTGGCGGATAGCTAACATAATACCGATATTTAAGAAGGGGGATAGAACTTGTCCAGGGAATTATAGACCAGTAAGCTTAACATCAGTGGTAGGAAAAATTATGGTATCCCTACTAAAGGAGAAAATAGAAGAACATCTAGAAACAAAAAGATAATAATGAATAGTCAACATGAATTTACTTGACCAATGTTATTGAAGTTTTTGAAGCGGTAACAGAGAAAGTAAACAATGGTAATGCAGTAGATGTAATTCATCTGGATTTTCAAACGGCCTTCGATGAGCTACCCCATAATAGATTGATGAACAAGGTCAGAGAATGGGGAGTTAGGGGAAAAGTAGCAGAATGAATTGCTGGCTGGCTTCAGGACAGAAAGCAGAGAGTACTAGTAAAGGGTAGATATTCACAGTGGCAGAAGGTGGGTAGTGGTGTTCCACAAGGATCAGTGCTGGGACCACTGCTGTTCACAATTTACATTAACAATTTAGACTTAGGAATCAAAAACACAATTTCTAAATTTGCCAATGACACCAAATTGGGTGGGGGGGGGGGTGTCAATACTGAGGAGGACTGCAACAAGTTACAGGAGGACATTAATAAACTTGCAGAATGGGCATATAATTGGCAAATGAAGTTCAACACAGTTAAATGTGAGGTAGTACATTTTGGTAGGAAGAATATGGAGGTCATTTATCACTTTAAGGGTGTGAGTCTAGGTGGGATAGAGGAACAAAGGGATTTAGGAATGCAAATACACAAATCACTAAAAGTTGCGAAATAGATTAGCAAGGCCATAAAAAAAAGAAAACCAAGCACTGGGGTTTATTTCTAGAGGGAGAGAATTGAAAAGTAGGGAAGTTATGCTAAACCTGTATCAAACCTAGGTTAGTCCACACTGCACACAGTTGTGATCGCCATATTATAAAACGTATATAGAGGCACTGGAGCTGGTACAGAGAAGATTTACAAGGATGATACCAGAATTGCGAGGGTATACATATCAGGAAAGGAGGAACAGGATGGGCCTATCTTCTCTTGAAAAAGGGCTGAGGGGTGAGCTAATAGAAGTTTTTAAAATTATGAAAAATTTTGATTGAGTGGATAGAGAGAGAATGTTTCCACTTGTAAGGAAGAGCATAACTAGAGGACATCATTATAAGATAGTCACCAAGAAATCCTATAGGGAAATCAGAAGAAACTTCTTTACCCAGAGAGTGGTGAGATTGTGGCATTCGCTACCACAGGGAGTGGTTGAAATGAATAGATGCATTTAAGGGGAGGCTAGACAAGCATATGAGGGAAAAGGGAATAGAGGGTTATGCTGATAGATTTAGATGAAGAAAGATGGGAGGACGCTCGAATGGAGCATAAACGCCGACGTGGACTAGTTGGGCCGAATGCCCTATATAATCCTATGTAAGGCCAGTTATCCCTTTTCAACACAACTCTTTTTATATCACAAACTATGTTGTACCAGCGCCCTGAATATTATTTTAACACTGATTGGGAAGAACAGAAGATGTGAGACTATTGTAAAAGAAAATTAACTAGTTCAGTGATGTCCCTCCTGGAATGGAGCCTGATCCATATCCTGTCTGGCCACATGTGACCCCTGTCACACACTATTTCGAGAATTATATTTCCCTGCCCTTCCCAAAAAATGATTTCAAAAAGACCTACCTCGCAAAGACAGCTAACACTCGATTAGTCCTTCAATACTAAGCTGGCTAACAGTTAAAGTACAGAAAACTACTTGCTGCAACTTGTTGATTCTATACAACTCTATGACTAAGAGTGCAACTTCCTGTCTCAGATCACTGTTCAATCGCAACTCTATGACGAGAGTGAAACTTCCCCTTTCAAATCACTGTCAAATAATAGCTTTGTGACTGAGTGTCCTACTTCCTGTCTCAGATCACACTCCAATCACAACTCTGTGACTGAGAGTTCAGCATCCCGTCTTAGATCACTGTCCATCACAACTCTGTGAGTGAGAGTCCAACTTCCTGTCTCAGATCACTGTCCATCAGAACTCTGTGAATGAGAGTCCAAGTAACAGTCTCAGATCTCTGTCCAATCACAATCCTGTGACTGAGATGTCAACTTCCTAAAATAACAACAGAAAACGCTGGAAAAACTCAGCAGGCCAGGCAGCATCCGTGGAGAGAGAAAGAGAGTTAACGTTTCAGGTCGATGACCTTTCGTCAGAACTGTGAAGAGCCGGAAATCAAATAGATTTAAGGCCAGAGTAAAGCTGGGAAAAGGGGGAGGGGATAAAAGAACAAAGGGGGAGATGAAGAGACATTAAGAGACATTAAGAGATATGCAAGGCTAGAGGTGGTGTTAATGTGACAGATTAAGGCTGAAAGAAGTGTGAAATCCACTGGCAGAATGAAGGACAGCTGCCAGCTTCTAGGAGGAAAAAAAAGGGTGGGGGGGGGCAAATAAAAGGGTGGAAAAAATAAAATATAAATGTGATTGGAGCTGAGGTTATGATCTAAAATTGTTGAACTCGATATTGAGTCCAGAGGGCTGTAGCGTGCCTAAACGAAAGATGAGGTGCTGTTCCTCGAGCTTACGCTGCGCTTCCGTGGAACAGTGTAATAGGCCGAGGACGGTGAGGTCAGAGTGGGAGTGAAGCGGTGAATTAAAGTGACAGGCCACCGGGAGCTCGGGGTCCCCCTTACGGACTGAATGGAGGTGTTCCGCAAAGTGGTCACCCAATCTGCGTTTGGTCTCCCCAATGTAGAGGAGACCACATCGTGAGCAGCGAATACAGTATACTAAATTGCAGGAAGTACAAGTAAATCGCTGTTTCACCTGGAAGGGGTGTTTGGGGCCCTGGACAGTGGGAAGAGGGGAGGTGTAAGGGCATGTGTTGCATCTCCTGCGCGTGCACGGGAAGGTGCCGGGCGAAGGGGAAGGGGTGCTGGGGGTGGTAGAGGAGTGGACTAGGGTGTCGCGGAGGGAGCGGTCCCTGCGGAATGCTGAAAGGGGAGGTGAGGGGAAGATGTGTTTGGTGGTGGGATCACGCTGGAGGTGGCGGAAATGGCGGAGGATGATCCGTTGAATGTGGAGGCTGGTGGGGTGAAAGGTGAGGACAAGGGGAACCCTATCGTGGTTCCGGGAGGGAGGGGCAGGGGTGAGGGCAGAAGTGTGGGAGATAGAACGGACACGGTCGAGGGCCGTGTCGACCACGGTAGAGGGGAATCCTCGGTTGAGGAAAAAGGAAGACATGTCGGAAGCACTGGTATGGAAGGTGGCATCATCAGAGCAGATGCGGCGGAGACGGAGAAACTGGGAGAATGGAATAGAGTCCTTACAGGAGGCGGGGTGGGAGGAAGTGTAGTCCAGGTAGCTGTGGGAGTCAGTGGGCTTGTAGTGAATGTTAGTCAATAACCTATCCCCAGAGATGGAGATGGAGAAGTCGAGGAAGGGAAGGGAAGAGTCGGAGATGGACCATGTGAAGGTGAGGGAAGGGTGGAAATTGGAAGCATAGTGAATGAAATGTTCTAGTTCAGGGCGAGAGCAGGAGACGGCACCGATACAGTCATCAATGTACCGGAAAAAGAGGTGAGGGAGGGGACCCGAGTAGGACTGGAACAAAGAGTGTTCCACATATCCCACGAAAAGCCAGGCATAGCTAGGACCCATGCGGGTACCCATAGCAACACCTTTAATTTGGAGGAAATGGGTAGAGTCAAAGGAGAAATTGTTCAATGTGAGAACAAGTTCAGCCAGGCGGAGGAGGGTGGTGGTGGATGGGGACTGGTTGGGCCTCTGTTCAAGGAAGAAGCGGAGCGCCCTCAGGCCATCCTGGTGGGGAATGGAGGTGTAGAGGGATTGTACGTCCATAGTGAAGAGGAGACGGTTGGGGCCGGGAAACTGGAAACTGTTAAAATGGCGGAGGGCATCGGAAGAGTCGCGGATGTAGGTGGGAAGAGACTGGACAAGGGGAGAAAAAATAGAGTCGAGATAGGAAGAGATAAGTTCCGTGGGGCAAGAACAGGCTGAAACGATGGGTCTACCGGGGCAGTCCTGTTTGTGGATCTTGGGAAGGAGGTAGAAGCGGGCAGAAGTTGGGGAACTATGAGGTTGGCGGCCGTGGGGGGAAGATCTCCAGAGGAGATGAGGTCAGTGACGGTCTTGGACACGGTGGCTTGATGTTCAGTAGTGGGGTCATGGTCCAGGTGGAGGTAGGAGGAGATGTCAGAGAGTTGGCGTTCAACTTCCGCTAGGTAGAGGTCGGTTCGCCAAACAACAACAGCGCCACCCTTGTCAGCAGGTTTAATGACAATGTCAGGGTTGGATCGGAGAGAATGGAGTGCTGCAAGTTCAGAGGGAGGTAGGTTGGAGTGAGTGAGGGGAGCAGAGAAATTGAGCTGGCCGATGTCAACTTCCTATGTCAGCTCACTGTCCAATCACTACTCTGTGACTGAGACTCCAACATCAGTCTCAGATCATTGTCCAATCACTACTCTATGACTGAGATACTAACTTCCTGTCTCAGATCACCGTCCATTCACAAATCTGTGACTGAGAGTCTAAATATCTGTCTCAGACCACTGTCCAATCACATCTCTGTGACTGAGAGTCTAACTTCCTGCCTCAGATCACTGTCCATTCACAAATCTGCGACTGAGAATCCAACTTCCTGTCTCAGATCACTGTCTATTCACAAATCTGTGGCTGGGAGTTTAACTTCCTATCTCAGATCACTGTCCAATCACAACTCTATGACTGAAAGTCTAACTTCCTGTCTCAGATCACTGTCCATTCACAACTCTCTGACTGATAGTCTAACTTCCTGTCTCAGATCACAGTCCAATCACAACTCTGTGACGGGGAGACTAACTTTCTGGCTCAGATCACTGTCCAATCAACACTCAGTGCCTGAGAGTCTAACTTCCTGCTTTAGATCACTTTCCAATCACAAATCTATGACTGAGATTCTAACATCCTGTCTCAGATCACTGTCCAATCACAACTCTGTGCCTGAGAGTTTAACTTCCTGTCTCAGATTACTGTCCAATCACAACTCTGTGACGGAGAGTGTAACATCCTGCCTCAGATCACTGTCCAATCACAGCTCTATGACTGAGATTCTAAGTTCCTGTCTCAAATCGGTGTCCAATCACAACTCTGTGACTGAGAGACCAACTTCCTGTCTCAGATCACTGTCCAATTCCATATCTGTGACTGAAAGTCTAAGTTCCTGCCTCAGATCACTGTCCAAACAAAACTCTGTGACTGAGAGTCCAACTTCCTGTCTCAGTTCACAGTCCAATCACAACTCGGTGACTGAGATTCCAACTACCTGTCGCAGAACACTGTCCAACCACAATCTGTGACTGAGATTCCAACTTCCTGCCTCAGTTCACTGTCCAATCACAACTCTGTGACTGAGAGTCCAACTTCCTGTCTCAGCTCACAGTCCAATCACAACTCTGTGACTGAGAGTCCAACTTCCTGTCGCAGAACACTTTCCAATCACAACTCTGTGACTGAGCGTCCAACTTCCTGTCTCAAATCGGTGTCCAATCACAACTCTGTGACTGAGAGTCCAACTTCCTGTCTCAGTTCACAGTCCAATCACAACTCGGTGACTGAGATTCCAACTACCTGTCGCAGAACACTGTCCAACCACAATCTGTGACTGAGATTCCAACTTCCTGCCTCAGTTCACTGTCCAATCACAACTCTGTGACTGAGAGTCCAACTTGCTGTCTCAGCTCACAGTCCAATCACAACTCTGTGACTGAGAGTCCAACTACCTGTCGCAGAACACTTTCCAATCACAACTCTGTGACTGAGCGTCCAACTTCCTGTCTCAGATCGCTGTCCAATCACAACTCTGTGACGGGGAGACTTACTTCCTGGCTCAGATCACTGTCCAATCACAAAGCTATGACTGAGATTCTAACATCCTGTCTCAGATCACTGTCCAATCAAAACTCTGCGCCTGAGCATCCAACTTCCTGTCTCAGATCACTGTCCAATCACAACTCTGTGACTGAGATTCTAACTTCCTGTCTCAGATCACGGTTCAATCATAACTCTATGACTGAGATTCTAAAATCATGTCAGAGATCACTGTCCAATCACAACTCTGTGACTGAGAGTCCAACTTCCTGTCTCAGTTCACAGTCCAATCACAACTCTGTGACTGAGGGTCCAACTTCCTGTCGCAGAACACTTTCCAATCACAACTCTGTGACTGAGCGTCCAACTTCCTGCCTCTGTTCACTGTCCAATCACAACTCTGTCACTGAGATTCTAACTTCCTGTCTCAGATCACTGTCCAATCACAACTCTGGGACTGAGATTCTAACAAACTGACAGAGATCAGTACAATCACATCTCTGTGACGGAGAGTCCAACTGCCTGTATCAGATCACTGTCGAATCACACCTCTGTGACTGAGAGTCTAACTTCCTGTCACAGATCACTGTCCAATCACAACTCTGTGGCTGGGGGTTTAACTTCCTTTCTCAGATCACTGTCCAATCACAACTCTGTGCCTGAGACTGTAACTTCCTGCTTCAGATCACTGTCCAATCACAATTCTATGACTGAGAGTCTAACTTCCTGTCTCAGATCACTGTCCCATCACAACTCTGTGACTGAGGGTCCAACTTCCTGTCTCAGAACACTTTCCAATCACAACTCTGAGACTGAGCGTCCAACTTCCTGCCTCTGTTCACAGTCCAATCAAAACTCTGTCACTGAGATTCTAATTTCCTGTCTCAGATCACTGTCCAATCACAACTCTAGGACTGAGATTCTAACTAACTGTCAGAGATCAGTGACAATCACATCTCTGTGACTGAGAGTCTAACTTCCTGTCTCAGATCACTGTCCAATCACAACTCTGTGACTGAGATTCCACCCTCAGGTCTCAGATCACTGTCCAATCACAACTCTGTGACTGAGAGTTCAACTTCCTGTCTCAGATCACTGTCCAATACGACCTCTGTACTGAGAATTCAGGTTCCTGTCTTAGATCACTGTCCATTACAACTCTGTGACTGAGAGACCAACTTCCTGGCTCTGATCACTGTCCATCACAATTCTGTGACTGAGAGTCCAATTACCTGCCTCAGATCACTGTCCAATCACAACTCTATGACTGAGATTCTAACTTCCTGTCCAACTTCCTGTCTCAGATCACTGTCCATTCACAACTCTGTGATTGAAAGTCTAACATCCTGTCTCATATCCCTATCCAAACAAAACTCTGTTACTGAGAGTCCAACTTCCTGTCTCAGATCACAGTCCAATCACAACTCGGTGACTGAGATTCCAAGTTCCTGTCGCAGAACACTGTCCAATCACAATCTGTGACTGGGAGTCCTACTTCCTGTCTCAGATCACGGTCCAATCACAAATCTGTCACTGAGATTCTAATTTCCTGTCTCAGATCACGGTCCAATCACAAATCTATGACTGAGATTCTAACTTCCTGTCTCAGATCACGGTCCAATCACAAATCTATGACTGAGATTCTAACTTCCTGTCGCTGAAGACTTTCCAATCACAACTCTGTGACTGAGAGTCCAACATCCTGTATCAAATCACTGTCCAATCACAAATCTGTGACTGAGTTCAACTTCCTATCTCAGACCACAGTCCAATCACAACTCTGTGACTCTCAGATCACGGTCCAATCACAAATCTATGACTGAGATTCTAACTTCCTGTCGCTGAAGACTTTCCAATCACAACTCTGTGACTGAGAGTCCAACATCCTGTATCAGATCACTGTCCAATCACAAATCTGTGACTGAGTTCAACTTCCTATCTCAGACCACAGTCCAATCACAACTCTGTGACTGAACGTCTAACATCCTGTCAATTATCACTCTAAAATCACAACTCGGTGACTGAGAGTCTAACGTCCTGTCTCAGATCACTGTCCATTCACAATTCTGTGACTGAGAGTCTAACCTCCTGTCTCATATCACTGTCCAATCTCAACTCTGTGACTGACAGTCCAACTTCCTGCCTCAGATCACTGTCCAATCACAACTCTGTCACTGAAATTCTATTTTCCTGTCTCGGATCACTTTCCAATCACAACTTTGTGACTGACAGTACAACTTCCTGTCTCGTATCACTGTCCAATCACAACTCTATGACTGAGACTCTAACTGCCTGTCACAGATCAGTGTCCAATCACAAGCTTTTGACTGAGAGTCCGACTTCCTGTCACAGATCACTGGCCAATCACAGCTCTGTGACTGAGAATCCAACTTGCTGTCGCAGAACACTGTCCACTCACAACTCTGTCACTGAGGGTCTAACCTTCTGTCAGAGGTCAGTGTACAATCACAACTCTTTGACTGAGAATCCAACTTCCTGCCTCAGATCCCTGTCCAATCACAACTATGTGACTGAGAGTGCAACTTCCTGTCTCAGATCACTGTCCAATCAGAACTCTGTGACTGAGAGTCTAACTTCCTGTCTCATAACACTGTCCAATCACAACTCTGTGACTAAGGTCTAACTTCCTGTTGCAGAACACTGTCCAATCACAACTTTGTGACAGAGAGTCCAACTTCTTGCCTCAGATCACTGTCCAAACAAAGCTCTATGACTGAGATTCTGCCTTCCTGTCACTGATCACCAGCTAATCACAACTCTGTGACTGAGAGTCCAACTTCATAGAAACATAGAAACATAGAAGATAGGAGCAGGAGTAGGCCATTCGGCCCCTCGAGCCTGCTCCGCCATTCGATGAGATCATGGCTGATCATCCAAACTCAGTACCCTGTACCTGCCTTCACCCCATATCCCTTGATACCTTTAGCTTTAAGAAATATATCTAACTTGTTGAGGCTGCCGCGAAACACGAATTAAGGCTGAATCCATTTGTGTTAAACAAGAGACTTTTTAATCACAGCATGGTACAAAATGGCAGACTCTAAGCTCCCAGAATTCTCTGGGTAAAACCTGAGGCCCCGCCCCCTTCTGCCTTAAAGGTAAGGTGCCTGAAAGGGGAAGGTGCTGGAAATTTGTCCACAGATGGAAGAGTGGATTATGCCCGTTTTAGGTGGCGATCCGCCACACAGCTTCCCCCAGAATCTGCTTAGGAGCTGTGGACGAGACGGTGCGGCGGTCTGATGGGCCGGCCGGAGCGGCTCTTGTAGGATGCCGGTGGACGTGGAACGGCCGGGCGTGGAGCAGCCGGGTCAACCGGCTTGAGGGCAGGTCAGCCGCGTCGCGGTGGACGAGCTACAGGGACCTGCTCACCGGGCTCCGAGTGTGCTGGCTTGAGTCGGTCAACCGACACTTTTTCGGTCCTGTCGCAAACTTGCAGGGTGAAAAATTTGTCCCCAGCCTGTAGCACCTTGTAGGGCCCGTCGTACGGGGGTTGAAGGGGTCCGCGGTGGGCGTCGTGCCGGACGAAAACGAACCCTGCCTGGTGCAGGCTTAGTGGGACGTGTGAGGTGGATTCGCCGTGTCGGGCAATGGGCACCGGGGCGAACTGCAGCGCCGGTGAGGCGAAGTCGTGGCGTTGCTGGTCGGCTGACCAGGGTGTCGTGGCGGTGGGCAGGAACTCGCCGGGTACGCGCAGCGGCTGATCGTACACGAGCTCTGCTGCCGATGCATGGAGGTCTTCTTTAACCGCGGTGCGCAGGCCGAGGAGGACCCACGGGAGTCGGTGGGTCCAGGCGCCGTCTTGGAGGCTGGCTCGAAGAGATGCCTTCAAGGATCTGTGGAACCGCTCACACAGTCCGTTGGCTTGGGGGTGGTACGCTGTGGTGCGGTGAATGGTCACCTCGAGATTGCGTGCGACGGCGGTCCAGAGTTCAGAGATAAATTGCGGACCTCTGTCCGACGTCATGTCGGAGGGGATGCCGAACCGTGTGACCCAGGTGCTGACGAAGGCTCTGGCGATGTCGGCGGTGGTGGTAGAGGTCAGTGGAATTGCCTCAGGCCAGCGTGTGGTGCGGTCAACGATGGTCAGCAAGTGCGTGTGGCCTTGCGACGGCGGCAGAGGCCCGACGATATCCACGTGGATGTGATCGAATCGCCGCGAGGGGACGGTAAACTCCTCGAGGGGTGCTTTCGTGTGTTGCTGTACCTTGGCCCGTTGGCAGGATAGGCAGGAGTTGGCCCAAGTACGCACATCCTTGCGAAGGCCGCGCCAGACGAAGCGGTTGGCTACCAATTTGATGGATGTGCGGGCGCCGGGGTGGGAGAGGTTGTGGAGAATCTCGAATACCCGGCGGCGCCAGGACGCTGGGACGACGGGCCGAGGTTGACATAGGGATATGTCGCACTTGACCGTGACTGCGGTCGGGCCACAGGTGACGTCGGCCAGGCGTAGCCCTGGTAGGTTGGTGGGTGCGGAGAGCAGATCAGGGTCGGTGATCTGGTCTGCTGCGAGTTGAGCGTAGTCGACTGCTAGGTGTGCGGCTTGGATGGTGGGGCGGGAGAGGCAGTCGGCTACCACATTGTCTCGGTCGGAGACGTGTTGGATGTCCGTGGTGAACTCGGACACTGCCGCGAGCTGGCGCTGCTGCATGGTGGACCAGCGGTCGGTTGTCTTTGCCATTGCGAATGTCAGGGGCTTGTGGTCGACAAACGCAGTGAAGGGGTGGCCCTCAAGCAAAAACCGGAAAAGGCGGACCGCCAGGAACAGCGCGAGGAGCTCGCGGTCGAAGGTGCTGTACTTGACCTCCAGGGGGCGTAGTTGGCGGCTGAAGAAGGCAAGTGGTTGCCAGAAGCCGTCGACCCACTGCTCATACACGGCGCCGACCGCGTGGTCGGAGGCGGCCGTGGTGAGCGCTACCCTGGCATTGGGCCGTGGGTGCGCGAGCAGGGTGGCGTTGGCGAACGCGGTCTTGGTGGAATCGAAGGCGGCGGACGCGTCTGCCGTCCATTCGACCACCATCTTGCCGCTTCTGCCGCAGATGGCTTCATACAGGGGCCTCATGTGGGACGCCGCTTTGGGGATGAAGCGGTTATAGAAATTCACCATCCCGAGGAACTCCTGGAGGCCTTTGATGGTGGTGGGGCGGGGAAATTGTTGGACGGCCTGCACCTTGGTGGGCAGGGGAATGGCCCCAGCATGGGTGATGTGGTGGCCGAGGAAGTCGATCTTGTCCAGGCCGAACTGGCATTTGGCTGGGCTGAGGATGAGCCCGTGGTCGCTGAGGCGCCCGAACAGGATGCAAAGGTGTTCGAGGTGTTCCTGCTTGGAGGAACTGGCTACCAGGATGTCGTCCAGGTAGACGAACAGGAACTTCAGGTCCCGAAGGACCGAGTCCATGAGCCGTTGGAATGCCTGGGCCGCGTTTTTGAGGCCGAAGGGCATCCGCAGGAACTCGAACAGGCCGAAGGGGGTGATTACGTCCGTCTTGGGGTTGTCCGCGGGGTGGACGGGGACTTGGTGGTAGCCGCGCACCAGGTTGACCTTTGAAAAGACTGAGTGGCCGGCCAGTCTAGCCGAGAAGACCTGAATGTGCGGCACGGGGTACCGATCAGGGGTGGTGGCGTCATTGAGGCGGCGGTAATCCCCGCAGGGGCGCCAACCTCCGCCTGGTTTGGGGGCGATCTGGAGTGGTGAGGCCCAGGGACTGTTGGAGCGGCGGATGATGCCGAGCTGTTCCTTGGTGGCAAACTCGGTCCGCGCGATCTCTTAGATTGGCCGGGTCCAGCCTGCGGGCGTGGGCGTACACTGGGGGGCCTATGGTGGGGATGAAGTGTTCCACCCCGTGTTTGGCGGCCTCCGCGGAGAAGGTCGGATTGGTAAGGGCCGGAAATTCGGCCAGGAGTGCCGAGTAGTCATCCGTGGCCCGGGCGTGGCACTGTGACGCCATGTCAGCGGGTTGACAGGGGGCCATGGCGCCCAGGATGGGGGACATGGTGTTCATGTCCACGAGGCGGTGACGAGGGATGTCTACCAGTAGGCCGTGGGCGCACAGGAAAACTGCGCCGATGAGGGGGGAGAGCACCTTGGCAGTGATGAACTCCCATCGGTAGCGGCGACCAGCGAGGTCGAGGGTAACTGTCCGGGTGCCGTACGTCCGGATTTCCGAGCCGTTAGCAGCAGCCAGCGCCGGTCCTCGTTCGCCCTTTTGGATGTCGAGGGAGGAGGCCGGGATGATGCTGTGCTGAGCCCCAGTGTCGCACAGGAACCGGCGGCCAGTTTTGTCATCCGTGACGAACAGCAGGGAGCCTACGTGGCCCAAGGCCATCGCGGGGGCTGGAACGGGGGCGGACTTGAAAGAGCAGGGAGGTGTGCACCGTTGTGCCCTGGCGCCGAACCGTGCGTGGTAGTAACAGTGGCCCAGGTTAGTGGGGCGCGGAGGCCCCGTGGGCCTGGTGACAGGCCCTTGTGGCCGCGTGCTGGATGGTGAGCGGCGCGCCCAGGCATTGGCTGCCAGGTCCGGAGTGACGTCACGGCTGG
Organism: Squalus acanthias; assembly: GCA_030390025.1. Taxonomy (NCBI): domain Eukaryota; kingdom Metazoa; phylum Chordata; class Chondrichthyes; order Squaliformes; family Squalidae; genus Squalus; species Squalus acanthias. The sequence goes on along the minus strand of JASTWF010000534.1, from coordinate 222,769 downwards.
AGTGAGCGGACAGCAGCTTGTCGGCCTCATCGGCCAGGGCTTCCAGGTTCGTGAGGCCGGACGCCACGATCGCTGGGCGGATGCTGAGAGGGAGCTGGCGGATGAACAGCATGCAGAAGAGGGATCCGGGTGGGCTCTCGTCGGTGAGGGAGAGCATGTGGGAGAGGAGGTCTGATGGTGAGGCATCACTGAGGCCTGGAAGGTCGAGGAGGTGGCAGTTTCGCTGATATGCCGAGGGCGTAAATTTTTTAAGGAGCACTGTCCTGAGATGTGCGTACTTGCCTTCCTCTGGTGGGTTCTGCAGCGTTGTCCAAACCTTGGAAACTGCGGCGCTACTGAGTGATGTGACGAGATAGTCGTACTTCGTCCCATCTGTGGTGATATTTCGCAGCCGGAAGCGAGATTCAGCTTGGAGAAACCAGGCTTCGGGCTGGTTTTCCCAAAACTCCGGCAGTTTCACGGAAACTGCGTTCGTGTCCGCCATTGCAGTGCTCGGAATATGTTCTGAGCACGGGGTCACCAATGTTGAGGCTGCCGCGAAACACGAATGGAGGCTGAATCCATATGTGGAAAACAAGAAACTTTTATTCACTGCATGGCACACAAAATGGCTGAGAAAGCTGCTCCCAGAATTCTCTGACAAAACTCCCTGAATTCTCTGGGTAAAACCTGAGGCCCCGCCCCCTTCTGCCTTAAAGGTAAGGTGCCTTAAAGGGGAAGGTGCTGGAAATTTGTCCACAGACGGAAGAGTGGATTATGCCCGTTTTAGGTGGCGATCCGCCACAGGGTGATTTTAATCTCCATATTGATTGGACAAATCAAATTGGCCATGGTAGCCTGGAGGAGGATTTCATAGAGTGCATCTGGGATGTTTTCCTGGAACAGTATGTAATGGAACGAACCAGGGAGCAGGCTATCTTGGATCTGGTACTATGTAATGAGAAATAATTAATAAATGATCTCATATTAAAGGATCCTCTAGGAAAGAGTGATCATAGCATGGTTGAATTTCAAATTCAGTTGGAGGGTGAGAAAATTGTATCTCAAACTAGTGTCCTGATCTTAAATAAAGGCAATTATAATGGCATGAGGGCGGAACTGGCTAAAGTGCACTGGAAAAACAAATTAAAGGGTAAGAAAGTTGAAATGCAGTGGCGGACATTTAAGGAGATATTTCATAACTCTCAACAAAAATATATTCCAGTAAGAAAGAAAGATTTTAAGAGAAGGGAGCACCATCCGTGGCTAACGAAGGAAGTAAAGGATGGTATCAAATTGAAAACGAAGGCATACAATGTTGCAAAGATTGGTGGGAGAGCAGAGGATTGGGAAATTTTTAAAAACCAGCAAAGGACAACTATAAAAATAATAAAGAGAGAGAAGATGAATTATGAGAGTAAGCGGGCAAGAAACATTAAAACAGATAGCAAGAGCTTCTGCAGGTATTTAAAAAGGAAGAGGTGAGCATAAGTATACGTTGGTCCCTTAGAGGATGAGATTGGGGAATTAATAATGGGGAACGGGGAAATGGCATAGACTCTGAACAAATATTTTGCAGCTGTCTTCACTGCAGAAGACACTAACAACATCCCAATAATGGATAATCAAGGGGCCACAGGGAATGGGGAACTAAAGACAATCACTATCACTGAGGAAATAGTACTCAGTAAAATAATGGGACTAAAAGACGACAAGTCCCCTGGACCAGATGGCTTACATACCAGGGTCTTAAAAGAAGTGGCTGCAGAGATAGTGGATGCATTGGTTGCAATATACGAAAATTCCCTGGACTCTGGAGAGGTCCCAGCGGATTGGAAAACTGCTAATGTAACACCCCTATTTAAGAAAGGAGGGAGACAGAAATCAGGAAACTATGGACCAGTTAGCCTAACATCTGTTGTTGGGAAAATGTTGGAGTCCTTCATTAAGGAAGCAGTAGCAGGGCATTTAGAAGAACATACTGCAGTCAAACAGAGTCAGCATGGTTATAGGAAAGGGAAATCATGTTTAACAAATTTGCTGGAGTTCTTTGAGGATGTAACAAGCAGGGTGGACAAGGGTGAGCCAGTGGATGTGGTGCATTTGGATGTCCAGAAGGCATTAGATAAGGTGCCACATAAAAGGTTACTTCATAAGATAAGAGCTCACGGAATTGGGGGTAATGGGCCAGAAATTCTGTTTTCCGGCTTCCTGCGGGTGCAAGCATCACGCGCATACTTACCTACCGCGCCTGCCGTTGTGTTTAGGGCCCACAAGAACTTCAGGTCCTGGGCCTCCTCCAGCTGCCGGCGCACAGTGCTTACGTGTCCCAGGGGCACAGTTTGTTCGAAGCGTCCCCTGGGATCACGTGGACCATGGAGAGTCAATCCTAGCAGGGCATTTTCATTCATAGATTTGACAGGAAGACCTGTCAAATCTATGAATTGAAATCGGCCCCAAAACCACACTTAAACTTCAAATAAATTTATAAAAACAATTACATTTTTAAAATAACTATAAGTTAAATAAAATAACTACTTTAAACAAAAATTTAAATTTTTGAAAAAATTAATTATACTTTTTAACGGTGCTAAAAATAAACTTACCTTTCTTTAAAGTATCTAAAAAAGATAAACCTGTTGAAATTTTTTTTAAATGTAATTAATTAACCACTTACCTTGTTAAAAATGGGTTTGGCGCCTCCTTTTTAAAAGCACAGCTGCTTCCATACTCACCTTCCTGGAGAAACCTGAAAAAAAAACAAAGTTCGCTGCATGCGCGCAGCCTCTACCACGCACACGGTTCACCCCTGAACCCCTCCCTTCACGAGACCGGAAGTTCCGGTTTCCCGCGCATGCGCAGTGCATGCAGGAAACCGGCACTTCAAGTGGCCTTACGGGTGAGTAGGCAGCGGGTGCTCACCCGACAAGCGCCAAATTTCTGGGCCAATATATTAGCATGGATAGAGAATTGACTAACTAACAGAAAGCAGAGAGTCGGGGTAAATGGGTAATTTTCTGGTTGGCAAACGGTAACTAGTGGGGTGCCACAAGGATCAGTGCTGGGGCCCCAACTATTTACAATCTACATTAATGACTTGGATGAAGGGATCGATTGTAATGTAGCCAAGTTTGCGGATGATACAAAGATGGTTGGGAAAGCAAGATGTGCAAAGGACTCAAAGAATCTGCAAAGGGATATAGACAGGCTAGGTGAGTGGGCAAACATTTAGCAGATGGAGTATAATGTGGGAAAGTGTGAGGTTATCCACCTTGGCAGGAAAAATAAAAGAGCAAACTATTATTTAAATGAAGAGAGATTACAAAATGCTACAGTTCAGAGGGACCTGGGGGTCCTTGTGCATGAAACACAAAATGTTAGCATGCAGGTACAGCAAGTAATCAAAAAGGCAAATGGAATGTTGGCCTTTATTTCAAGGGGGTTGGAGTATAAAAGCAGGGAAGTCCTGCTACAACTGTACAGGGTATTGGTGAAACCACACCTTGAGTACTGCGTACAGTTTTGGTCTCCTTATTTAAGGAAGGATATATTTGCATTAGAGGCAGTTCAGAGACGATTCACTAGGTTAATTCCAGAGATGAGGGGTTTGACTTATGAGAAAAGGTTGAGCAGGCTGGGCCTATACTCATTAGTACTTAGAAGAATGAGAGGTGATCTTATCGAAACATATAAGATACTGAGGGGGCTCGACAAGGTAGATGCAGAGAGGATGTTTCCCCTCATGGGGAAATCTAGAACTCGGGAGCAAAGTCTTAGAATAAAGGGTCGCCCTCTTAGAACTGAGATGAGGAGGAACTTCTTCTCTCAGAGGGTCGTAAATTTGTGGTATTCTCGGCCCCAGAGAGCTGTGGAGGCTGGGTCTTTAAATACATTTAAGGTGGAGATAGACAAATTTTTGCAAGATGAGGGAGTGAAGGGTGATGGGGGGCGGGATGGGAAGTGGCTTTGAGCCCTAGATCAGCCATGATCTTATTGAATGGCGGAGCAGGCTCGAGGGGCCAAGTGGTCTATTCCTGCTCCTATTTCTTATGTTCTTATGAATGGAGAGAGGGAGAGAATGGAAAGAGAGACAGAGAATGCAGAGAGAAGTGAGCATGGAAAGAGGGTGAGAATGGAAAGAGACAAAGAGAAGACAGAGAAAAGACAGAATGGAGAGAGGGAGAGAATGGAAAGAGAGTCAGAGAAGACAGAGCAAAGACAAAATGGAGAGAGGGAGAGACCAAATAGGGAATGTAAGAGAGTGGATTGAGAGGGGAAAAATAAATTAAATCGGCGAGGAGCAGAAAAAGTTCATTTGACATATGAATGTGATAACGCCTGTTATAACTCGCAGGCTTGAAAAGAGACAGTTTGTTATATGTTGTAGATCTTTAAAGTAAATACATGTTCCCAGGTCTGCAAGAAGTTGAGGTTAGTGCTGGAAACTGGTTTGGTCAGAGCTTCCGGCCACCTCTTCTGCCCCTGCCCTTTGCGATTTACATTTTCCTGCTGGCAGAGACTGTTAAAAGATCAAACCAGGAGACTGAGCTGATCGCGGACAGTGGGAGACTCAGCGCCCCTCGTTGAGACAGGAAACACCCTTTGTGTACAGAAGTGTTTCCTAATTTCACTCCTGAAAGTTCTGGTGCTAACTTTAGGTTATGTCCCCTCGTACTAGACTCCCAAACCAATGGAAAGTGTTTCTCTCTATCAACCCTATCAAGTCCCCTTAATATCTTGAAAACATCGATCACATCACCCCTTAATCATCTAAATTCCAGGGACTCTCCTGCTCAGGGCAATTCATAGAAAACAATAGACAATTTGCTGGGCTTCATTATCTGTCAGATTGGATGTTCTTTCAGACAGTCCCAACTGGATACATGGGGGGAGAAATTCAGTATCGCCCCATTTGGGGCGCAATTATCGGCCGGGCGCAAAGATTAGCGCCTGGCGCTAATTATCGCCACCGACTGCAAACTTGACTTTTATCGCCCCTGGAGGTGATTGCAGCGCTAAATCAGGCGCTTCACACCTGTCTTAAGGCGCAAAGGCCGAGGAGCGAGGCGCTGCCTCAGAGCGCTGGCGAAGCTCATGTGATGTCAGTCAGCAATGGAACACACACACAATGGCACGGGCCAGTTCTTAAAGGGAATGGTTAATCTTGCTTTCCATCCACATCCTGCTCATTGCAGCCTTGAATCTCGGCCTGGAGAGACCTGCACATCAAATGTGCTGGAAAGAACAATGGAGAGTACCAGGCAAAGAGCTCAGAGTGCAGCCCCCACAGTCTCTGCTAAATCGATACAAGGAATGGAAAATCAAAATGAACCTGCAAAGTGCTGCTCAGTACCCAAAACTCCTTCACACAATGTTGAATCTCTCCAGAAGTCTCTCCCTCTCTCTCTCAGAATGCGTAGTTCAAAAATGGCACCAACAATAAAAGGCAGGAAGCGATCACTTTTAAATAGCGCTCCCCCTTTCCCTACATGACTGCAGAACGCTCCCCTCAACCTGTCGTTGCTAGCGTCAGGAGGTAAGGCAGGGGGCGCCACTCAATATCCGCTCCGGGGCGATACCGGGGCGTTGCGCACTCGAGCGACGTCACGATCTGCCAGCGCAGGAGATCGTGGCGGTAGTGTTTAGCGCCGCCGCAAAATGTCTAGTTAATTTTGCGAGCGGCGCAAACTTCACTGCGCCTGGGCGCAAGATGCATTGCGTCCCATTAGCGCCCTCTTAAGGCGCTAACGGGAGGCGCAACCAACTGAATTTTTCCCCCTTGCAGTCAGCTGCTGTGCAAGCGCTGCTTGCTCAGGGGTCGTATTTTCACCTGCCATGAGGGTGATTTGTATTTGATTTCCGTTTAGTGCAGGATCTTTACTTTTAACACACAAGATCGCCTGAATTGGAATAAATTCACCTTCAGCTTCTTTTTGCACACCATCTTGAAACATTTTCTTTTCTGCCCGTGTGTTTAGTCGACAATCCCTCTGCTTTCTTTAATCTGGTGCTCAAACATACTCTGCATATAAGTGAATGCTGCCTTTGGCTCCACTAAATAGATGCGAGGAGCCAGTTGGGGAATTTCATTAGAAAGTGTGACAAAGCATGGTTCTGTGTTGGATATGAACCTCGGATCTCTCACTTGAATTATGGAAACTCCTTAAGGGAGAACTATACCCCTAGACCAGTGGTAGGCAAAATATGGCCTGGGGCCGTATCCAGCCCGCACAGTGATTGTCAATAGAATGCTAAATCTCGCGGTGAAATATGCCGATTTCCACATGTGTGAATGGCGTACATTCTCCATGCATGTGCAATTTGGCGTAATTCTGAGATTTAGGCATTTCTGGATTCAGGAGGTAAGTCAAGGACTTCATCTGTGCGAAATAATCTGACTCAGGCAGTTTTCACTGTCCTGGTGTGATCTTGAATTAGTTAATAATAGCATTCTTGGTCAGGTTACTATGCTTCTAAAAGCTCATTTACGAATGAACATATGCCAGAGAAAATTAGCAGGGCACACAGGCAAAACAGAGGCCTAGACTGAGGCTGAGTAGTCAATCAGAGATCCAGTGTTTGAGCTGGTATGAAGTCTGAGACCTTCGTGGCTGATTTGGGGAGTGGATTCTGGGAGCAACAGCTTTGGGGGAGGAAACCATCTTTACAGGAGGCCCAGTTACAAATATTGATTTGATAGTCCATTATGACCATTGTAAAGAGTGAGAATAGTTTAAAATGCTGTGCTCATTGAGTATGCCACCAGGTGCAGAAAACTGTTTCAGGAGTCAAAGAGCCGCTTTCTTCACAAATAAGCCACTGCAATAAATCATTGATATTAATTTACCACAAACGGGTGTCCAATGTTGTTCTCTCTGTGCCCCGTATTTGGCAGGATTGAGGCAGTAGTGAGACCAAAATCTCAATGGTAAATTTAACCACCATCTTCCTGTCCACTGTTAGAAGGGGCCTTGAAGTAGTTGGCCAGAAACCGACTGGGGCCTGATTAATCTTTACACATCAAGGTCCTAATGCCAGTAGGACCTCAACTTCATTAGTAAGGTACGTCAACAGGAACAGATTTATTGGAGACTGTAAATCAGTGCATGTCAAAATTAGGAGTGGAGTGGAAAAAATTGCGAGTGTGACCACCAGGGCAAGCCCAAATCTGACAGGCAAACATGTTGGATCATGAACCAGTATCATGTCCGTTAGAAAGTTAATGAGTGTTGTTATTTTATTAAGTGTGGAAAGGACATGAAGGGTTATTCATACAATAAATGCCAGAACAAATTTTAAAGGTAGTTGTTGTTATCATAATTCATTTCATATGTGCGACCCTCATCAGCTCACCGAAACTTGTTAAGAGGCCCTCCAGCCCAAATAATTGCCCACCCCTGCCCGAGACCAACGAGGATTTCAATTAAAAGGAGACACTTGGATTGTTGAGAGAATGGGCTGGAAACAGTGAGGAGACCTGAGCGGGGAAATCGCAATAGTGTCGAATCCAGGAGCTCGAACTTTCGCCCATCGCAGTTAAACCTCAATATCTTCAGTCGCTTAGATTAAGGCGCTTGAAATAAATAATTTTCAGCCGTTATTTCAGGAATATAGAATAGACTGATCGAATTTCCTGATTTCAGGGTGCGGGCACTGCGAGTTGCCACCGCAGTTTGATGCGAGATCAAGTTCAGCCGGGTCTACCCCTTTCATAACTCTCCAAACTGCACCGGAATCTGGGAGGGGAGCGGCATGTGTCCGCCTCCAACACCTTGTGGGAAACGTCGGAGCAGGCGAGGCTGGTGAAGTCAGGGGCAATCCTGAGTGTCAGAAGCAGATTCGGTAGGAGTGGGGCCGTAAAGTTCTGAGCCACCGGTTGTTGCCGCTTTAAGTTTGTATTCTTTTTAACGTTTTTTAAAAAACAACTGGCAAAACAGCCAACCACGATAAGTGGCGGCAGGGAGCCGCTGTGAAATTCCTGCCCCTTTCGGGCTGCGCTCCCTGGAACCTGGGGACGAAAACAGCGCTTACCACTCAATTCAAATAGACCCCCACCCCGGGATTTACACGAAGTTATTGCCCCACTAGCCCAGCCCTACTGTGCCTGTAACACCGACTCGCAGGAGAGAGTGTGGGTCACAATGAGGAGAGTACTGGGGCAGAATATTCTTCAGATTCATATTATTTAATTAATTTACCAATTAGAGTAAAGGGATATTTCATCCCATTCTTCAACTGCTCTCTGAATTTAGTCTGGGTCACGGCATAAATACAAGTGTTTGTGCAGCAACTCAGGAGCTGGAGCATGAATCCCATTTCTCTCACAAAGTCAGGTGGAGTCACAGACCCATACCCAAAAGTCCACATTCTGATCCATATAAAAAACACCATAAACACCGCCCATAACAGGATGAAATTCCCTGAGATAACAAACAATAAAATGATGGATTTCCTGCGGCTCTCCATCTCTGGATCTCTGGGATTCTCGCCATTGCTTTGACCCCGGAGTCTCCTGCGGGCTCTGCTGGCCACTAAAATGTATCTGACGGTTAAAGCATTGAGCAGCAAAATCAGAACAAACGCGACCCCGGGGGTTAGAATATAATGAAGAAATTCAATTGCTGTCCACATGGCTGAATTAACAATAGTGACTGATACATCACAAAACCAGGGGTCATTGACAAGGTAATATTTACTTTCAAACATAAAATACCAGAAAATGTTCTTTAAGCAGCTCAGCACAGTCACTATTGCCAGAACCACAACCGCCGTTTTCTCAGTGCAATATTTAGTTTTCTGCTTTTGGCAACAAATGGCCACAAATCGATCAAAGGTGAAAGTAACAGTGAACCAGACAGAACAGTCCGTGACTGCATAAAGCAGGATGGCGTGGATATTACACCCAGGCAAGTAAATCAGGAAGAAGAACTGTCTCCAGTACCGAATCGGAATTTGCCTTAATATCAGGTCGATGATGATGACCAGTAGATCCGCTGCTGCCATGGCCACCAGGTAGCGAGTGACACATTTGGAGAGACCGCACTTTCCCCGAGACAAGATCACAATCGCCACTAAGTTAACTGTAAGGAAGAGAAATAAACAGCGAAATTATACATCTGGCTGGGAGCAAAAGCAGCAGTTTAATGGAGCTCGGGTGAATTTTTCTTTATCGATCCATTGATGGAAGTGATTATTGTACCAGTGACACAGCTTTCTGAGCTGAAATTTGACAATGGACATGGAGCCTGATAACATTGTCTAACATAAAAGGTTCGTAATGCCTGTTGATGGAGGTACCAGAGTGTGTGTACTCCTTCGATCTGTACCCGGGTAATGTTGGGCACCTTTCTGGGTGGATGGTGGAACAGGCTGATGTACCAGAGAGTGTGTGAACCTTTGATCTGTGCCTGAGTAAGGGTGGGTACCTTGAAGGATGGATGGGGTAATATGCTGAGGGTTCAGTTTGGCAGATATATCCCTGAACTTCACCACAGTAAGGGTTACCACCGGCAGGTGTCATACTAAGCAGCAGTGGGGCACTAGAAGTAAATATGTACCCAGGAGATAGCCAAGAGCAGTAAAACGTGTCCAATTTCATCAGAGCGAGTCTGAAGGAGCAGTGTCAGAATGGAGCTGTCGATAGCAAGCATGGTGCCTGTTGAGGAAAGGATCATTGACTGAACTTTTCGGGTACCGGTTTGTACTCATTGAAACATAACATTGGAAATCGTTGAGGAGAGCGATAGGAGATGGATCAGAGTGGAGGAGGTGGGATGAGGAGTTAGGGCGAGGAGAGGCGAGAAGAGATATGCTGGAGACTTGGTCAACAATTCGATCTCAATAGGACTGTATCACCTGGAGACAACTGTGACTAGTTAGGGTGATCTATTGAACTGACACCAATAAAAGTCCGATTGTGTGACAATCACATCATGGAAACCCTGAACTGAAGGACACACAATAAGATAAAAGCACTGCTCACAATTTATAGCTGTTTACAGTGGCCCAGAATTTGCGGTCCTGATGCGGTCATTACAGCTTTGAAACTGACGACAGCTTTAGGTCCCCTCCTTCACCTCTTTTTCCAGTACATTGATGGTTGTATCGGTGTTGTTTCCTGCTCTCGCCCTGAACTAGAAACTTTCATTCACTTTGCTTCCAATTTCCAGCCTTTCCTCACCTTCACATGGCCCATCTCTGATTCTTCCCTTCCATTCCTCGACTTCTCTGTCTCCATCTCTGGAGATAGGCTACTTACAAACATTCACTATAAGCCCACTGATTCCCACAGCTACCTTGACTACACTTCCTTCCACCCCGCTTCCTGTAAGGACTCTATTCCTTTCTCCCAGTTTCTCCATCTCCGCCGCTTCTGCTCTAACGATGCCACTGTTGAGGCTGCCGCGAAACACGAATGGAGGCTGAATCCATATGTGGAAAACAAGAAACTTTTATTCACTGCATGCAATATCAAAATGGCTGCGAGAGCTGCTCCCAGAATTCTCTGGGTAAACTCCCAGAATTCTCTGGGTAAAACCTGAGGCCCCGCCCCCTTCTGCCTTAAAGGGAAGGGGCTGGAAATTTGTCCACAGACGGAAGAGTGGATTATGCCCGTTTTAGGTGGCGATCCGCCACACAGCTCCCCCCAGAATCCGCTTAGGAGCTGTGGAGGAGACGGTGCGGTGGTCTGATGAGCCGGCCGGAGCGGCTCTTGTAGGACGCCGGTGGACGTGGAACGGCCGGGAGTGGAGCAGCCGGGTGAACCGGCTTGAGGGCAGGTCGGCCACGTGGAGGTGGAAGAGCTACAGGGACCTGCTCCCGGGCTCCGAGTGTGCTGGCTTGAGTCGGTCCACCGACACTTTTTCGGTCCTGTCGCCCACTTCCAGGGTGAAACATTTGTCCCCAGCCTGCAGCACCTTGTAGGGCCCGTCGTACGGGGGTTGAAGGGGTCCACGGTGGGCGTCGTGCCGGACGAAAACAAACCGTGCCTGGTGCAGGCTTAGTCGGACGTGTGAGGTGGATTCGCCGTGTCGGGCAATGGGCAACGGGGCGAACTGCAGCGCCGGTGAGGCGAAGTCGTGGCGTTGCTGGTCGGCTGACCAGGGTGTCGTGGCGGTGGGCAGGAACTCGCCGGGTACGCACAGCGGCTGACCATACACGAGCTCTGCTGCTGATGCATGGAGGTCTTCTTTAACCGCGGTGCGCAGGCCAAGGAGGACCCACGGAAGTCGGTCAGTCCAGGCGCCATCTTGGAGGCTGGCTCGAAGAGATGCCTTCAAGGATCTGTGGAACCGCTCACACAGTCCGTTGGCTTGGGGGTGGTACGCTGTGTTGCGGGGGATGGTCACCCCGAGATTGCGTGCGACGGTGGTCCAGAGTTCAGAGGTAAATTGCGGACCTCTGTCCGACGTCATGTCGGAGGGGACGCCGAACCATGCGACCCAGGTGCTGACGAAGGCTCTGGCGATGTCGGCGGTGGTGATAGAGGTCAGTGGAATTGCCTCAGGCCAGCGTGTGGTGCGGTCAACGATGGTCAGCAAGTGCGTGTGGCCTTGCGACGACGGCAGGGGCCCGACGATGTCCACGTGGATGTGGTCGAATCTCTGCGAGGGGACGGTAAACTCCTCGAGGGGTGCTTTCGTGTGTTACTGTACCTTGGCCCGTTGGCATGATAGGCAGGAGTTGGCCCAAGTACGCACATCCTTGCGAAGGCCGCGCCAGACAAAGCGGTTGGCTACCAATTTGATGGATGCGCGGGCGCCGGGGTGGGAGAGGTTGTGGAGAATGTCGAATACCCGGCGGCGCCAGGACGCTGGGACGACGGGCCGAGGTTGACATAGGGATATGTCGCACTTGACCGTGACTGCGGTCGGGCCACAGGTGACGTCGGCCAGGCGTAGCCCTGGTAGGTTGGTGGGTGCGGAGAGCAGATCCGGGTCGGTGATCTGGTCTGCTGCAAGTTGAGCGTAGTCGACTGCTAGGTGTGCGGCGTGGATGGCGGGGCGGGAGAGGCAGTCGGCTACCACATTGTCTCGGCCGGAGACGTGTTGGATGTCCGTGGTGAACTCGGACACTGCCGCGAGCTGGCGCTGCTGCATGGTGGCCCAGGGGTCGGTTGTCTTTGCCATTGCGAATGTCAGGGGCTTGTGGTCGACAAACGCAGTGAAGGGGTGGCCCTCAAGCAAAAACCGGAAATGGCGGACCGTCAGGAACAGCGCGAGGAGCTCGCGGTCGAAGGTGCTGTACTTGACCTCCGGGGGGCGTAGTTGGCGGCTGAAGAAGGCAAGTGGTTGCCAGATGCCGTCGACCCACAGCTCATACACGGCGCCGACCACGTGGTCGGAGGCGTCTGTGGTGAGCGCTACCCTGGCATTGGGCCGTGGGTGCGCGAGCAGGGTGGCGTTGGCGAGCGCGGTCTTGGTGGAATCGAAGGCGGCGGACGCATCTGCCGTCCGTTCGACCGCCATCTTGCCGCTCCTGCCCCGGAGGGCTTCATACAGGGGCCTCATGAGGGACGCCGCTTTGGGGATGAAGCGGTTATAGAAATTCACCATCCCGAGGAACTCCTGGAGGCCTTTGATGGTGGTGGGGCGGGGAAATTGTTGGACGGCCTGCACCTTGGTGGGCAGGGGAATGGCCCCAGCATGGGTGATGTGGTGGCCGAGGAAGTCGATCTTGTCCAGGCCGAACTGGCATTTGGCTTGGCTGAGGATGAGCCCGTGGTCGCTGAGGCGCCCGAACAGGATGCGAAGGTGTTCGAGGTGTTCCTGCTTGGAGGAACTGGCTACCAGGATGTCGTCCAGGTAGACGAACAGGAACTTCAGGTCCCGAAGGACCGAGTCCATGAGCCGTTGGAATGCCTGGGCCGCGTTTTTGAGGCCGAAGGGCATCCGCAGGAACTCGAACAGGCCGATGGGGGTGATTACAGCCGTCTTGGGGACGTCCGCGGGGTGGACGGGGACTTGGTGGTAGCCGCGCACCAGGTCGACCTTGGAAAAGACTGAGCGGCCGGCCAGTCTAGCCAAGAAGTCCTGAATGTGCGGCACGGGGTACCGATCAGGGGTGGTGGTGTCATTGAGGCGGCGGTAATCCCCGCAGGGGCCCCAACCCCCGCCTGGTTTGGGGGCGATGTGGAGTGGTGAGGCCCAGGGACTGTTGGAGCGGCGGATGATGCCGAGCTGTTCCATGGTGGCAAACTCGGTCCGCGCGATCTCCAGTTTGGCCGGGTCCAGCCTGCGGGCGTGGGCGTACACTGGGGGGCCTGTGGTGGGGATGAAGTGTTCCACCCCGTGTTTGGCGGCCTCCGCGGAGAAGGTCGGATTGGTAAGGGCCGGGAATTCGGCCAGGAGTGCCGAGTAGTCATCCGTGGCCCGGGTGTGGCATTGTGACGCCATGTCGGCGGGTTGACGGGGGGCCATGGCGCCCAGGATGGGGGACATGGTGTTCATGTCCACGAGGCGGTGACGAGGGATGTCTACCAGTAAGCCGTGGGCACACAGGAAATCTGCGCCGATGAGGGGGGAGAGCACCTTGGCAGTGATGAACTCCCATCGGTAGCGGTGACCAGTGAGGTCGAGGGTGACTGTCCGGGTGCCATACGTCCGGATTTCCGAGCCGTTAGCAGCAGCCAGCGCCGGTCCTCGTTCGCCCTTTTGGATGTCGAGGGAGGAGGCCGGGATGATGCTGTGCTGAGCCCCAGTGTCGCACAGGAACCGGCGGCCGGTTTTGTCATCCGTGACGAACAGCAGGGAGCCCGCGTGGCCCACGGCCATCGCGGGGGCTGGAACGGGGGCGGACTTGAAAGAGCAAGGAGGTGTGCACCGTTGTGCCCTGGCGCCGAACCGTGCGTGGTAGTAACACTGGCCCGGGTTAGTGGGGCGTGAAGGCCCCGTGGGCCTGGTGACAGGCCCTTGTGGCCGCGGGCTGGATGGTGAGGGGCGCGCCCAGGCATTGGCTGCCAGGTCCGGAGTGACGTCGCGGCTGGAGTGAGCGGACAGCAGCTTGTCGGCCTCATCAGCCAGGGCTTCCAGGTTTGTGAGGCCGGACGCCACGATCGCTGGGCGGATGCTGAGAGAGAGCTGGCGGATGAACGGCGTGCAGAAGAGGGATCCGGGTGGGCTCTCGTCGGTGAGGGAGAGCATGTGGGAGAGGAGGTCTGACGGTGAGGCATCACCGAGGCCTGGAAGGTCGAGGAGGTGGCAGTTTTGCTGATATGCCGAGGCCGTAAAGTTTTTAAGGAGCGCTGTTCTGAGATGTGCGTACTTGCCTTCCTCTGGTGGGTTCTGCAGCGTTGTCCAAACCTTGGAAACTGCGACGCTACTGAGTGATGTGACGAGATAGTCGTACTTCGTCCCATCTGTGGTGATATTTCGCAGCCGGAAGCGAGATTCAGCTTGGAGAAACCAGGCTTCGGGCTAGTTTTCCCAAAACTCCGGCAGTTTCACGGAAACTGCGTTCGTGTCCACCATTGCAGTGCTCGGAATACGTTCTGAGCGTTGGGGTCACCAATGTTGAGGCTGCCGCGAAACACGAATGGAGGCTGAATCCATATGTGGAAAACAAGAAACTTTTATTCACTGCATGCTATATCAAAATGGCTGCGAGAGCTGCTCCCAGAATTCTCTGGGTAAACTCCCAGAATTCTCTGGGTAAAACCTGAGGCCCCGCCCCCTTCTGCCTTAAAGGGAAGGGGCTGGAAATTTGTCCACAGACGGAAGAGTGGATTATGCCCGTTTTAGGTTGCGATCCGCCACACAACCTTACATACCAGTGCTTCTGACAAGTCTTCCTTTTTCCTCAACCGAGAATTTCCCTCTACTGTGATTGACTCGGCCCTTGACCATTTCTGTTCTATTTCCCGCATTTCTGAACTGACTCATTCCTCTCCCTCCTGGAACCATGATAGGGTTCCTCTTGTCCTCACATTTCACCCCACCAGTCTCCACATTCAATGGATCATCCTCCGCCATTTCTGTCACTTCCACCGTGATCCCACCACCGAACACATCTTTCCCTCCCCTCCCCTTTCAGCATTCCAAAGGGACCGCTCCCGCCGCGACACCCTGGTCCACTCCTCTATCACCCCCAACAACCCTTCCCCTTCGCCCGGCACCTTCACATGCAAGCGCAGGAGATGCAACACATGCACTTTTACCTCCTCCCTTCCCTCTGTCCAGGGCCCCAAATATTCCTTCCAGGTGAAACAGCGATTTACTTGTACTTCTTGCAATTTAGTATACTGTATTCGCTGCTCACGATGCGGTCTCCTCCACATTGGGGGGACCAAACGTAGATTGGGTGACCGTTTTGCAGAACACCTCCATTCAGTCTGTAAGGGTGACCAAGAGCTTCCGGTCGCCTGCAAGTTTAATTCTCCGCTCCACTCCCACTCTGACCTCTCCATCCTCGGCCTCTTACACTGTTCCAATGCAAGCTTGAGCAACAGCACATCATCTTTCGATTAGGCACGTTACAACCTTCTGGACTCAACATCGAGTTCAACAATTTCAGACCATAACCTCTGCCCCTATTTTTTTTTCATTTTTTCCCCTCTCTCTCACATGGCAGCTGTCGGTCATTCAGCCAGTGCCATTTACACTTCATCTAGAGCCATCTTTTGTTTCTTAACTTGTCCCATTACCATCTCGGTTTGCCTTGCACCATCAGCCCTTATTATCTCTTAATCTCTCCTGCCTTCCATCCTATCACAGACCTTCCCTTTTGTTCTTTCCTCCCCTTTCCCTGCCCCTACACTTGCTTAAAAACCTGTTCCAACTCCAGCTTTTTCCAGTTCTGAAGAAGGGTCATCGACCTGAAACGTTAACTCTGTTTCTCTGACCACAGATGCTGCCTGAACAGCTGAGTATTTCCAGCATTTTCTGTTTTTATTTCAGGATTTAGTACATGTGCAGCCTAAGGCGGAAATGTTGAAAGTGCGGCCTGTGATTCACTGCTCCTCCACAGGCCGCGCTGTGCTCCGCCCTCACCCCCCACAGAGCTGGCAATCAGTGAAATCTCTCAAATCAGGGAAACTGACATAAACTTTAGCTCTTCCAGTAATTATGCTGTTAAATTCCTCATTAAAAGTTAGACCCAAAGGGATTCGGTGTAACTGAGGTTACAGCTAAACAAAAGGCATGGCCCTGAAAATCTCATTTTAATTTTCTGGAGCGTCAAATTTATCCATTTTAATAAAAATTCGAATTTTTAAGAAATTTAAAAAAAATAGATATTTTTCTTAAAGTTTGTTCATCTTTATTTCAGCTTTGCCTTTTCCCCCTGTGAAAGCACCAAGCTTTGTTTTGCTCTCTCTAACATTTTTAAACAGGTAGAATTTGAAGAGCTGACTCACTTGCTGGTTTGTTGTCTGTGAGAATTCTGCATTTTGATTGGCTGCTTAAACAGCTTGTTGACGTCACAGCAGCTCGCACTGTGATTTCCGTTGTACTGTGTTGAGTTGAATTGCAGGTCGGAAGACCCGAATTTCTCAACACAGAGATCAGGAGATCGTTGTGCAAAGAATACTTTGGGTCCAGTGGCGAACGCCTTTGCTTCATCGCTGACCGCAAATTCCGGGCCAGTGAGTTAAATGACATCAATGGTTATACATGAAACTGAATTGCTGTTTAAAGAGGCTTACCAGGGACAGCAACAGCAGCGAGGAAGAGATTGTAAATGGCATAGAACTTTGGTGCGGTTAAACAGGGTTATTAGAACCAATGGTGACTTACCCGGAACACCCACAGCAGCCAGTACGGGATAGTAAATCTTTTGTATATTCAATAGTGCTTCATATATCCGATCCTCTATTGAATCATTTATATTGAAAAATAGATCAAGCAGCTTATCCGAATTCATTGTTATAACTTTCGCTGCCCGCGCTGCAGGCCATGATCTGACTGACACTATGGCACAACACATTGATAGAAGCTCCTCATTTATAACAGTGGGAAACCCTCCAGTGACACAATCTGTGCCCTTAGACACTGACATTAATTACAGTCACTAAACAAACAAGAGATGACATAATGGCAGTAGAGAAAATTGACACAGCCATCAGCAAGATAAAAGTAGAAACCATATGGATAGAGATACAAGATAATAAAGGATTAATCACACTAATAGGCATAGTCTACAGACCAGTTTAAGTGGAAGGGAGGTGGAGGAAGAAATGTGCAGAAAATTAAGGAAATGAGTAAAAAACATAGAATAATAATAATGGTGGATTTCAACTACCCTGATATTAATTGGACAGAAGAGGTAGCTAAAGGGGATAAGGGAATGCAGTTCCTACAATGTGTACATGACTCCTTTCAAACACAATATATAAAAAGCCCAATAAGGCAGGATGCTGAGGGGGAAAATGGCAACAATATTGGCAAAGAATAATGTAGAACAGCAATGTGAAGCATTTAATACAGTGTTCAACGGACTGCAGGAAAATATATTCCGCTAAAAGGAAAGAACAAATTAAACAATAATGAGACCCCATGGATGGATAAAGTCATAAGGGAACAATTGAGGGCAAGGAAAGAGGCATACATTAAGTACATATACAGCAGGGGTGTGCATGATAAGAGAGAATATGAAAAGACTAGGAGAGAAGTCAAAAAACAATTAGGGAGGCAAAGAGGAACTATAAAATTAAGTTATCAAGGAATGTAAAACAAAATAGTAAAATATTATATCGGCACATCAATAAAGAAAGGAAGTTTGGGATGGGAATAGGGCCATTAAGGATAGCCAGGATAATTCCATAGAAAATGATAGAGAGATGGTAGAAGTATTAAATAATTATTTTGCTTCAGTATTTACCAGGGAGATAGAACAGGTGGTCATGACATTGGTTGATGAGATTAGTAATAAGATAAGTGCAATAAAAATTTTAAAAATGGATATATTAAATAAATTAATCAAATTCAAAGACGACAAAACCCCTGGTCCAGATGGATTGCATCCACGCATTTAAAAAAAAGTCTAGGGACGAGACAGCAGAGGCATTACTGCGCATATTTAATAATTCGTTAGAAAAAGGTATAGTGTCAGAGAACTGATGGATAGCTAACATAATACTGATATTTAAAAAGGGGGATAGAACATGTCCAGAGAATTATAGACCAGCCAGCTTAACATCGATGGAAGGAAAAATAATGGAATCCCTACTAAAG
The DNA here is from genome assembly GCA_030390025.1 of Squalus acanthias. Classification (NCBI taxonomy): domain Eukaryota; kingdom Metazoa; phylum Chordata; class Chondrichthyes; order Squaliformes; family Squalidae; genus Squalus; species Squalus acanthias. Next base: position 204,623 of record JASTWF010000534.1, on the reverse strand, counting down.
GAGAAGAATAGAAGAACATCTAGAAACAAAAATATAATCATGAATAGTCATCGTGGATTTTCTTGACCAAACTTATTGAATTTTTGGAAGACGTAACAGAGAGAGTAGACAATGTTAATGCAGTAGATATCATTTATCTGGATTTTCAAAAGGCCTTCAATAAGGTACCCGATAATAGACTGATGAGCAAGGTCAGAGAATGCACAGTTAGGTGACAAGTAGCAGAATGGAGGGCTCGCTGGCTTCTGCACAGAAGTGAGAAGTTGCACAACACCAGGTTATAGTCCAACAGTTTTATTTGAAATCACAAGCTTTCAGAGCTGCTGCCCCTTCGTCAGGTGAAGTGAAGGAATACGAATCGGCAAAGCATATATAGACAGACAACAATGCCTGTGTAGCGTACAATCTCAGACGACTACAGTTAATCTATCTGACTGCCTTTCATCACACCTCGGCAGAGAAACAATCAGGTCAGCCAGGAAGGCACCACATCAAAGACATAGCAAGATACAACTGAGACAATGAGGTGGGGTCACAGGGGGTCTAATGTGTCAAATGCAGTCTGTATGGAAAACCATAAACTTTAACATTTTTACTTTTTTTTACTGGAAATCACATCTGTGAACAAGCCAACGAAGACTCGAGTCTGGATGACTCTACGTCGTGTAGCGTGACATGAGCCCAAGATCTCGGTTGAGGCCGTCCTCATGGGTGCGGAACTTGGCTATCAGTTTCTGCTTGATGATTTTGCCTGGTCGTGTGTCTCGAAGGCCGCCTTGGAGAACGCTTACCCGCAGATCTGAGGCTGAATGTCCTTGACTGCTGAAGTGTTCCCCGACTGGGAGGTAACAATCCTGCCTGGCGATTGTTGCGTGGTGTCCGTTCATACGTTGTCTCAGTGTCTGCATGGTCTTGCCGATGTACCATGCTCCGGTGCATCCTTTCCTGCAACGTATGAGGTAGACAACGTTGGCCGAGTCACATGAGTATGTACCATGTACCTGGTGGGTAGTGTCCTCACGTGTGATGATGGTATCTGTGTTGATGATCTGGCATGTCTTGCAGAGGTTGACATGGCAGGGTTGTGTGGTGTCGTGGTCGCTGTTATCCTGAAAGCTGGGTAATTTGCTGCGAACGATGGTACTTTTGAAGTTAGGCGGCTGTTTGAAGGCGAGTAGTGGAGGCGTGGGGATGGCCTTAGCGAGGTGTTCATCGTCATCGATGACATGTTGAAGGCTGCGAAGAACATGGCGTAGTTTCTACGCTCCGGGGAAGTACTGGACGACGTAGGGTACTCTGTTGGTTGTGTCCCGTGTTTGCCTTCTGTCCGCCACAGCGAAAAATCGCATAGACCTCCTCAGAAGGTGAACACGGGACACAACCAACAGGGTACCCTACGTTGTCCAGTACTTCCCCGGAGTGGAGAAACTACGCCATGTTCTTCGCAGCCTTCAACATGTCATCGATGACGACGAACACCTCGCTAAGGCCATCCCCACGCCTCCATTACTCGCCTTCAAACAGCAGCCTAACCTCAAAAGTACCATCGTTCGCAGCAAATTACCCAGCTTTCAGGATAACAGCGACCACGACACCACACAACCCTGCCACGGCAACTTCTGCAAGACATGCCAGATCATCAACACAGATACCATCATCACACGTGAGGACACTACCCACCAGGTACATGGTACATACTCATGTGACTCGGCCAACGTTGTCTACCTCATACGTTGCAGGAAAGGATGCACCGGAGCATGGTACATCGGCAAGACCATGCAGACACTGAGACAACGTATGAACGGACACCGCGCAACAATCGCCAGGCAGGATTGTTACCTCCCAGTCGGGGAACACTTCAGCAGTCAAGGACATTCAGCCTCGGATCTGCGGGTAAGCGTTCTCCAAGGCGGCCTTCGAGACACACGACAAGGCAAAATCATCAAGCAGAAACTGATAGCCAAGTTCAGCACCCAAGAGGACGGCCTCAACCGAGATCTTGGGTTCATGTCACGCTACACGACGTAGAGTCATCCAGACTTGAGTCGTCATTGGCTTGTTCAGAGATGTGATTTCCAGGAAAAAAAAAGTAAAAATTTTAAAGTTTATGGTTTTCCATACAGACTGCATTTGACACATTAGACCCCCTGTGACCCCACCTCATTGTTTCAGTTGTATCTTGCTATGTCTTTGATGTGGTGCCTTCCTGGCTGACCTGATTGTTTCTCTGCCGAGGTGTGATGAAAGGCAGTCAGATAGATTAACTGTAGTCGTCTGAGATTGTACGCTACACAGGCATTGTTCTCTGTCTATATATGCTTTGCCGATTCGTATTCCTTCACTTCACCAGACGAAGGGGCAGCAGCTCCGAAAGCTTGTGATTTCAAATAAAACTGTTGGACTATAACCTGGTGTTGTGCGACTTCTCACTTTTGTCCACCCCAGTTCAACACCTGCATCTCTGCATTCTGGACAGAAAGCAGAGGGTAGGGGTAACTGATAGATATTCACAGTGGCAGAAGGTAGATAGTGATGTTCCACAAGGATCAGTGCTGGGACTACAACTCTGTGACTGAGAGTCCAACTTCCTGTCTCAGATCACTATCCAATCACACCTCTTTGACTGAGAGTCCAACTTCCTGTCTCAGATCACTGTCCAATCACAACTCTGTGACATAGAGTGCAACTTCCTATTTCAGATCACTGTCCAATCACAACTCTTTCACTGAGAGTGCAATGTCCTGTCACAGATCATTGTCCAATCACCACTCCGTGACTGAAAGTGCAACTTCCTATACCAGATCACTGTCCAATCACAACTATGTGACTGAGTACGCAACTTCCTGTCTCAGATCAAGTCCAATCGCAACTCTCTGATTGAGAGTGCTACTTCCTGTCTCAGATCACTGACCAATCACAACTCTGTGACTGAGTGTCCAACTTTCTGTCTCAGATCAATGTCCAATCACAAATCTCTGACTGAGAATCTAACTTCCTGTCTCAGATCACTGTCCAATCACAACTCTGTCACTGAGAGAACAATTTCATGTCTCAGATCACTTTCCAATCACAACTCTGTGACCGAGAGTGCAACTGCCTTTCACAGATCACTGTCCAATCACAACTCCTCTGTGACTGAGATTCTAACTTCCTGTCTCAGATCACTGTCCAATCACAAATCTATGACTGAGAATCTAACCTGCTGACTCAGATCAATGTCCATTCACAACTCTCTAAATGAGAGCGCATCTTCCTGTCTCAGATCACTGTCAATTCACAACTCTGTGATTGAGAGTGTAACTTCCTGTCTCAGATCACTGTCCAATCACAACTCTGTGATGGAGAGTCCAACACCCAGGCTCAGCTCACTGTCCAGTCACAACTCTCTGATGGAGGGTCCAACTTGTTGTCTGAGATCACTGTCCAATCAAAACGCTGTGACTGAGAGTACAACTTCCTGTCTCAGATCACTGTCCAATGACACGTTTTGTAACTGGGAGACTAACTTACTTTCTCAGATCACTGTCCAATCACAACTCTGTGATGAGATTCTAACTTCGTGTCACAGATCACTGTCCAAATCACCACTCTGTGACTGAAAGTGCAAACTCCTGTATCAGATCACAGTCCAATCACAACTATGTGACTGAGTACGCAACTTCCTGTCACAGATCAATGTCCAATCGCAACTCTCTGACTGAGAGTGCTACTTCCTGTCTCAGATCACTTTCCAATCACAACTCTGTGACTGAGAGACCAACCTCCTGTCTCAGATCACTGTCCAATCACAACTCTGTCACTGAGAGAACAACTTCCTGTCACAGATCACTTTCCAATCACAACTCTGTGACTGAGATTCCAAATTCCCGTTCAGATCACTGTCCAATCACAACTCCTCTGTGACTGAGATTCTAACTTCCTGTCTCAGATCACTGTCCAATCACAACTCTCTGACCGAGAGTGCAACTTCCTTTCACAGATCACTGTCCAATCAAAACGTTGTGACTGAGACGCAACTTCCTGTCTCGGATCACTGTCCAATCACAACTCTGTGACTGGGAATCTAACTTCCTGTCTCAGATAAATGTTCAATCACAACTCCTCTGTGACTGAGATTCTAACTTCCTGTCTCAGATCACTGTCAATTCACAACTCTGTGACTGAGAGTCCAACTTCCTGTCTCAGCTCACTGTCCAATCTCAACTCTGTGACTCAGAGTCCAACTTCCTGTCTCAGATCACTGTCCAATCACAACTCTGTGATGGAGAGTCCAACATCCAGGCTCAGCTCACTGTCCAGTCACAACTCTGTGATGGAGGGTCCAACTTCTTGTCTTAGATCACTGTCCAATCACATCTCTGTGACTGAGAGTGTAACTTCCTTCTCAGATCACTGTCCAATCACAACTCTGTGACTGAGATTCCAACTTCCTGTGTCAGATCACTGTCCAATCACAACTCTGTGATGGAGGGTCCAACTTCTTGTCTTAGATCACTGTCCAATCATCTCTCTGCGACTGAGATTCCAACTTCCTGTCTCAGATCACTGTCCAATCACAACTCTGTGACTGAGAGTCCAACCTCCTGTCTCAGATCACTGTCCAATCACAACTCTGTGACTGAGATTCCAAATTCCCGTTCAGATCACTGTCCAATCACAACTCCTCTGTGACTGAGATTCTAACTTCCTGTCTCAGATCACTGTCCAATCACAACTCTCTGACCGAGAGTGCAACTTCCTTTCACAGATCACTGTCCAATCAAAACTTTGTGACTGAGAGTGTAACTTCCTTATCAGATCACTGTCCAATCACAACTCTGTGATGGAGGGTCCAACTTCTTGTCTTAGATCACTGTCCAATCATCTCTCTGCGACTGAGATTCCAACTTCCTATGTCAGATCACTGTCCAGTCACAACTCTGTGACTGAGAGTCCAACTTCCTGTCTCAGATCACTGTCCAATCACACGTCATGTAACTGGGAGACTTACTTACTTTCTCAGATCACTGTCCAATCACAACTCTGTGACTGAGATTCCAACTTTCTGTCCCAGATCACTGTCCAATCACAACTCTGTGACTGAGATTCCAACCTCCTGTCCCAGATCACCGTCCAATCTCAAATCTGTGACTGAGATTCTAACTTCCTGTCCCACATCACTGTCCAATCACAACTCTATGTCTGTGATTCTAACTTGCTGTCTCAGATTACTGTCCAAGCAAAACTCTGTGACGGAGTGTGTAACATCCAGGCTCAGCTCACTGTTCAATCACAACTCTGTGACTGACAGTACAACTTCCTGTCTCAAATCGCTGTCCAATCACAACTCTGTGGCTGAGATTTTAACTTCCTGTCTCAGATCATTGTCCAATCGCAGCTCTCTGACTGAGAGTGCTACTTCCTGTCTCAGATCACTGTCCAATCGCAACTCTATGACGGAGAGTCCAACATCATGGCTCAGCTCACTGTCCAGTCACAACTCTGTGTTTGAGCGTCCAACCTCCTATCTCAGATCACTGTCCAATCACAAATCTGTGACTTTGATTCTAACTTCCTGTCACAGATCACGATCCAATCTCAACTCTGTGACTGAGTTTAGCTTCCTGTCTGAGATCACAGTCCAATCGCATCTCTGTGACTGAGAGTTTGACTTCCTGTATCAGATCACTGTCCAATCACAACTCTGTCACTGAGAGAACAAATTCCTTTCTCGGATCACTTTCCAATCACAACTCTGTGACTGAGATTCCAAATTCCTGTTTCAGATCACTGTCCAATCAGAACTCTATGACTGTGAGTCCAACCTCCTGTCTCAGATCAATGTCTAATCGCAACTCTCTGACTGAAATTGCTACTTCCTGTCTCAGATCACTGTGCAATTGCAACTATGTGACGGAGAGTCCAACATCCTGTCTGAGCTCAGTGTCCAATCACAACTCTGTGACTGACTGTCCAACTTCCTATCTCAGAAAACTGTCCAGTAACAACTCTGTGACTGAGAGTCCAACTTCCTGTCTCAGATCACTGTCCAATCACAACTCTGTGACTGAGAGTCCAACTTCCTGTCTCAGATCACTGTCCAATCACAACTATGTGATGGAGAGTCCAAAATCATGTCTCACCTCACTGTCCAGTCACAACTCTGTGATTGAGAGTCCAACCTCCTATCTCAGACCACTGTCCAATCACAAATCTGTGACTTAGAGTCCAACTTACTTTCTCAGATTACGATCCATTCACAACTCTGTGACTGAGAGTTTAACTTCCTGTCTCAGATCACAGTCCAATCACATCTCTGTGACTGAGAGTTTGACTTCCTGTATCCGATCACTGTCCAATCACAACTCTGTGACTGGGAGTCTAACTTCCTGTCTCAGATCACTGTCAAATCACAACTCCTCTGTGACTGAGATTCTAACTACCTGTCTCAGCTCAATGTCCAATCGCAACTCTCTGACTGAGAGTGCTACTTGCTGTCTCAGATCACTGTCCAATCACATCTTTGTGACTGAGTGTCCAACTTTCTGTCTCAGATAAATGTCCAATCACAACTCCCTGACTGAGAGTCTAACATCCTGTCTCAGATCACTGTCCAATTACAACTGTTGTGGAGTATTTTAAACCAACACTCGACACAAAGTTTTCGGATCGATAATCAAGTCGTCTTTATTACACCCATGGGGAGACAGCCTACTCTGTCTTAGCCAGACTTCTCCAAATTGTTACAGCAAACACTCAATTTTTTGTCCAGCTCATGCAAAGTTCATTCCTGCCACCTGATTTGACCTTGGCCCGCATGCATCTTCACTGATTGGTTGCCTATGCCGCGTTATATTAAAATACCGCCTTTATTATCGGAAAAGTCTATGGGGGAAAAATTCAGTTGGTTGCGCCTCCCGTTAGTGCATTAAGAGGGCGCTAATGGGGCGCAAATCATCTCGCGTCCGGGAGCGGCCATGTTTGCGCCGTTCGCGAAATTAACTAGACATTTTGTGGCGGCGCTAAACACTACCGCCATGATCTCCTGCGCTGGCAGATCATGACGTCAGTCGAGTGCGCAACGCCCCGGTATTGCCCCGGAGCGGATATTGAGTGGCGCCCCCTGCCTTACCACCTGCCGCTAGCAACGACAGGTTGAGGGGAGCGTTTTGCAGTCAGGAAGGAACTGGGGGAGCGCTATTTAAAGGCGACCGCTTCCTGCCTTTTATTGTTGGTGACATTTTTGAACCACGCTTTCCGAGAAAGAGAGAGAGAGAGAGACTTCTGGAGAGATTCAACGCTGTGTGAGGGAGTTTTGGGTACTGAGCAGCACTTTGCAGGTTCATTTTGATTTGCCCTTCCTTGTATCGATTTAGAAGAGACTGTGGGGGCTGCACTCTGAGCTCTTTCCCTCGTACTCTCCACTGTTCTTTCCAGCAGATTTGATGTACAGCTCTTTCCAGGCCGAGATTCAAGGCTGCAATGAGCAGGATGTGGATGGAGAGCAAGATCAACCCTCCCCTTTAAGAACTGGCCCGCGCCATTGTGTGTGTGTTCCATTGCTGACTGACATCACATGAGCTTTGCCAGCGCTCTGACGTAGCGCCTCGCTCCTCGGCCTTTGCGCCTTAAGACAGATGTGAAGCGCCTGATTTAGCACTCCAATCACCTCCAGGGGTAATAAAAGTCAAGTTTGCAGTCAGTGGCGATAATTAGCGCCAGGCGCTAATCTTTGCGCCCGGCCGATAATTGCACCCCAAATGGGGCGATACTGAATTTCTCCCCCTATGTCCATTATCCCACAAGCTGTTGTTGCACCTATGACCTTTGTTTATGCCAGATCGGGTCTCACCAACTTCTGACTCATTGTTCTGCTTTCCTGCCTCTCTAGGCCTCTTTACTTATAGAAACATAGAAACATAGAATCTAGGAGCAGGAGTAGGCCATTCGGCCCGTCGAGCCTGCTCCACCATTGAATATGATCATGGCTGATCATTCAAATCCAGTACCCTGTCCCTGCTTTAATCCCCACAGTAAGCATATCCCACCCTACCCCCGTAACCCCACGTATTTAATTCCCCCTAACATATCCCACCCTATCCCCGTAACCCCACATATTTAATCCCCCCCTAACACTAAGGGTCAATTTTATCATAGCCAAATCAACCTAACCTGCACATTTTTGGACTGTGGGAGGAAACCGGAGCACCCGGAGGAAACCCACGCAGACACGGGGAGAATGTGCAAGCTCCACACAGACAGTCACCCGAGGTCAGATTTGAACCCAGGTCCCTGGCGCTGTGAGGCACCAGTGCTAACCACTATGCCACCGTGTTGCCCATACTTCCAACTCATTGTTTTACTTTCCTGCCAGAACAGAACTTACATCCTCTCGGCCTCTTATGGTTCAACATCCGGCTATATGCAATTGTCTCTAAGTGACACAGCTTGCAGTCGTTAATCATTCTAACACTACTGCTTAGATTATCTCAACTGCCAGTTCAGCAATTTAGAAAAAGCTTACTACTGCAAAGGCCTATTAGATTATTGTCTTTATTACACCATTCAGTGAAACTGCCAGCGATGTCAGTTTAACTCTTTCCCCACTGCAATCCCCCCTTTTGGTACTAAGCCCCTGCCCAAGTTAAACTACATGTATAAGCATCGCTGTGCCTCCTGCCCCATGAGGTGATCAGGCGCTGGTTCGGGAGGCGCTGCATACCCATCATGTTTAGAGCCAACTTGTGTTTTCCACCTCTTTCCGACTCGCTTTAGCTCTTTGTTTGGTCCGTTTCTTTTTACAAGCGGTGCATGCTGCCATTCCTCATCCTATAGCCATGACTAACTGTACTAACACTAATATATGAGAAATGATGCGGATCCATGGGTGTATGTTGACATTCATTCCCCAATCCCACAGCTTCTCATACCATGGGACTTCCTGTAGCTCTACCTCTATGTCCCTTTCTAATTCCCCAAGATTCCTTTGCAACACTATGTATTGTTTCACCATCTTACTTAAATCCTCTTTCATTTCTTGCAGATCCTCTTGCAGGCGGGGTATTGGGGCCCCTACTGGATCTTCATAATCAACCAACTCGTCCTTTAGACTATCTGTCACATTTAGTTTTATCTCCTCCCTTGAATGTACATACACCAATCTGGTGTGTCCAATTGTCACAGGGATCTTTGGCATAAAGCAAAAGTTAGGCATTGTGATTGCACATACAAGGTTAGTATATTGGTACTCAGTCTCATTGGTGGCTGTACAATACTCCCCTTCACCTCTATATCCCGAGCGGGTGTGATGGTGATCAACATGTGATAATTCCAACACACACCCCTCTGTCTTATTATAACCTTAGGGCCTTCTCCTACTGGATCTGGGCATATCGTAAGCGTGCCTTTCCCATGACATCTGTTTAGCGAGACTGCTCTCATAGTACCATTCTTCCTGATGGCATAGGTATCAATTGGATAGTATTGGAGGTATGTCTCACCCCTCACTATGCCTATGTTTGTTACCTGGTCCTGTGGGTATGGAGTCGTGTCTAGTCCCACCACTGGTATTAGGAGTACCATGCCTATCATTGCTGTCACTTCTGCTTTACATTTTTTATCACTGGATATACTCTAGTCATCCCTTTGAGGGTAGAAGCATAGATCCTGGCTCAGGCCATAGAGCTGTGTGCTCTTAATCCAGTCTGGTACCTTGCCTCGCTGTATCTGTGCCAGATTGTGTTTTAACTGTCCGGTGATCCATTGGTCATAGGCATGACACATGCCTCTCCGTACCCCATCTTTTGCCTGTTCCTAATCTCTATGGTTTAGTTTGTTGATAATGCTAGCATGGTCCTCTATAACCTTGATTCCCTCGAGTAATTTCTTTATCATATGTCCTCCCAACTCTGATCCTTGTTGAACCAAATGTTGGTGAAAAATGAATTCACTCGAGTCTGTCTCAAAGCAGAAGATCAGAGTTTATTTAACAGATTGCGCTGGGAGAAGAGCCATAGACCCCACGGTCTAGTGATCAACTTCTCGTCGTTACAGTGGTATCGGGACTTCTTTTATACATTATAGGGTCGGTTCTGCAATTCATTACATACAAATGTCTTCACCCAATCACATTCCCCCAGCAACAAGCTCCTAATTATAATCTGCACTTTAAGCTAAATTTTTTTGTTACTTCCCTTCCGAAACTATAAACATAGAGAATGTTGCGTCACATCTGTCCAGCCGGACTGGCTGGTCATGCGGTGATTGGTTCTCAAGTGTAACTGTTGTGCTATTATTGTCCTCCTTAGTGGGCCTCAAGTTGTTTCGCACATACGCATGTTGACCACAGACATTACTCATCGCACTGTGTCAGCGATTTACGAGTTCACCTTTTACAGCGCATTCTTTAACTCTTTACGTTGCTGCTTTAAGCCCTATAATTTTCACCCTAACACAAACCAGTTTCGTTCTCTAAAATCTGTTGTCTTACCCTTTGTAGTCATTCCACACTACTCTGACTCCTTGCATATCTAGGGCATCAATGAATGATGTCCCCATGTTTATTCCCGTGAGTATATCGGTTCCTAAGCTTCTCTTAATCCTTTGGTGGAATGCAGCATGTCCCCTAAAATTAGTAGCCCCTATCGCATCAGCAGCTTGGTTAATTACATTCTTTATCATATAGGCATACAATTCTCTAGTTTTAGTAAAGCTTTCACAATATCCTGGCCATTGTAACATAGTTAAGTTCATTAGTACCGGTACAATTTCGTGTCTCACGTTATCATACAATTGTTCTCCCTTGGTAAATAATACTAGTCCATTCATAGGACCAGGTTTCATATCTGGACTCGGTTTGCGTGTCTCTTCTTTCTGTGTATTGGGAGCCGTGGATGAGACTCAAAATGTGATTGTTCCATTAAAACATGGTGCTTCCTCATCATGTACTTGTCGTGTAATGTGGGATGTCCCTTTGCTTATTTCGTGATGCATACGATTCCCAGCAGTCATCCCACCTTCATGGGTAAGTTTCCCTGTAAATTAAGCAGAAGCCTGGTCGTCACCAGAGATTAGTTTATCTCCGGTGTTTATTCCATTGTTCCTGTGGGATTTAAGATCAGATGGGTTATTGCTATATCGTTTTAATTGGGTCCAATGTTTCCATCTACCCTGTCCCCTCATATCTATACATGCGCACATATCGCTAGTCATGATAACCTCAAATAGTCCAGTCCATCTAGGTGAGAATCCCGATCTCTCTGGCAATATTTTAACAAATACCTGCTCGCCCACCTTGGGTAGGGGCTCTGAGGTCCCCTGCTTTTGTGTATTTTCTATCTCTGATGTCTTGTTGTTCTTTAACTTCTTGTTTGAGCTCTTTCAATTGATTATCCAATGTTTGTATGTATTTCCTAATTTTATCTTTTAAGGGTCCTAGTCCCTCACTACCAGATGCTACTCCTTCCGGCAGACACATTGCTCATCCAGTCATGAGTTCATATGGTGTCAGTCTAGTCACCCTGTTTGGGGCGGCTCTCAGCCTCATCAGGATACATGGAAGGACATCCACCCATCCCGCTCCAGTTTCGGCTATGGCCTTACTTAAGGCTGTTTTCAGGGTTCTGTTCATTCTCTCTACCATGCCTGAGCTTTGTGGATGATAGGGGATATGGAACTTCTGTCTTACTCCCAGTAACTTACAAGCTTCTTTCATTAACTTTCCCGTAAAGTGGGTATCTTGATCTGAATCTATTTGCAACAGGACCCCCCATCTCGGTATCACGTTGTATGCAAATATTCGGGCCACAGTCTGAGCACTACAGTCTCTGGTAGGGAATGCTTCCACCCACCTTGTAAACTGGTCTATGATCACTAAACAGTATTTCTTCCCTCTACTGTTAGGTAGGGGTCCAGTAAAGTCTATCTGGAGATTTTCCATGGGGCCTTTGGGTCGTGGCTGGTGGGCCATTCTGACCTTTATGGGCCTACCCGGGTTGTGCTGTCCACAGGTGATGCAGCGTCTGCAGTATTTTGTCACATCTTGTCCCATTCCGCTCCACCACCAATCTATACTTAGCCTAACTATCATGCCATTCCTCCCCCCATGATCTGGCTCATGGTATATTTTCAACAACTTCTCCTGAATACAGCGAGGGGCTACCACCCTGTGATCCTTTTTCCATATTCCAGCTCTACCTTTGGCTGCGCCTCTCTTTGTCCACTGCTCCTGCTCCTCCATTTCGGTCTCCTCTTGGATTCTTTTAATGTTCACTTCCTCTGCTGTTATTCTACCGGCTGCTATTGGTGTAGGCATTTCTGTGTTCGCTGCTGCTCTTGCTGCCTTATCAGCTAGCATATTTCCTTTTTGTTGCTCGCTCACTATCTTGCGGTGTGCCTTTATTTTAATCACTGCTACCTCTTCTGCTCCTTTTACCGCTTCTACTAGGTCTCTCACTACTTCCTCATGCTGTATTTGTCCTCCTCCGGAGGTTACATATCCTCTCCTATTCCACGCTATCATATAATCATGTACTACCCCAAACGCCTATCTACTGTCTGTATATATATTTACTCGTTTTCCTTTTGCCAATTTCAATGCTTCCGTGAGAGCCACTAGTTCTGCTACCTGCGCTGAGGTTCCTCCTTCAAGCCCTCCGTTTGCGACTGTTTCTCCATTCTCGGATACTACTGCCCAACCAGTGTGTGGCTCCCCATTTATATATCGGCGAGAACCCTCTACATAAAAGGTGTTTTCGGGATTTTCAAGGGGTGATTCTGATACGGTTCCTCTGACCTCTTCTTCCATCACTAACTGACACTCGTGTGCCTCACCCTCTGATAGCATTCCCTTTGCGGGGTTGACTCTATGTTCCCTTATAATCTGGACTGATCTGTCCTTGGGTATCAATACTGCTTCCCAAGCCACCCTCCTTCTGTCTGATACAGCCTTCATTTTGCCTGTGTTTAGCAGGTCCACACAAATTTACACCAACCAGAATTTCACCGTGGCCACAATAAAAGTCTGGTTTTAATAGGTTAATTAACCTCATAACTCCAATTTAATCCAGATCAATTTTTTTTAAACTGACCAGTATCACTTGGAAAAGAAAGAAACCATAGCCACATTAACAAATAAACAATCACCCATGCCTTGTAAACATTCAAATTCATTTTCTTCCAGGCACATTGGCAACTGTAACTTCAAGGCTGAAGCTTATCTTTTGTAAAACAATTAAGAAACTTAAAACAACACACGCTTGTCCATCATTCAAGACATGTCTTCAAAGGGTTAAACAGCTTTTAGCTCTCTGTACAAAAGAGTGGGTGGAGCTAAAACAAACACAACAGACATTTTCTTTCAAAGACAGAAAATTTCCACACTTTTAACACACACTTTCACACAAACTGAGATTCCAGCATTCCTTTTACGATTCCTTTCACTCAGCAAATCCTGGATTTTACTTGTTTTGGACAGAAACTGATAGCATCTGTGTCAATAAAACTTTAATTTTTTCCTTATTCCCTTTCTTAAATTACTGGTACTCGGGTACAATGTTGGCACCCATTTTTGGTCCAATTTCGAGTACGTCTACTCAACTCATAATATGCGCGAGCCACTAAAATGATGGCCTTTTCTTCCTTTAATTTTGTTTCTTTAGCCCACCATTCTCTTTGTTTTACCGGTGGGTCATTCGGTTGCCAATCGTTTTTAACCATTTTGTCCATTAATCTTTTAATTTTGTCCACTAAATAGCGTGTCAGAGACCCCACCAGTCCCCACTCGAGTTTTTCACTTCCCATGGTTAATTGTTGTCGGCGGTACGTCCCTTACTTTATTCTCGCAGAGTGAGACAGTACTTGCAACCTCAGTTGTCAGAGGTACCTCTCTTACTTACTCTCGCTGAGTGAGACCATACTTGCAACAATTTTGTTTGGGTAATTTGTTGTCAGAGGTACGCTTAGCACTACTTGCAACTGGAGTTGTCAGAGGTATGCTTTAGACTTTTACTCCAAAGTTAATGCACTACTTGCAACTCATACCACGCCCATACATCCGCGCATTTCACCTGAACCACAAGACTGCTTGACTTATCGATTCAAACTTTTCAGTTCTTTGATTCCAAAGGGGGCGGTGGACATGAGATGGTGTTGCCTTGCCCTAACTGTATGTGGTAATTAAAAGTACTCACGTTTTTGGCTCAGCTTCAGTCACGCGTGCCTCCCATCCATGTGAATATCCTGTTCCTGACGCCGATTGTTGTGGAGTATTTTATACCAACACTCGACACAAGGATTTTGGATCGATAATCAAGTCGTCTTTATTACATCGGTGGGGAGACAGTCTGCTCTGTTTGAGCCAGACTTCTCCAAATTGTTACAGCAAACACTACATTATTATACATTAAAATACATATGTCCAGCTCATGCAAAGTTCATTCCTGCCACCTGATTGGACCTTGGCCCGCATGCATCTTCACTGATTGGTTGCCTATGCCACGTTACATTAAAGTACCGCCTTTATTATCAGAAAAGTCTATGTCCGTTATCCCACAAGCTGTTTTTGCACCTATGACCTTTGTTTATGCCTGATGGGGTCTCATCAACATTGTACTTCTGACTCATTGTCCTGCTTTCCTGCCTCTCTGGGCCTTTTTACTTACAACTCATTGTTTTACTTTTCTGCCAGAACAGAACTTACATCCTCTAGGCCTCTTATGGTTCAACATCCGGCTATATGCAATTGTCTCTAAGTGACATAGCTTGAAGTCGTTAATCATTCTAACACTACTGCTTAGGTTATCTCAACTGCCAGTTCAGCAATTCAGAAAAAGCTTACTACTGCAAAGGCCTATTAGATTATTGTCTTTATTACACCATACAGTGAAACTGTCAGCGATGTCAGTTTAACTCTTTCCCCACTGCACAACTATGTTACAGAGAGTCCAACTTTCTGTCTCAGCTCAGTGTCCAAACACAACTCTGTGACTGAGTGTCCAACTTCCTGTCTCAGATCACTGTCCAGTAACAACTTTGTGACTTAGAGTCCAAATTCCTCTCCCAGAGCACTGTCCAATCACAACTCTGTGACTGAGAGTCTAACTTCCTGTCTCAGATCACTTTCCAATCACAACTCTGTGACTGAGAGTCCCACTTCCTGTCTCAGATAACTGTTCAATAACAGTTCTGTGACTGAGAGTCCATCTTCCTGTCTCATATCTCTGTCCAATCACAGCTCTGTGACTGAGAGTCCAACTTCCTGTCTCATTTCACTGTCCAATCACAACTCTCTGACTGAGAGTCTAACTTCCTGCCTCGGATCACTGTAGAATCACAACTCTCTGACTGAAAGTCTAACTTCCTGTCACAGATCAGTGTCCAATCACAACTCTGTGACTGAGTGTCCAACTTCCTGTCTCAGATCACTGTCCAATCACAACACTGTGATTGAGTGACCAACCTTCTGTCTCAGATCAATGTCCAATCACAACGCTCTGACTCAGATTCTAACTTCTTGTCTAAGATCACTGTCCAATTACAACTATGTGACGGAGAGTCCAACATCATGGCTCAGCTCGCTGTCCAGTCACAACTCTGTGATTGAGAGTCCAAACTCCTATCTCAGATCACTGTCCAATCACAAATCTGTGAATTAGAGTCCAACTTCCAGTCACAGATCACAGTCCAATCACAACTCTGAATGTGAGTTTAACTTCCTGTGTCAGATCACTGTCCAATCACATCTCTGTGACTGAGAGTTTGACTTCCTGTATCAGATCACTGTCCAATCACAACTCTATGACTGTGAGTCCAACTTGCTTTCACAGATCACTGTCCAAACACAACTTTGTGACTGAGAGCGCAACTTCCTGTCTCAGATCAATGTCCATAACAACTGTGAGACTGGGTGTCTAACTTCCTGTCTCAGATCACTGTCCAAATACAGTTATGTTACGGAGATTCCAACTTCCTCTCTGAGCTCAGTGTTCAATCACAACTCTGTGACTGAGATTCCAACTTCCTGTTTCAGATCACTGTCCAATCACAACATTGTGACTTAGAGTCCAAATTCCTGTCCCAGATCACTTTCCAATCACAACTCTGTGGCCGAGAGTCCCACCTCCTGTCTCAGCTGAGTGTCCAATCACAATTCTGTGACTGAGTGTCCAACTTTCCGTCACAGATCACTGTCCAGTAACAACATTGTGACGTAGAGTCCAAATTCCTGTCACAGATCCCTGTCCAATCACAACTCTGTGACTGAGAATCCAACTTCTTGTCTCTGATCACGATCCAATCACAACTCTGTGACTGAGAGTTTAACTTCCTGTCTCAGATCACTGTCCAATCGCATGTCTGTGACTGAGAGTTTGATTTCCGTATCAGATCACTGTCCAATCACAACTCTGTCACTGAGAGAATAACTTCCTGTCTCATATCACTTTCCAATCACAACTCTGAGACTGAGATTCCAACTTCCTGTTTCAGATCACTGTCCAATCACAACTTTGAGACTGAGAGCGCAACTTCCTGTCTCGGATCACTGTCCAATCGCAACTCTGTGACTGGAGTTCTAACTTCCTGTCTCAGATCAATGTCCAATCACAACTCTCTGACTGAGAGTCTAACTTCCTGTCTCAGATCACTGTCCAATCACAACTATGTTACGGAGAGTCAAACTTCCTGTCTCAGCTCAGTGTCCAATCACAACTCTTTGACTGAGTTTCCAACTTCCTGTCTCAGATCACTGTTCAATCACAACTCTCTGACTGAGAGTCTAACTTCCTGTCGCAGATCAAAGTCCAATAACAGCTCTGTGACTGAGAGTCCAACTTGCTGTCTCATATATCTGTCCAATCACAGCTCTGTGACTGAGAGTCCAACTTCCTGCCTCAGATCACTGTAGAATCACAACTATGTGATGGAGAGTCCAACTCCCTCTCTCAGCTCAGTGTCCAATCACAACTCTGTGACTGAGTGTCCAACCTCCTGTCTCAGATCACTTTCCAATAACAACTTTGAGAATAAGGGCCTAATTTCCTTGCCCACAGCACTGTCCATTCACAACTCTGTGACTGAGTGTATATCTTCCGGTCTCAGATCACTGTCCAAGCACAATTTTATGACTGAGAGACCAACATCCTGTGTCAGATCACTGTCCAATCACAACTCTGTGACGGAGAGTCCAACTTCCTGTCTCAGATCATTGTCCAATCACAACTCTGTGACTGAGTGTCCAACTTCCTGTCTCAGATCAATGTCCAATCACAACTCTGTGACTGAGAGTTTAACTTCCTGTCTCAGATCACTGTCCAATCGCATCTCTGTGACTGAGAGTTTGAATTCCGTATCAGATCACTGTCCAATCACAACTCTGTCACTGAGAGAACAACTTCTTGTCTCAGATCACTTTCCAATCACAACTCTGAGACATAGATTCCAACTTCCAGTTTCAGATCACTGTCAAAGCACAGCTCTGTGACCGAGAGTGCAACTCCCTTTCTCAGATCACTGTCCAATCACAACTATGTGACTGAGAGCGCAACTTCCTGTCTCGGATCACTGTCCAATCACAACTCTGTGATTGGGATTCTAACTTCCTGTCTCAGATCGCTGTTCATTCACAACTCCTCTGTGACTGATATTCTAACTTCCTGTCTCAGATCGCTGTTCATTCACAACTCCTCTGTGACTGATATTCTAACTTCCTGTCTCAGATCGCTGTTCATTCACAACTCCTCTGTGACTGATATTCTAACTTCCTGTCTCAGATCAATGTCTAATCGCAACTCTCTGACTGAGAGTGCTATTTCCTGTCTCAGATTACTGTCCAATCACAACTCTATGACTGAGTGTCCAATTTTCCATCTCAGATCAATGTCCAATCACAACTCTTTGGCCGAGAGTCTAACTTCCTGCCTCAGATCACTGTAGAATAACAACTATGTGATGGAGAGTCCAACTCCCCATCTCAGCTCAGTTTCCAAGCACAACTCTATGACTGAGAGACTAACTTCCTGTGTCAGATCACTGTCCAATCACAACTCTTTGACAGAGAGTCCAACTTCCTGTCTCAGATCACAGCTCTGTGACTGGGAGTCTAACATCGTGTCTCAGATCACTGTCCAATCACAACTCTGAGACTGAGATTCCAATTTCCTGTTTCAGATCATTGTCCAATAACAACTTTGTGAATTCGAGTCCAATTTCCTTTCCCAGATCACTGTCCAATCGCAACTCTGTGACTGAGTGTCTAACTTACTGTCTCAGATCACTGTCCAATCACAACTCTGTGACTGAGTGTCCAACTTCCTGTCTCAGATCAATGTCCAATCGCAACTCTGTGACTGGCAGTCTAACTTCCTGTCTCAGATCACTGTACAATCACAACTCTGTGACTGAGAGTCCCACTTAGTGTCTTAGATCTCTGTCTAATCACAACTCAATGAATGAGAGCCCAACTTCCTGTCTCAGATCACTGTCCAATCGCAACTCTCTGACTGAGAGTCCAACTTCTTGTCTCAGATCACTGTCCAATCACAACTCTGTGACTGGCAGTCTAACTTCCTGTCTCAGATCACTGTACAATCACAACTCTGTGACTGAGAGCCCCACTTCGTGTCTTAGATCTCTGTCTAATCACAACTCTATGAATGAGAGCCCAACTTCCTGTCTCAGATCACTGTCCAATCGCAACTCTCTGACTGAGAGTCCAACTTCTTGTCTCAGATCACTGTCCAATCACAACTCTGTGACTGGCAGTCTAACTTCCTGTCTCAGATCACTGTACAATCACAACTCTGTGACTGAGAGCCCCACTTCGTGTCTTAGATCTCTGTCTAATCACAACTCTATGAATGAGAGCCCAACTTCCTGTCTCAGATCACTGTCCAATCGCAACTCTCTGACGGAGAGTGCTACTTCCTGTCTCATATCACTGTCCAATCACAACTCTCTGACTGAGAGTCTAACTTCCTGTCTCAGATCACAGTCCAATAACAGCTCTGTGACTGAAAGTCCAACTTGCTGTCTCAGATCACTGTCGAATAACAAATTTGTGAATTAGAGACGAATTTCCTTTCCCAGATCACTGTCCAATCACAACTCTGTGAATGAGAGTCTAACTTCCTGTCTCTGATCACTGTCCAAGCACAACTCTATGACTGAGAGACTGATTTCCTGTGTCAGATCACTGTCCAATCACAACTCTGTGATGGAGAGTCCAACTTCCTGTCTCAAATCACTGTCCAGTAACAACTTTGTGACTTAGAATCCAAATTCCTGTCCCAGATCACTTTCCATTCACAACTCTGTGACTGAGAGTCCCACTTCCTGTCTCAGATCACTGTCCAATCACAACTCTTTGACTGGGATTCTAACTTCCTGTCTCAGATCACTGGCCAATCACAACTCTGTGACTGACTGTCCAACTTCCTGTCTCAGATCAATGTCCAATCACAACTCTCTGACTGAGAGTCTAAATTCCTGTCTCAGATCACTGACAATACAACTATGTTACGGAAAGTCAAACTTCCTGTCTCAGCTCAGTGTTCAATCACAACTCCGTGACTGAGTTTCCAACTTTCTGTCTCAGATCACTTTCCAATCACAACTCTCTGACTGAGAGTCTAACTTCCTGTCTCACATCACAATCCAACAACAGCTCTGTGACTGAGAGTCCAACTTGCTGTCTCATACATCTGTCCAATCACAGCTCTGTGACGGAGAGTCAACTTGCTGTCTCATACATCTGTCCAATCACAGCTCTGTGACGGAGAGTCCAACTTCCTGTCTCAGATCGCAACTCTGTGACTGGGAGTCTAACATCATGTCTCAGATCACTGTCCAATCACAACTCTGTGAATGAAAGTCCAACTGCCTGTCTCAGATCACTGTCCAATCTCAACTCTGTGACAGAGTGTCTAACTTCCTGTCTCAGATCACTGTCCAATCACAACTCTATGTCTGAGATTCTTACTTGCTGTCTCAAATCACTGTCCATTCACACCTCTGTAACTGAGAGTCTAGCTTCCTGTGTCAGATTACTGTCCAATCACAACTATGTGACGGAGAGTCCAACTTCTTGTCTCAGCTCAGTGTCCAATCACAACTCTGTGACTGAGTGTCCAACTTCCTGTCTCAGATCAATGACCAATCACAACTCTGTAACTGAGAGTTTAACTTCCTGTCTCAGATCAATGACCAATCGCATCTCTGACGGAGAGTCCAACTTCTTGTCTCAGCTCAGTGTCCAATCACAACTCTGTGACTGAGTGTCCAACTTCCTGTCTCAGATCACTGTCCAATCACAACTCTCTGACGGAGAGTCCAACTTCCTGTCTCATACAGATGTCCAATCACAGCTCTGTGACTGAGTGTCCAACCTCCTGTCTCAGATCACTGTCGAATAACAAATTTGTGAATTAGAGTCCAATTTCGTTTCCCAGATCACTGTCCAATCACAACTCTGTGACTGGGATTCTAACTTCCTGTCTCAGATCACTGTCCAATCACAACTCTGTGACTGAGTGTCCAACTTTCCGTCTCAGATCAATGTCCAATCACAACTCTCTGACTTAGAGTCTAAATTCCTGTCTCAGATCACTGACAATACAATTATGTTACGGAGAGTCCAACTTCCTATCTCGGATCACTGTCCAATCACAACTCTGTGACTGGGATTTTCAACTTCCTGTCTCAGATCACTGTCCAATCACAACTCTCTGATTGAGAGTCTAACTTCCTGTCTCAGATCACAGTCCAATATCAGCTCTGTGACTGAGAGTTCAACTTGCTTCTCATACATCTGTCCAATCACAGCTCTGTGACTGAGAGTCCAACTTCCTGCCTCAGATCACTGTAGAATCACAACTATGTGATGGAGAGTCCAACTCCCTCTCTCAGCTCAGTGTCCAATCACAACTCTGTGACTGAGTTTCCAACTTCCTGTCTCAGATCACTGTCCAATCACAATTCTCTGACTGAGAGTCTCACTTCCTGTCTCAGATCACAGTCCAATAACAGCTCTGTGACTGAGAGTCCAATTTGCTGTCTCATACATCTGTCCAATCACAGCTCTGTGACTGAGTGTCTAACTTCCTGTCTCAGATCACTGTCCAATCACCACTGTATGTCTGAGATTCTAACTTGCAGTCTCAGATCAGTGTCCATTCACAACTCTGTAACTGAGAGTGCATCTTCCTGTCTCAGATCACTGTCAATTCAGAACGCTGTGATTGAGAGTCTAACTTTCTGTCTCATATCACTGTCCAATCACAACTCTATGACTGAGAGGGCAACTTCCTATCTCAGATAAATCTCCAATCACAACTCTGTGACCGAGAGTCCAACTTCCTGTCGCAGATCTCTGTCCAATCACAAATCTGTGACCGAGAGTGCAACTTCCTTTCTCAGATCACTGGCCAGTCACAACTATGAGACTGAAAGGGCAGCTTCCTGTCTCGGATCACCGTCCAATCACAACTCTGTGACTGGGAGTCTAACTTCCTGTCTCAGATCACTGTCCAATTACAACTATGTTAAGGAGAGTCAACTTCCTGTCTCAGATCACTGTCCAATTACAATTATGTTAAGGAGAGTCAACTTCCTGTCTCAGATCACTGTGCAGTAATAATTTTGTGACTTAGATTCCAAATTCCTATCCCAGATCACTGTCCAATCACAACTCTGTGACTGAGCATCTAACTTTCTGTCTCAGATCACTTTCCAATCCCAACTCTGTAACTAAGAGTCCCACTTCTTGTCTCAGATCACTGTCCAATCACAACTCTGTGAATGAAAGTCCAACTGCCTGTCTCAGATCACTGTCCAATCTCAACTCTGTGAGAGAGTGTCTAACCTCCTGTCTCAGATCACTGTCCAATCACAACTCTATGTCTGAGAGTCTTACTTGCTGTCTCAGATCACTGTCCATTCACACCTCTGTAACTGAGAGTCTAGCTTCCTGTGTCAGATTACTGTCCAATCACAACTCTGTGACGGAGAGTCCAACTTCTTGTCTCAGGTCACTGTTCAATCATATCTTTGTGACTGACAGTGCAGCTTCCTGTCTCAGTTCACTGTCCAATCACAAATCTGTGACTGAGAATGCAACTTCCTTTCTCAGATCACTGTCCAATCACAACTCTGTGAATGAGAGTCCAACTTCCTGTCCCACATCACTGTCCAATCACAACTCTGTGACGGAGAGTACAACTTCCTGTCTCAGGTCACTGTCCAATCACAACTCGGTAACTGAGAGTGCATCTTCCTGTCTCAGATCATAGTCCAATCACAACACTATGATTGAGAGTCTAACTTCCTGTCTCAGATCACTGTCTAATCACAGCTCTGTGACGTAGAGTACAACTTCCTGTCTCAGGTCACTGTCGAATCACAACTCTGTCAATGAGAGTCCAACTTCCTGCCAAGATCACAGCCCAATCACCACTCTGTGACTGAGAGCCCAACTTCCTTTCACAGGTCACTGTCCAATCAAAACTCTGCGACTGAGTGTCCAACTTTTTGCCTCAGATCAATGTCCAATCTGAAATCTGTGACTGAGAGTCCAACTTCCTGTCTCAGATTAATGTCCAATCACAACTCTCTGACTGAGAGTGCTACATCCTGTCTCAGATCACTGTCCAGTCCCAACTCTGTGATTGAGAGCCCAACTTCCTGTCACAGATTACTGTCCAATCAAAACTCTGCGACTGAGTGTCCAACTTTCTGCCTCAGATCAATGTCCAATCACAAATCTGTGACTGGGTGTCCAACTTCCTGTCTCAGATCACTGTCCATCAACAACTTTGCGACTTAGAGTCCAAATTCCTGTCCCAGATCACTGTCCAATCACAACTATGTGACAGAGAGCGCAACTTCCTGTCTCAGATCACTGTCCAATCACAACACTATGATTGAGAGTCCAACTTCCTGTCTCAGATCACTGTCCAATCACAACTCTGTGACTGGGAGTCTGACTTCCTGTCTTAGATCACTGTCCAATCACGTCTTTGTGACTGAGAGTGTAACTTCCTGTATCAGATCACTGTGCAATCACAACTCTGTGAATAACAGTGCAACTTCCTGTCTCAGTTTTTTGTCCAATCACAAATCTGTGACGGATAATCCAACTTCCTGTGTCAGATCACTGTCCAATCACAACTATGTGATGGATAGTCCAACTTCCTGTCTCAGATCACTTTCCAATCACAACTATGTGTCGGAGAGTTCAACTCCCTTTCTCAGCTCAGTGTCCAATCACAACTCTGTGACTGAGTGTCCAACTTCCTGTCTCAGATCACTGTCCAATAACAACTTTGTGACTTAGAGTCCAATTTCCTTTCCCAGATCACTGTCCAATCACAACTCTGTGACTGAGTGTCCAACTTCCTGTCTCAGATCACTGTCCAATAACAACTTTGTGACTTAGAGTCCAATTTCCTTTCCCAGATCACTGTCCAATCACAACTCTGTGAATGGGGGTCTAACTTCCTGTCCCAGATCACTGTCCAATCACAAATCTATGTCTGAGGTTCGAACTTGCTGTCTCAGATCTCTGTACATTCACACCTCTGTAACTGAGAGTCCATCTTCCTGTCTCAGATCACTGTCCAATCATACCTTTGTGACTGACAGTGCAGCTTCCTGTCTCAGTTCACTGTCCATTCACAAATCTGTGACTGAGAATCCAACTTCCTTTCTCAGATCACTGTCCAACCACAACTCTCTGACTGAGAGTCTATCTTCATGTCGCAGGTCACTGTCCAATCACAACACTATGATTGAGAGTCTAACTTCCTGTCTCATATCACTGTCCAATCACAGCTCTGTGACGGAGAGTACAACTTCCTGTCTCAGGTCACTGTCCAATCACAACTCTGTCAATGAGAGTCCAACTTCCTGCCAAGATCACAGCCCAATCACCACTCTGTGACTGAGAGCCCAACTTCTTTTCACAGGTCACTGTCCAATCAAAACTCTGCGACTGAGTGTCCAACTTTCTGCCTCAGATCACTGTCCATTAACAACTTTGCGACTTAGAGTCCAAATTCCTGGCCAGATAACTGTCCAATCACAACTCTATGTCTGAGATTCTAACTTGCTGTCTCAGATCTCTGTACATTCACAACCCTGTAACTGAAAGTGCATCTTCCTGTCTCAGATCACTGTCCAATCATAACTCTGTGATTGAGAGTTTAACTTCCTGTCCCAGATAACTGTCCAATCACAAATCTATGTCTGAGGTTCGAACTTGCTGTCTCAGATCTCTGTACATTCACAACTCTGTAACTGAGAGTGCAGATTCCTGTCTCAGATCACTGTCCAATCATAACTCTGTGACTGAGAGTCTAACTTCCTGTCTCAGATCACTGTCCAATCACAAATCGAGAGTTTGAACCTTGCTCTGTCCAGGGCCAAAGGCATAGTATGCCTATTAAGCCCGGGTGCGGCCCGGGTGGACCTGGAAGTACAAGGGGAAACTGTTCGGACGCCACCTGTGGCGCCGGGGAATGACCCGGTTTGGCAGCAGGAGGGACGGACGATTTGTGAGGCCAGCAGGGAGTGCACACCACCACCTGTGGCGCCGGGTTTTAACTCGGTTTGGCAGCAGGCAGGGGTGGGTGAACCAATGCAGGAAAGGTTGGAGCCGGGGCCGATGTGCCCGGTCCAGCAGCAAAAGTTTGGCCCGACCGGCGGTGGTGGGGGTCAAGGACCCCTTGAAAGCCAATTCGTTACTCCCCATGGCACCCAACAGCTTAGGGCTATGATAAGCCACCTGAGTAAGCTCATGGAAGTGGTCGGGCAGCTGTCATCAACGACTGCGATGACTCCGAGATGGTAAAAATGCTTCTTTTCTCCCTAGATAGCCAACTCTCCCAGTCCCTCTCCGCGGAGAGTAAAATGGTGCAGGGTGGATACGCTGCTATCCGGGAGGAATTTCTGGAGGCCATGGATATGAATGATGGTAGTCCCTTCTCCCGGGTGGAGAGGACAACACAGCTAGCAGGGGAGACCCCACAGGCTTTCGCAGATCGACTGTGGCCTGTGTACAGGAGTGCCTGTAATGGGGTTCTCGACCGGGCTCACCTGAATCAGGACGAGCTGACCCACTGGCTCCGAAGCCTGGCGGCAAACAGCTTGCCACGTATCAGAGCCAAGGCTGAGCTGTGGTTTGACCCGAAAGACCCCCGGGTCACCGAGGAGACAGTGGTCAGACAACTGACCTTGGCTTACCGGAACGGTAGAGGGAAAGAAGAGCACCCACCTAAAGGAAAAGTACATGAAGTGAAACCTAGTAATGAGAAAGAGTGGCACCAGGAAGGGGGTAACCCTTCCAACATGAAGCGTAACTGCTTCGGTAGCAGGAAGAATGGGCATTGGAGAAAAGACTGCAGGAATCCGTGGAAGGATAACGTAGGAAAGAACTCCCCAGCTCCTGCCCCAAGAACCGAAACACCGACCTCTTCCCCCATGTTAGACTCGGTCGTGGCTGCAATCCGAGCTTTACTAAATGGCCCAGGGAAGGTAGCCACCGCCACTGATGCTCTAACCCCATCTGCCCCACTCAACACAGACCTATGACTAGAACGCGCCCAGCCTGAGTGCTTGTGTCCACTCACGTATGATGAGTGGGACAGGCCCTGTGTTAAGATGGGGGTGGAGACGGTGCAGGGGAGCTATTTGGTGGACGCCGGAGCTTCCAGTACGGTGGTCCATTCGGAAGATCCGACCAATTCACCCAGGTCTAACCAGGTCCCATTTAGCCTAATGGGATTCACAGGGAACGAGCAGGCTGGGGAAATGTCCAAACCTTTGGCCATACATTTAGGATCCCTCCATACCACGTGGGAGGGTAACCAAAAGGCCGACAAGTTGGCCAAGCAGGGGGCCAGGGAAGGAGAGTTCTGGGATCCCTGTAAAGCAGGTCCGGTAGCCGCAATCCGGGACAAGGGAGGAACACAGAAGGTGGCTTTGGCCCTGGACTTAAAGCAGGTCCAAGCCCAGGATTCCGTCCTTAAGGCCGTCCTGGTAAAGAGGGAGAATAGGGAGTCCATAGAAGGTCCGTTCGGGGCAGCAGACAAGACTTTAAAACAGGTTCACTGGCAGGCTGCTACCAACATGGGAATTAACCAGTGTAAACTGTACAAACCCGAGAAAGGGGAACGGCCAGCAAGGGTGAACCGCCCTAAAGATAGAGATCCTCAGCCAGCAGCTGTGGCAGACTCACAGACAGTACCGATGTGGGCAGTGGCTTGTGTCACTGGAGGGGCCATTCCACCAATTATGTGGGACTCGGATGCACCCCCGGTAGCCAGAGTCCTGAGAAGGTCTCATCGCACACCACAGCCAAAACTACCGTGGTCACCAGCGCATCAGTTTCAATGGTTCAGCCCCGGAAGGGCCGCAACCCGTAAAAGAACGCCCAAGGTCAGGGATCATTCTCGGAATAGGGATCCCCAGCCTGCAGCCTCCAACGGTGAGGGACTCACAGGAGAGGTAGCGGTGGGCAAAGAGAACAAGAGGGATCCCCAGCCTGCGGCCTCAGGCTGCGAGGAACCCACTGGACAGGACAGGGACTCAGCAGCCACACCAAAGGGGGTAGTGTGCTGTAGCACAGGAGGGAACACTCCCCGGATCATCTGGGATTCAGGGAAACCCCCAGTTGCTTTAAGAAGGACTCTCCGGGTCCTGCGGTACAGGCCACCTTACGCCCAGGCGTACAAGCTGTCCAGAAGCCACCCAAGACAGAGGCCAAACAGGAATTAGCCTGGCCGTCCGGAGACGGGCGGCGGATGTACATAGCTTTTCTGATGAATAAAGTTTTGTGACCGTGTGTTATTTTTCTATGTATGTACCATATTTTCCAAGTGGTGCAGGGGTGTCGGACCCCCTCCGTGCTTGGATATGAATGTAACTGAATTCTTACCTGTGTCTGTATATGAACACTACACCTAACGGGGAATGTATGTTTTGGGTCTTTGATAGGTAAACTACAGGGGAAGGTGGGCTCTCGAGGATCAGGAATTTTGCTCACCCAGTGAGTAAAGTATCAGAGGGGGGACTGTAAGATTCTCAAAATTCACAGATCCCCCAAAAACTCGAAGACAAACCCTAAGGAAAAAGACTTTGGACTCTTTTCTAACTATTTCAGGGTGGTGAAATGCATTGGGCCTAACCGAAGGACATTTTAGAGCAAAAACCAAGATTTGGTATTTTAAAAGACATGTCTGGACTTGTAAGGCAGAAAAGGCTGGAAAGGAAGGTGGGACCAACCTCTGTAAAGACAGTTTGTATATTTGAGTTAATGCAAACTGTCTGGGGAACCGCATGACCTCGCTTGGAGTTAAATCGGCCCCTATCAGACATTAACATCCTCACAATAAACCCGAGGAAGAACAGTCTCCACCCAAATTACAGGACCCATCAAGACATGCATAAAACAGATCACTCTGACCCACTCTATAGAAATCCCAGGCCCAATCAAGAAACTCAAAACCTGAGAACAATCAACTTCAATCAAGCAGCAGATCGACAGGATGGAGCCATCCCGAAACCACTTCACCCATCTACAAAAGGTTACTGTTTACGAGCCCGCCAAAATCTTACAATAAACCGGGACTGATTAGGAGGCCCCAATCAGTATAATTGAAAGCCTGTTTTCTCAAGTTCAAGGTATGGAGCAATTACACAGTTACAACAGTCAGGAGTTCTCGAGTACAACCGTACACAGTTCAACAGAAACAAGTTCAACGAGCAAGCAGCAAGGAGTTCAGCAAGCAGCAAGGAAGCAGCTCTCCAGTACAACCGTTCAGCAGTTACGTGTCCAGCCAGGAGGTCGACAGCTCGAAAACAAGACCGTTCAACAAAGGAGGCCAACAGCTCCAGAAGTAGGCCGACACGCAAGAAGAGACCAGAGCGACCGCCTCAGTGACCATCGGACACCTCGCGGCAACAAGGGCCTCACAAAACAACCAACCAAACATTACCACCAATATTGGGCCACCGTGACCAAAGAAAACCAACTCAGAGAAAAAAACGAAGATCCGCAAAGTTTCCACTCTACAATCTATTCCTGACTTACCCCTGGGTAAGATTTTACTCAAAAGACTCTAAACCATACTTCTAACCAAGGAAAAGTGGGTACTCACCCGATAAATCCAATCCAGCGAACCCCAAAACCGCGAACCAGCTCACCTGTCAAGGATTTGTTTGGTGAGCATTATACCTGGTTCTCTAGAGTCCAACTTAGCAGGTAAAGTGGGATCGGGAGGGGTGAGGTATTCTTCTAATATAATTTCCCTCGTATGTACCGAAGTGTTCCCCATTTTATTAGAGTGTAAGGTTGTTGTGTTATATTTACTCTCTTGAATAAAGATCAAAAGTTCTTGCACCAAACCAGTTGTCTGCTGCACTTTTGTCACAACCCCCAAATACGTCCAAGGTCCAGAACCAAGGGAGTGGGAGCGATTCGAACCGCTCAGAAGTCAGAGGTGAAGCTGACACACACACCACCACCCCTTACACTGTCCCCAGCACATTAAACCCCGAGGGGGCTCACTTGCCATTGCTGATTCTCCAGATCTGCTCACCTGTTCCCAGCACACTAAACCCCCAGGGGGCTCACTCGCCATTACTGATTCTCCAGACCTGCTCACCTGCACCATGCACATTAAACCCCCAGGGGGCTCACTCACCATTGCTGATTCTCCAGATCTGCTCACCTGCACCATACACATTAAACCCCCAGGGGGCTCACTCACCATTGCTGATTCTCCAGATCTGCTCACCTGCACCATACACATTAAACCCCCAGGGGGCTCACTCACCATTGCTGATTCTCCAGAGCTGCTCACCAGTCCGCAGCATATTAAACCCCCAGGGGGCGCACTCACCGTTGCTGAATCTCCAGAATTGCTCACCTGCACCGTGGACATTAAACCCCAGGGGCCTCACTCATCATTGCTGATTCTCCAGACCTGCTCACCTGTCACCAGCACATTAAACCAGCAGGGAGCTCACTCACCATTGCTGATACTCCAGACCTGCTCACCTGTCCCCAGCACATTAAAGGCCAAGTGGAATCACTCACCATTGCTGATGCTCCAGACCTGATCACATGTCCCCAGATCATTAAACCCCAAGGGGCTCACTCACCATTGCTACTCTTTTGATTGGGTGGTTTAAACAAATCAATTGTAACTTAATGAAACTTTGAATAAAACGTAACAAATTAAATTAAAATTGCGTTGGTCGGGGTGATGATGAACTCCAGTCCCCACAGCGTCCACCTGTCTCGGAAGGCCTCAAGTGTGCCGGCGGACACCGTGTGCTCCATCTCCAGGGCCACCCGGGCGCGAACATAGGAAGAGAGGCAGGCAATCGGGCCGAACGACCCCCTCGACCGCCCGCTGTTTGGACCTGTTAATGGATATTTTCGCTAGGGCCAGGAGCAGTCCCACGAGGAGGTCCTCCGATCTGCTCGCTCCCCTCCCCACCGGGTGACCAAAGATCAGGAGCGTGGGACTGAATTGCAACCAAAAATTGAGGAGCAGTCCCTTCAAATAGTGAAAGAGGGGCTGCAACCTCTCACATTCAGCATAAATATGGAAAACGGACTCCTCTACGCCGCAGAAAAGGAAGGTGGCATGGGAGTCCGTGAACCTGCTTAAAACCTTTTAGCACGGGACTGCTTTGTGCAGCACCCTCCTGGCCAAGTCCCCAATGCAAAAAGGAAGGAATCCCGCGTAGAGAGCCCTCCATTGGGGACCTCCGCCTCCGCCGGCGGCAAGATGGCACGCCAAGGCGTGTCTGGACGGCAGGCGAAGATGGCAAAGTGGAGATTGTGCAGGAGTAGCCCGTACAGGAAACCCCTCCGTGCAGCACTAAAAGGCACGGAGGGCATTTCCCCGAGACGGCTCAAGTTGTGAGGCGCCGGTTCCCGAGAGGGGTTTCGGGGCCGCGCGCCGATGAGGAATTCCGTCCGAACAGGGGTCAGTTAGGACAGGATCGCCCCACGTGCTTGAGCCTCCTCGATACACCTAGTGGAGTCGGGGCCCAGTGCCACTTTCAGCGACTCGATGGCTTTGGCCGCGAGCCGGACGCTGGCCCAGGACAGGCACTCACCATTGCTGATTCTCCAGATCTGCTCACCTGCACCCTGCACTTTAAACCCCCAGGTGGCTCACGCACCATTGCTGGTCCTCAAGACCTGCTCACCTGACCGCAGCATATTAAACCCCCAGGGGACTCACTCACCATTGCTGATACTCCGGACCTGCTCACCTGCACCCCGCACTTTAAACCCCCAGGGGCTCACTCTCCATTGCTGATGCTCCAGACCTGCTCAACTGTCCCCAGCAGATTAAACCCCCTGGGGGGCTCACTCACCGTTGCTGATACTCCAGACTTGCTCACCTTTCCGCAGCATATTAGCCCCCCAAGGGGCTCATGCACCATTGCTGAAACTCCGGACACCGACACCTGCACCGTGCACATTAAACCCACAGAGAGCTCACTCACCATGGCTGATACTCCAGATCAGCTCACCTGTCCCCAGCACATTAAACCCCCAAAGGGACACAATCACCATTGCTACTCTTTTGATTGGGTGGTTTAAACAAATCAACTGTAACTTAATGAAACTTTAAATAAAACTTAACAACTTAAATTAAAATTGCGTTGGCCGGGGTGATGATGCACTCCAGTCCCCGCGGCACCCACCGGTCGCGGAAGGCCTCAAGTGTGCCGGCGGACACCGCGTGCTCCATCTCCAGGGCCACCCGGGTGCGAACATAGCCGCGGAAGAGAGGCAGGCAATCGGGCCGAACGACCCCCTCGACCGCCCACTGCCTGGACCTGTTAATGGCTATCTTCGCCAGGCCCAGGAGCAATCCTACAAGGAGGTCCTCCGATCTGCCCGCTCCCCTCCCCACCGGGTGACCAAAGATCAGGAGCGTGGGACTGAAGTGCAGCTGAAAATCGAGGAGCAGCCCCTTCAAGAAATGGAACAGGGCCTGCAACCTCTCACAATGACTATAAACATGAAACACGGACTCTTCCAGGCCGCAAAAAAGGCAGGCAGCCTGGGAGTCCGTGAACCTGCTTAAAAGCTTATTGCACGGGACTGCTCCATGCAACACCCTCAAGGCCAAGTCCCCAATAGAAAAAGGGAGGACTCCCGCGTAGAGAGCCCTCCATTGGGGACCTCCGCCTCCGCCGGACGGCAAGATGGCACGACAAGGCATGTCTGGACGGCAGACGAATATGGCAAAGTGGAGAGTGTGCAGGAACAGCCCGTACAGGAAACCCCTCCGTGCAGAGCAAAAAGGCACGGAGGGCATTTCCCAGAGATGGCTCAAGTTGTGAGGCGTCAGTTCCCGAGAGGGGTTTCGGGGCTGCGCGCCGATGAGGAATTCCGTTCGAACGGTAGTCAGTTCGGACGGGATCACCCCACGTGCTTGAGCCTCCTCGATACACCTAGTGGAGTCAGGGCCCAGTGCCACTTTCAGCGACTCAATGGCTTTGGCCACGGGTGACCATTGCTGTTACACCAGACCTGCTCACCTGCACCGTGAACATTAAATCCCCAGAGAGCTCACTCACCATTGCTGATACTCCAGACCTGCTCACCTGCACCGTGCACATTAAATCCCCAGAGAGCTCACTCACCATTGCTGATACTGCAGAACTGCTCACCTGCACCATATATATTAAACCCCCAGGGGACACACTCAACATTGCTGATTCTCCAGACCTGCTCCCCTGTCCGCAGCACAGTAAACCCCCACAGGACTCACTCACCGTTGCTGATTCTCCAGACCTGCTCACCTTTCCCCAGCACATTAAATCCCCAGGGGGCTCACTCACCATTGCCGATTCTCCAGGCCAGCTCTCCTGCACTGTACACATTAAACCCCCAGGGGGTTCCCTCACTATTGCTGATACTCCAGACCCGCTCACCTATCCCCAGGACATTAAACCCCCAGGGAGCTCACTCACCATTGCTGATTCTCCAGACCTGCTCACCTGTCCCAAGCACATTCATAGAAACATAGAAGATAGGAGCAGGAGTAGGCCATTCGGCCCCTCTAGCCTGCTCCGCCATTCAATGCGATCATGGCTGATCATCCAAATTCAGTACCCTGTCCCTGCTTTCTCCCCATATCCCTTGATCCCTTTAGCCTTAAGAAATATATCCAACTCCTTCTTGAATATATTTAATGAATTGGCCTCAACTGCCTTCTGTGGTAGAGAATTCCACAGGTTCACCACTCTCTGGGTGAAGAAATTCCTCCTCATTTCTGTCCTAAATGGCTTACCCCTTATCCTTAGACTGTGACCCCTGGTTCTGGACTCTGTGACCATCGGGAACATCCTTCCTGCATCTAGTTTGTCCTGTCCTGTCAGAATTTTATAAGTTTCAATGAGATCCCCTCTCATTCTTCTAAACTCCAGCGAGTATAAGCCCAATCGACCCAATCTCTCCTCATACGTCATTCCTGCCATCCCAGGTATCAGCCTGGTGAATCTTCGCTGAACTCGTTCCATGGCAAGAACCTCCTTCCTCAGATAAGGCAACCAAAACTGCACACAGTACTCAAGGTGTGGTCTCACCAAGGCCCCCCCAAGGGGTTCACTCACTATTGCTGATTCTCCAGACCTGCTTATCTGTCCTCAGCACATTAAACCCATAGGGGCTCACTCACCGTTGCTGATTCACCCTGCCATCCAGACACGCCCTGGAGCCTCACCCTGCCATCCAGACATGCCCTGGAGTCTCACCCTGCCATCCAGACACACCCTGGAGTCTCACCCTGCCATCCAGACACGCCCTGGAGTCTCACCCTGCCATCCAGACACACCCTGGAGTCTCACCCTGCCATCCAGACACACCCTGGAGTCTCACCCTGCCACTCAGACACACCCTGGAGTCTCACCCTTCCAGACACACCCTGGAGTCTCACCCTTCCAGGCACACCCTGGAGTCTCACCCTGCCACCCAGACACACCCTGGAGTCTCACCCTCCCAGACATACCCTGGAGTCTCACCCTTCCATCCGGCCACGCCCTGAAGTCTCACCCTGCCATCCAGACACACCCTGGAGTCTCACTTTGCCATCCAGAGGAGTGGGGATCCCCAGTAGAGGGCGCTCTATACCGGAGTCCTCCCTTACAACATTGGGGAAGAGTGTGGTGGAGAGTGTTGCATGGAGCAGTCCCGTCCAATAGGATTTTAAGCAGATTCACGGACTCCCAGGCTGCCTGTAATTTTCGTGGCCTGGATGAGTCTGTGTTTCATGTATATGTTGCGTGTGAGAGGTTGCAGCCCCTCTTTCACTATTTACAGGGACTTCTCCTCAATATCTGGCTGGACTCGAGTCCCACTCTCCTGATCTTTGGCCACCTGGTGCGGAGGGGGATGGGTACATCGGAGGGCCTCCTCGTGGGCCTGGCCAAGGTGGCCATTTACAGATCCAGGTTTGATGCGGCCCAGTGGGATGGTGGGAGTGACTCTGGCTGCCTGCCTCTGTTCCGCTGTCTTGTCCACACTGGTGTTGCCCTGGAAAAGGAGCACACAGTGTCTGCCGGTACACGTGAGGCTGTCCGCGACCGGTGGACACCGCAAGGACTGGAGGGCATCATCGACACAGAATATAATATTATTATTTAATTTGATCGGTTACCTTTGGTTTATTTATAATTTGGGTGTTTATTGTTTGTGCCCCTTTGCACGTCTAGTTAATTTGATTTTGATTGGTCGATTTGGATGACACTGTTGCGATCAATCAGAGAACTAGAACTCTGTTTCCATAGTAACTGATCGTGTTCAGGTGTCTGAGCTGAGGCTCTTATAACAGTTACCAATAGTCAGTCTTTGCCCATCAGCCCTTTGCTTGAACCATTTTCTCCTCACAACGACTTTACTTTCTGACACTTGCTGTGAGGTTTTAACCTCTCTCTTCATTCTAACTTTGGACAGAGGGAGCGGTGAACAGACGCTGAATACAGGTGGATAGTGGTATCGGGGCACCAGTCGACAGTCCCAGATTACTGCATCTGTCCCTGCTGGTTCCAACCCGAAAACCATCCCACATTCCAGACTCTGTCTACACCTCACTGAATTTATCACAGTGTTGAGCACTGTATCAAGACTGGGCAGGTTATAAATAACCCACGGACCATTCGGCCCCCTTCTGTCTTAAACCCTCATCAATGGGGCTCGAAACCATTTAAATGTGTCTCTGTGTCCGACAGTGTCCAACACAAATTGTGATGCTTGAAGAGTGAGGATAAGTTTCTCTAAACTCTCATCTAGTTTAGGGTTTGATAATGACCATGGCAGATAATTTACTGTAACGTGGCACTGTTAAAAGTCAGAGAAATACAGGTCGCCATCTGAAAATCTCTGATTTTTACCCCCTTGATCTGAGGTGCCAACTGTTAGTGAATAGATGTTCTTACTTATAAATTTATAAGTTATTCCCCAAGCTAATAGGATTCAAAGGGCATTTATTGGCTTTCATTAGAATTAAGCAAAAAATGATAACTATTGACAATAATCACACACATACAATGATAACTATCATTACCAATAATCACACACATACAATGATAACTATTATTAATAATAATTACTCTCATGCTTGAGACGCTTACGGTACAAGTCCAGAGAATTCACCGGGTCACAGGTTTCGAGCTCGAGGGGATCAGCTGACCAAGCCTTGTCGAATTCTGAAGTATCTATTCGAACAGCCCTCTTTTTATCCCTTTCTTTCACTCTCGCTACATGAGGATCCGCATGTTTCAAAGTATTACCTCATCCAATTAGCTGCAATAACTCCAGTTTTAACAAGAATAACTCCCCATAACTTGACTCACTCCCTAATTCTGCAGATCTATGGCAGGTGCCTTTTCCAGTCTGGAGCCAACAGAGAGAGTTTTGTGGCCTCTCCTTATCAGTGAAATCACTGTCTGACTGGAATCCCTTTTACTGACTGAACATTGCTCACAGAAACTCACTTAAAATCTCAAGTTAATAAGTCGTGCCTGTCACTACTACAATTCACTACTGAGATTAATGCAGTTGTGCATGTCACTACTACAATTTACTACTGAGATTAATGCAGTTGTGCATGTCACTACTACAATTCACTACTGAAATTAATGCAGTCGTGCCTGTCACTACTACAATTCACCACTGAGATTAATACAGTTGTGCCTGTCACTACAATTCACTATTGGGATTAATGCAGTCATGCCTGTCACTACTACAATTCACCACTGAGATTAATGCAGTCTTGCCTGTCACTACTATGATTCACTACTGAGATTAATGCAGTCGTGCCTGTCACTACTACAATTGACTACTGAGATTAATGCAGTCGTGCCTGTCACTACTACAATTGACTACTGAGATTAATGCAGTCGTGCCTGTCACTACTATGATTCACTACTGTGTTCCTACAATGTGTACAGGACTCCTTGCTAACCCAATATGTAAGAAGCCCAACAAGGGAGAATTTGCTATTGGATCTAGTAATGGGGAATGAACTAGAGCAGATAAAAGAAGTAAAGGTAGGGGAACATCAAGGCAATACTGACCATCATGAAATACGCTTTAAGATAATAATTGAGAAGCACATATATATGTCAAAGATCAGGGTAATAGATTGGAGAAAAGCTGATTTTGCGGGGCTGAAAATAGAACTTGGGAAAATAAAATGGACAACAATATTGGCAAACAATGATGTAGAACAGCAGTGGGAAATATTTAAAATGGTGTTCAACAGAGTCTGAGAAAAATATGTTCCACTAAAAAAACAAGAACAAGCTAAACACGAATGGGACACCATGGATGAATAAAGACATAAGGGAAAAATTGAGGGTAAGGAAAGAGGCATACACTAAGTACATGGGCAGCAGGGAAGAGCAAGACAAGGGAGAATATGAAGAGATTAGGAGAGAAGTCAAAACAAAATTAGAAAGGCAAAAAGGAACTATGAAATTAAATTATCAAGGAACATAAAACAAAATAGTAAAATATTTTACAGGCACATAAATAAAACAAAGGAAAGTTGGGATGGGAATAGAGCCACTAAGGGATGGATAGGATAATAATACCACAGGCAGCGATAGAGAGCTGGCAGAAATAGTAAATATTGGGCCAGAAATTCGGCTCTCCGGCTTCCCGCGGGTGCAAGAATCGTGCGCGTACTTACATACCGCGCCTGCCATTGTGCTTCGGGCCCGCGTGGAATTCGGCTCCTGGGCCTCCTCCAGCTGCCGGCGCACAGTGCTCGCGTATCCCAGGGGCGCAGTTAGTTCAAAGCGTCCCCATGGATCACGTGGGCCATGGAGAGCCAATCGGAGCAAGGAATCTTCATTCATAGATTTGACAGGAAGACCTGTCAAATCTATGAATAGAGATGGGCCCAAAACCTCACTAAAACTTCAAATAAATTTTTAAAAAAACATCACATTTTTAAAATAACTATAAATTACGTAAATTAACTACTTTAAACAAAAATTTAAATTTTTGAAAAAATTAATTACACTTTTTAACGGTGCTAAAAATAAACTTACCTTTCTTTAAAGTTGGTAAAAAAGATAAACCTGTTGAAAAAATGTTTAAATTGTACTTCATTCACCACTTACCCTGTTAAAAGCAGGCCTTGCGCCTCCTTTTTCCCCGCGCAGCTTCTCCGTACTTACCCTCACGGAGAAACCTGAAAAAAAACGAAGTTCGAGGTCTACACGCTGCCTCACCAGCACACGCGTTCGACCTCTGAACCCCTTCCTTCAGGGGAATGGAAGTTCCGGTTTCCAGCGCATGCGCAGTGCATGCGCGAAACCGGCACTTTCGTTGGGTCTACAGGTGAGTACCCAGCGCGTACTCACCCGTGGAGACCCGAATTTCTGGCCCATTACTTTGCTTCAGTATTTACCAGGGAGACAGAACAGGTGGACATGACATTGGATGATGAGATTAGAAATGAGATAACTGCAGTTAAAATAAAAAGAAGAGAAATATTAAATAAAATAATCAAACTCAAAGAGGATAAATACCCTGGATTACATCCGCGCATTTTTAAAAATCTAGGAAAGAGATAGCAGAGTCATTACTACATATTTAATAATTCATTAGAACAAGGTGCAGTGCCAGAGAACTGGTGGATAGCTAACATAATACCGATATTTAAGAAGGGAGATAGAACATGTCCAGGGAACTATAGAGCAGTCAGCTTAACATCAGCAGCAGGAAAAATAATGGAATCCCTACTAAAGGAGAAAATAGAAGAACATCTAGAAGCCAAAAATATAATAATGAATAGTCAGCATAGATTTCAAAAGGGAAAGTCTTGCTTGACCAAACTCAATTAATTTTTTGTAGAGGTAACAGAGAGAGTAGACAAGGGTAATGTAGTAGATGTAATTTATCTGGATTTTCAAACGGCCTTCGCTAAGGTACCACATAATAGACTAATGAATAAAATAAGAGCATGTGGTGTCAGGAGACAAGTAGCAGAATGGATAACTAGCTGGCTACACATAGTAAAATTATACAACTGAAGTGGACAATCAATTTTAACTCTACGATTTACAGCGAACTTGCCAAAAGCAGCTGTTTTTAGCATTAGTGACAGACCCTTACAAAGAAAAGCACAAAATACCCACGGATCCTTAAAAGCAGCAGCTCCTGACATCATCAGAGGGGGAGACAAAGACATGACATCATCAGAGGCGGAGACACAGACATGGCATCATCAGAGGGGAAGACCCAGACATGACATCATCAGAGGGGGAGACCTGGATATGACATCATTAGATGGGGGACCCGGAAATGACATCATCAGAGGGGGAGACCTGGATATGATATCATCAGAGGAGGAGACCAGGACATGACATCATCAGAGGAGGAGACCCGGACATGACATCATCAGAGGGGGGACTTGGAAATGACATAATCAAAGGGGGAGACCTGGATATGACATCATCAGAGGAGGAGACCTGAACATGACATCATCAGCGACCCCAACCTGGAAGTGACATCATCAGCACCCCGCCACCCCCCGAGCCCGTAATTGACATCATCAAAACCCCCAACCTGCAAGTGGTATCATCAGAGCACTCCA
Source organism: Squalus acanthias (assembly GCA_030390025.1). Lineage (NCBI taxonomy): Eukaryota > Metazoa > Chordata > Chondrichthyes > Squaliformes > Squalidae > Squalus > Squalus acanthias. The sequence continues at coordinate 166,512 of JASTWF010000534.1, read as the reverse complement.
AAAAGGAAGTGAAACATTTCCGAGGCCCTTGCCCCAAACCAGAAGTGACGTCACTGAGTTATAGATATCAGGATTAATTTAACAGTTTTAGGGATTTGTCCCAACAATAAAATGCTGGAAACACGGGTTCAGTGAATCTGGTTCGAAATGTGTGTAAATGTCTCAGTGAGTCAGTGACCTGGTGAAATGACAAAGTCCCAGCCTCGTAGTCCAACTGAACTCGGATCCTGCTCTTGGACGGAAACTGTGGGAGGAAAGTGAACAAGCAATTGTGACAGGCTGTGAGAGAACCACCATTAAAATTACAATCATAAAAATATAAACACCAGGATTTACTGCTGAGCCCAATAATAGAGCTGTCCCTCGCCCTCTCTACACTCCCACACACAATCCCTATTCTCCAGTAATTTCCATCAGTCTCCACATCCCAGAAATGGGATCCTGAGGAGAAGCTCTGGGAGCAGAGGACTTGGGGCCGGTCTTTAAACCTCTCTGGGTGAGGTGGGTAGGGCTGTTTCTGTTCAGTCCATGTTACTGATCTCAGATCATCAGACAGAACCAAGTTCCAGTTCGCTGTCTTTGGATCCAGGCTCATCGGTGAGCTTCGCCCTAGAGAGGAGAGAAGAGATTGGTCAGACAGGGTTATTCCACTCAGATCAATGATTGACAGCTGCAGGGTAGGAGTGTCAGTACCAGACAGTGTCAGCCCCATATTACCGGTTAGACTGGATTATTCCCATGTTAAATCAATGGCCTTCAATCAGAATCCCTGTTCAATAGCAGTGTGTGGGCCGCAGTGCTGTACACTCAGGGTAAACACTGCAGTGAGACACACAGTAGCAGTCAGTTTAATCACATAAGCCCCTGGCACTGTGCACACATTCTCCTAGACACAATGGAGGGGATTCACCGGCACACAACATATCACACAACCTCACAGTTACAGCCCCACAATCTCAGTGCTGGCTGTACTGGGAAAACACAGCTCACAGGAATGTGCCCTGGGCTCTCTCCCTCCTGTTACTGTTCATCCTGAATACAGGAGTGTGCCCGGGGCTCTCTCCCTCCTGTTACTGTTCATCCTGAATACAGGAGTGTGCCCTGGGCTCTCTCCCTCCTGTTACTGTTCATCCAGAATACAGGAGTGTGCCCGGGGCTCTCTCCCTCCTGTTACTGTTCATACTGAATACAGGAGTGTGCCCGGGGCTCTCTCTCTCCTGTTACTGTTCATCCTGAATACAGGAGTGTGCCCAGGGCTCTCTCCCTCCTGTTACTGTTCATCCTGAATACAGGAGTGTGCCCGGGGCTCTCTGCCTCCTGTTACTGACCCTTCTTGAATATAGGAGTGTGCTCTGGGCTCTCTCCCTTATGTTACTCTTCCAGCCTGAATACAGGAGTGTGCCCTGGGCTCTCTCCCTCCTGTTACTGTTCATCCTGAATACAGGAGTGTGCCCGGGGCTCTCTCCCTTCTGTTTCTGTTCCATCCTGAATTCAGCTTTATTAAAGTCACCACCATTTTACACACAGCAGTGAGGATTCAGTTGTGAATTGAGATGAATCTGATGGCCATTCTGTACATTAAACTGTTGCTCCCTGTTTACTCTGAATTCACCAACACCCCCTCGGGCCCAGGGTCTGAGACTCGGACCAATTCCTATCTGTGAGGAGGGAACAGGTGCAGGAACTCGACCCTCGAATCCCTCACACTGAACCCTGACTGAAGAAACACCACAGAAAGAGAAAGGGTGAAATAGAAATTAAAAACAGTCAGTGTGATCCCCGTTTCAGATTATAAACACACCTTGGGATATTCCCGCTCTCCCCCTAATCCCAGTCGACTGTTTGATGGCGATCTGTGGGACAGGGGCTGCCCCAGAGGAGCTGTGTGGGGGAGGAGTTATGTTCGATGGGCCCCTGTATTCGGGGGAAGCTGGCACTGTAAACAAAGCACACGGTGATTGGGAATTGTGACACAGCGAGGTCCCGCCTCCTTCATATTACTCGATGGGAGGGTTATATATTCCATACTTAGATATTCTGACATTACAACAGTGACTACACTTCAAAAATAGGACTTAATTGGCTGTAAAGCACTTTGGGACGTCCTGAGGTTGTGAAAGGCGCTATATAAATGCAAGTCTTTCTTTCTGTTACTTCACTCTTTAATGAAACTGACAGTCCTGTGAGGGACGGTGTCCCTTTAAGAGACACTCTGATTGGCAGTGTGTAACCCGCCCCTACCTGGCCCATGGGGGGTGAAGCTCTGGCCCATTACAGTGAGGAATGTTTAAAGCAGGTGTCACTGGGGACTGAGGATTAATCTCAGGCTCCTGATCCACAGACACAGGGAGCTGATATTAAAGTTCGGGATATTCCCAGCTGTCTGAACACAACTAACCCGACCTGCTCCCAGTCCCTTATATTGGAGAAAAGCTGCATGTTCTTACTGATGATTCCCAGTATGTCTGAGTGGTACTTTTCCCATCCATTCAGCCTCTTCTGGATAAGTTGAGATATATTGGACAGGTTCAGGGTGAGCGCTGGAACATCTGGGTCTGTGACTCTCTGAGTCTCAGTCACTCTGGAATGAAAGAGGAGAGAATGTTTTTATCAGTGGGGACATTTCAGATCAGAAACCCAAAGGGGAACGAGTGATCAGTGCAACAGCCTGCAGCCCTTCTAATGCTCGTACTGACACCCCGCAGCAACCCATCCTGAAAATGTCAGAATCCCGGGATTGTCAGTCTCCCTGCATTCACACTGATCTCCACACGTGCAGGGGGATCCTGGTTTGCTGCCACTTCAGCTCAGTTTGTGATTTTCAAAGCCGTCTGTGTTCAGTCCAGTTTCTCTGGACTGGAGCCTCATCTTTCCATTATTAATAATTATTATTATCCCGAGGGTCTCCAGTCTGTGCTCCCCCCTCGCTGCAGGAACACACTCACTACAATCATGTGAAGTGAGGAGAGGAGAAGGAACAGCCTCCCAGGGACCTGGGATCGGTGGGATTCCCTCACAGACATCTCGATTTTAATCCCCTCACACCCCGACGGGCGGGAGAGGGTCGGGGGTTAAAACATCGGGATGGAGTAACCCGACCCCAGCACGACCCCGTTCCCAGCTATTTCAATTTTAACAAACACAAATCAGGCCATCGATGAGGCTCCTGCGAAAGGCAGGCGGGGCCTCATTAACATTCGAAAGTCACGGCCTGATGTCATAATCAGGATGGTGAGTGAAATGTGAGTGTGGGTCAGGGGGAGGTCGGCGCTGTCGGCTGCCCCACAGCAGATCCGAGGCGGGAGGAGCCGACTGGCCAAGGTAAGTGCGAAAGATCAGATCCTTTTAGCACTACTCCCAAACAAGATCTTTCAGCATTTGTCCCCATCCCCACCGATGGGGCCCTGGATCTCCTGCTCCCCCCACCCTCCCGTTGGTCCCGGTACTAGCTGCGCCTCTAGCCAAGCTGTTCCAGTACGGCTACAACACTGGCATCTATCTGACAATGTGGAAAAATGCCCAGGTATGTCCTGTCCACAAAAAGCAGGACAAATCCAACCTGGCCAATTACCGCCCCATCAGTCTAGTCTCAATCTTCAGCAATGTGGTGGAAGGTGTCGTCAACAGTGCTATCAAGTGGCACTTACTCACCAGTAACCTACTCCCTGATGCCCAGTTTGGGTTCCGCCAAGACGACTCTGCTCCCGATCTCATTACAGCCTTGGTCCAAACATGGACAAAGGAGCTGAATTCCAGAGGTGAGGTGAGAGTGACTGCCCTTGACATCAAGGCAGCATTTGACCGAGTGTGGCATGAAGGAGCCCTAGTAAAACTGAAGCCAATGGGAATCGGGGGGGAAAACGCTCCACTGGCTGGAGTCATACCTAGCACAAAGGAAGATGGCTGTGGTGATTGAAGTTCAATCATCACAGCCCCAGGACATTGCTGCAGGAATTCCTCAGGGCAGTGTTCTAGGCCCAACCATCTTCAGCTGCTTCATCAATGACCTTCCCTCCAACATAAGGTCAGAAATGGGGATGTTCGCTGATGACTGTGTTCATGGCCATTCATAACTCCTCAGATAATGAAGCAGTCCATGCCTCCATGCAACAATACCTAGACAACATTCAGGATTGGGCTGATAAGTGGCAGGTAACATTCGCGCCACAGAAGTGCCTGGCAATGAATATCTCAGCACCCCAGAGTCTAAGCACCGCCCCTTGACATTCAATGGCATTACCATCGCCATATCCACCATCATCAACATCCTGGGGTCACCATTGACCAGAAACTTAACTGGACCAGCTACATAAATACTGTGGCAACAAGAGAAGGTCAGAGGCTAGGTATTCTGCGGCGAATGTCTCACCTCCTGACTCCCCAAAGCCATTCTTCCATCTACAAGGCACAAGTAAGGAGTGTGATGGAATACTCTCCACTTGCCTGGATGAGTGCAGCTCCAACAACACTCAAGAAGCTCAACACCATACAGGACAAAGCAGCCCACTTGACTGGCACCCCATCCACCACCTTAAACATTCACTCCCTCCACCACCGGTGTACCGTGGCTGCAGTGTGTACCATCTACAAGATGCACAGCAGCAACTCGCCAAGGCTTCTTCGGCAGCACCTCCCAATCCCGCGACCTCTTTCACCTAGAAGGAAAAGGGCAGCAGGCGCATGGGAACACCACCACCTCCAAGTTCCCCTCCAAGTCACACACCATCCTGACTTGGAAGTATATCGCTCATCCTTCATCGTTGCTGGGTCAAAATCCTGGAACTCCCTCCCTAACAGCACTGTGGGAGTACCTTCACCACACGGACTGCAGTGGTTCAAGAGGGCGGCTCACCACCACCTTCTCAACGGCAACTAGGGATGGGCAATAAATGCTGGCCTTGCCAGCGACGCCCTGATCCCATAAACGAATAAAAAAATAAATTCGGCTTCCCCCCTCTTCCGATGGTGCCCCAGAGCTTCTGCTTCCCTCTACTGAGTGACGAGGAACACCCCCACGGGTCTCCAGCCGGGACCTCCTGCCACTTGTTTTGCTCCCGTCCGCCGGCTCGGCCGTCAATCACTGTCGGGCGGGAGTTTGAAGAAGATTATTTAAATGAGGCGCTGCCGTTAAGATCGACAGGGCCTCCATGTCCCCGGCCTTGCTGGGATCTTCCCACATTAACGGCCTCCCCCGCACCCTCCCCACCTTCCCATTAATATCGGGGTCAGAGGGGGAGAAATTCGGTATCGCCCCGTTTGGGACGCAATTATCGGCCGGGCGCATGTATAGCGCCTGGCACAATTTATCAGCTCTGACTACAAACTTGGCTTCTCTCGGCCCTGGAGGTGATTGGAGCGCTAAATCAGGCACTACACAGCTGTCTCAAGGCGCTAACACTAGCGCTGGCGAAGCTCATGTGATGTCAGTCAGCAATGGAACACAGACACACTGGCGTCGGCCAGTTCTTAAAGGGAAGGGTCGATCTTGCTCTCCATCCACACCCTGCTCATTGCAGCCTTGAATCTTGGCCTGGAGAGACCTGTACATCAAATCTGCTGGAAAGAACAATGGAGAGGCCCAGAGAAAGAGCTCAGAGTGCAGCCCCCAAGTCTCTTCTAAATCGATGCAAGGAAGGTCAAATCAAAATGATTCTGCAAAGTGCTGCTCAGTTCCCAAAACTCCTTCACACAGCGTTGAATCTCTCCAGAAGTCTCTCTCTCTCTCTCAGAATGCGTGGTGCAAAAATGTCAGCGACAAAAAAAGGCATGTAGGCTTCGCAAAATCCCCCAGAAACTCGAACAGAGCCGTAAAGGGAGTGATTTTTGGACCTTTCATACAAACTTGGGATGATGGGACCTAAGTTAAGTGATTTGATGTAAAAACCTCAGTTTTAGAAAGATCAGGGAAGAAAAACCCTGAGGAAACTGACTTTTGAATCTTACTGTTGGGAGAGACACCTTTCACAGACACAAGACAAGCTGCGGAGGGGCGTGGCCAGGCAGTGAACAGGTTTGGGTATTGAGGCCCCATCAAGCTGTCTGGGAATTGTTTACACTGCAAATCCTACCAAGGTGGAAGAGACAAAGCAAAAACTCACAAACACATTCAAATATGAATAAACCAAGAACCCTATTGAAATCCCCAGGTCCAAACAGGATGCTGGAAATCTAAAAACGATTCCTGACAATAAAAGTTCCAGCATACAGTTTCATAGCCCATTATCCCATCAAAAACCCATCAGCCAAGTATCGACCAGAGCAGTTAAGAAAGCCCGCCAAAAGACCTAGGACAATAGGGTGGAGATTTGGCGTATAGATAAGGCAGTGTTTAACGGAAAACGATCAAGACATGTTTAACACTGAGCTAAAGCCATCGGAACTGGCAAGCCCGCCAAAACTAGACAATGGACTAAGCAAGGTTCATTTGCAACCTAAAGGAATCCGTTTTAGTAAGGGGTTTTTTTGGGTGCGAAAAAGAAACAGTATAATTGAAAGCCTGTCCCATAACTTCTCTCTCTTTCGGATTCGCTGACTACGCGGACACAGCTCTCTCCCTGCTCCAGCAAAAACCACCACAAGCCACAAGGAGGAAGGCCAGAAAACAGACCAGCACGCAAGAAGAAACCAGAGCGACTGCCTCAGTGACCATCGGACACCTCGCAGCAACAAGGGCCTTACGGAGTCTTTTAAACAAAAGACTCTAAAATCCTGTCAAGGATTCGTTGGTGAGCATTATCCCTGATCTCCTGAAACCAAAAACCTAGCTAGATAGTGGGATATTTGGGAGGGATAAGGTTTTGTTTGATATATTGTCATTGTCCCTCGCTTGTACCGTGTGCTCCCCAATCTGTGTTTAAGTAATAAGTGTGTTTCAAGTTTGTTACCTTTTTCTTTTAATAAAGTAAAATTCTTTCATCAGAACCTGTCGTCTACTGCAATTTTGTTCACAACCCCTAAATAAGTCCAAAGTCTAGGAACCAGAGGGGTGTGGGAGCGATTCGAACCGCTCACTGAGTCAGAAAGCGAAGGCTGACCCCATTACCAGCCCCCTTACAGGCAGGAAGCAGCCGGATTTAAATAGCGTTCCCCCAGTCCCTTCCCGACTGCAAAATGTTTCCCTCAACCTGTCGTTGCTAGCGGCAGGTGGAAAGGCAGGGGACGCCACTCAATATCAGGTCCGGGTCGCTACCAGGTTTTGCATGCTCGACTGACATGATGATCTGTGGGCGCAGGAGATCGTGACGGTAGTGTTTAGCACCGCCGCAAAATGTCTGGTCAATTTCGCGAGTGGCGCAAAAATCGCCGTGCCTGGGCCCTAGTTGCTTTGCACTCCATTAACGTCCGCTAATGGGAGGCGCAAAGCAACCAAATTTTTCCCCAGAGTATCCAGGGACACTTATATTCCTGGGAAATCTCAGCACCCACTCATTTCTCTGTTAGTGGATAGAATGAGCCAATCACAACACATTTTACTGTCACTCTGACACTGGGACCTGCCCCTCTCCTCATTCTCCATGGGCTGGTTGATAGAACAAGCCAATCACACAGCACTTACTGACCCAATGGAATAAAGCTGTCACTGACACACATGGAGCCTTTAGGAAGCCTCGGTTAGATACAGGTCACTGCAGCTTTAACTCTCTCTCACTTCCTGTCTAACAGGTTCCTGAGAAGCTCGACACACCGATGGAACAGCCCATGTCACTGCCACTTCCCCACAGGCTGCCTGAGCCAATAACCCCTCAAATCACAGTTAAACATCACTCAATATTCCCACCATTGGAAAGCTCCTTATCTGGGAAGGTTTCCAAGCCGTGATTCTACTTTCACTCTTCTCCCAGATACAGGTGAAGGTTCCCTATCAGCAGCAGCTACTGTATGACTGAGAGGAACTTACCTGGAAAGGAGCTGCTTCGAGTTCTGTGAATAAAGAGAGGAGATCAAATCAGTCAACGAACAAACCAACACACAATGGAACTAAACAGTGAATTTTGGGATTGAGAGTAAAGAATTCAGTGTGTAACAGTAGGGTCCATCTGTACCAGACTCTGGGTTTCTCTATCTATTAATGTAATCTGTTCCATCCGCTTGTTTAATGCTTCAGAACAGCTTCTAATCTGTGAGAGAGTTCGGAGCCCCTCCTCATCGATCATTTTCAGTGTGTATTCTTCATCTTCTTCCAGCTGTTTCCTCCATTCAGAGAAGCTCTTCGATAGCTTTCCTTTCAGCTCATTGATTCGTGTCTGAAACCCAAACCAACTCTCATTACAAACGGCCCTTCCACACAGCTGTTACCCTGAGCACACGGCACTCTCCAGGGACGGGACAGTTTGTTTAGATCACAACTCGTTCACCCGTTAAAGATAGACAAGCAGTGGGGGGGGTCTACTGGGAGAGAAAACAGAGTTTAACCAGTGTTGCCTTGAGCCTTGAGTTTAAAAGAAAGAGCACTGTATTTAGACTGTGCATGGCACTGCCTGCCACCTGGTCCATCACACCTGGTGTGATGGCTCCAGTTTTGGTGCCCACACCTGGTGAAGGAGATGGAGACACCTGATGAAGGAGACGGTGGCCAGAATGACACGTAGTCTGATGGAGTTTAGTTCTGAGGATCGGCTCCAAGAGGTCGGGCGATTTAGAGAAAGACAGGCCGAGAGGGACATGATTGAGGTTTTTAAAATGATGGAGGAATTATTGGACTCACGCGTTGGGTGAGGTACTTGAGATGGATCGGGATGGTAGGACTCGAGGGCCTGAGTATAAGATCCATAGACACAGAGTTAGGTTAGACGCCAGAGTCCTCGATCTCTGGAACAGACTCCCTGAACATGTGCTGGGTATGGAGTCACTACCACCCTTTAAAAGGGAGCTGGGGAGGAATTTCCCCGAGTTTGTCCTGAATTGGAAGGCCTGTTTCTTAGGTTTAGAAGGCCTGATTCTGATGTGCTCATTGACTCAGCGGGGAGAGAAACCCTTTCGAAATCCAGTTCCACTTTTCCCTACCTTTATTTCAGCTTCTGATCTCCCCAAGTCTCGCTCTTTGCTGGAACAATTCTGCTGGACTCGCCGAAGCTTCTCGATTTCTCTCTCCAATTCTTCCTGTAAAGTTCATTGGAAAGTGTTTAAATTAACAACCTGCATTTATATCACGATTTTAACGCAGTAAAACATCCCAAGGTGCTTCACAGGAGCGGAATCAGACAAAAATTGACACTGAGCCAAAGGAGGAGACATTAGGACAGGTGAGAAAATGCTTGGTTAAAGAGGGAGGTTTAGAGGAACGTCTTAAAGGAGGAGAGGGAGAGGCGAAGAGGGGAAGAGGTTTGGGGAGGAAATTCCAGAGCTCAAGGCCTAGACTGATGAAGGCGGGGCTGCCAATGGTGGGGCAAAGGAAGTTGGGGATGTACAAGAGGCCAGAATTGGAGGAACATAGAGTTCTCGGAGGGGGATTGGCTGGAGGAGGTTACGGAGATCGGGACGGGTGAGGCCATGGAGGGATTTGAACACAAGAATGAGAATTTTAAAATCAGGGTGTTGCCAGACCAGGAGCTAATGTAGGTCAGTGAGCACAGGGCTGATGGGAGAACGGGACTTGGTGCGAGCTAGGATACGGGCAGCAGAGTTTCAGATGAGCTTTTGTTTATGGAGGGTGCAAGGTAGGAGGCTGGTCAGAGAGCTTTGGAATAGTCAAGTCTGGAGGTAACAAAAGCATGAATGAGGGTTTCAGTAGCTGATGGGCTGAGGCGGGGTGGAGACGGGCGATATTACAGAGGTGAAAGTAGGTGGTCCTCCTGATGCAGAGGATCAGGGGTCAGAAGCTCAGCTCAGGGTCAAATCGGCCACCGAGATTGCGATAAGTCTGGTTCAGGCTGATACAGTGGCCAGGGAGGGGGATTGAATCGATGGCTAGAGAATGGATTTTGCGGCAGGGGCCGAAGACAATGCTTCGGTCTTCCCAATATTTAATTGGATGAAATTTCTGCTCGCGGACAAGCAGTGTGATAAATCAAAGGCAGTGGAGGGGTCGAGAAAGGTGATGGTGTCAGCCAGTGGCTCAGTGGGCAGCACTCTCGTCTCTGGGTCAGAAGGTTGTGGGTTCAAGTCCCACTCCACAACTTGAGCGCAAAAATCTCAGCTGAAACGCCAGTGCAGTGCTGAGGGAGTGCTGCACTGTCGGAGGTACCGTCTTTCGGATGAGACATTAAACCGATGCCTTGTCTGCTCTCTCAGGTGGATGTAAAAGATCCTATGGCACTATTTCAAAGAAGAGCAGGGGAGTTCTCCTCGGTTTCCTAGCCAATAATATGGTGTCCCTCAACCATAATCACTAAAGCTGATTATCTGATCCTCATCACATTGCTGTTTGTGGCAGCTTGCTGTGCGCAAATTGGCTGCCGCATTTCCTACATTACAACAGTGACTACACTTCAAAATAAAAGTACTTCATTGGCTGTAAAGCGCTTTGGGACATCCGGCGGTCGTGAAAAGCGTCATATAAATGCAAATCTTTCTTTTCTTTCTTTATAGTGAGGTAGAGCTGGGAGTCGTCAGTGTACATGTGGAACCTGATGTTGTTATTTTTGGATGATGTCACTGAGGGACATCATGTAGATGAGAAATATGAGGGGGTCAAGGATAGATCCATGGGGGACTCCAGAGGTAACGGTGCGGGAGCGGGAGGAGAAGCCATTGTAGCAGATTCTGTGGCTATGACTGGATAGGTAAGAGTGGAACCAGGTGAGGGCAGTCCCACCCAGCTGGACAACAGAGGACAGGCGTTGGAGGTATAATTACTTTAAAGATTTAAAGTAATTGGTGGAAGGTTTCGAGGGGATTTGAGGGGAAATTTCTTCACCCAGACGGTTGTGGGGGTCTGGAACTCACTGCCTGAAAGGGTGGTAGAGGCAGAAACCCTAACCACATTTAAAAAGTACTTGGATGTGCACTTGGGATGCTCTAACCTGCAGGGCTATGGACCAAGAGCTGGGAAGTGGGATTAGGCTGGATAGCTCTTTGTTGGCCGGCGCGGACACAATGGGCTGAAATGGCCTCTTTCCGTGCTGTAACTTTCTATGATTCTATGATTCTATATGGTGTGACACCGTGTCAAAGGTTGCAGACAGGTTGAGAAGGATGAGGAGGGATAGTGCACCAGGGTCATCATCACAGAGGATGTCAATTGTGACTTTTTAATCGGGCCGTTTAAATACTGTGGCAGAGGCAGAAACCTGATTGGAGAGGTTCAAAAATGGAGTTGCTGGAAAGAGGGGCACAGATTTGGGAGGTGACAACATGTACAAATACTTTGGAGAGGAAAGGGAGGTTATGATGGGGCGTTAGTTCACAGGGACCGAGGGGTCAAGGTGAGGTATTGTGGTGAGGGAGTGATGACGGCAGTTTTGAAAGGGAGCGGAAGAGAACCTGAGGAGAGAGAACCATTTACACTATCAGCGAGCATGGGGGCCAGGAAGGGAGGTTGGGTGGTCAGCAGTTTAGTGGGAATAGTGTCAGTTCCATTCACAACTCCTCAGATAATGAAGCAGTCTATGCCCACATAAAGCATGACCTGGGCAACATTCAGGCTTGGGCTGATAAGTAGCAAGTAACATTTGCACCACACAAGTGCCAGGCAATGACTATCTCCAACAAGAGAGAGACTGACCACCACCCCTTGACATTTAACGGCATTACCATCGCCGAATCCCCCACCATCAACATCCTGGGGGGGGGGGGGGGGGGGGTCGCGATTGACTGAAAATTTAACTTGACCAGCACACATAAATACTGTGGCTACAAGAGCAGGTCGAAGGCTGGGTATTCTGTGGCGAATGTCTCACCTCTTCACTCCCCAAAGCCTTTCCAACATCTGCAACAGCAACAACAACTTGTATTAATAATGTATTTAACGTAGTAAAACGCCCCAAGGTGCTTCACAGGAGTGTTATAAGATATGGGAGTGGAAAGAGACGCCGTAGCAGGTGATTCCCTGGCTACAATTAGATAGATAAGAATGGAACCAGGCGAGTGCAGTCCCACCCAGCTGGACGATGGTGGAGAGGTGTTGGAGAAGGATGGAGTGGTCAATCGTTTCAAAGGCTGCAGATAAGTCAAAAAGGGTGAGGAGGGATAGTTTACCTTTGTCGCAGTCACAAAAGATGTCATTTGTGACTTTGATGAGAGCCGTTTCAGTACTGTGGCAGGGGCGGAAACCTGATTGGTGGGATTCAAACATGGAGTTGCGGGATAGATGGGCATTGATTTGGGAGGCAACAACACGTTCAAGGACATTGGAGAGGAAAGGGAGGTTGGAGATGGGGCGGTAGTTTGCAAGGACGGAGGGGTCAAGGGTTGGTTTTTTGAGGAGAGGGGTGATGACGGCAGATTTGAGGGAGAGGGGGTCAGTACCTGAGGAGAGAGAACTGTTAACAATATCAGCTAACATGGGAGTCAGAAAAGGAAGTTGGGTGGTCAGCAGTTTGGTGGGAATAGGGTCGAGGGAGCAGGAATTGGATCCCATGGACAAGATGAGCGCGGAGAGGTCATGAGGGGAGATCGGAGAGAAACTGGAGAAAGATGTGAGTTCAGGGCTAGGGTAGGGGGGAACCTTAGAGGAAGTTTGGCCCAGTGGGCTAGTGGAAGGAAGGGAAGTGACAGAGGCAGCTGAACGGATGGTCTCAATCTTAGAGACAAAGAAGTCCGTGAGTCTCTCACACTTGTTGCCGGAGGTGAGAATCGAGGAGACGGGGGAGAGGGGTTTAAGATAATGGTTAGCAGTGGAGAATAGGAGCCTGGGTTTATCTTTGCATTCCAGAATGATCCTGGAATAGCGAACAATTCTGGCAGTGGAGAGCAGGGCCCGATAGTGCTTTATGTGCTCCAGCCAGATCTGGTGGCAAATGGCTAAACCATAAGTGCAGTTGTAAGAGAGTTGGGAGAGAGTTTTTCCAGGGGAGGACACAGAAGGAAGTAGGGTGGAAGGGGGATGTGGGTGGAGAGCGATACGAGGAAGTTGTCAGAGATGGCCTTATCTGCGATTGACACGATGGCAGTATTGAGGCCACGAGAAATGGCAAGGTCGAGGGGGTGGCCATGAATATGGGTTGGGGAGTTTACATGGAGAGATTAAGGGAGGATAGGAGGCTCGTGAACTCAGAGGAGAGAGCATGATGAATTGAGATGGAGGTTGAAATACCGAGGATGAAAAGTCGTTCGGTGCAGAGGCTGAGGGAGGAGAACAGTGAAGATATCTCGGTAATAACATTTTTATGGTACTTGGGTGGGCAGTAGAGAATGAGGATTTTAAATGAGAGGTGAGAGGGGTGGAATAAGGTGAGATGCTCAAAGGAGGAGAAACTGCTGGAGAAATAGTGGGACAGACCAAGGTGTGATTTGGTGATGAGAGCCACACTGCCATCACAGCGGTCTGAGCGGGGCAAGTGGTGGAAGGTATAGCCAGGAGGGGAGGCTTCATTTAAGAGTAAGGTGTCATCACCCCTCAACCAAATTTCCGTCAGGGCCAAGATGTCGATGCAGTCATCCACAATAAGCTCATGGATGTCAAGGGCCTTGTTTGCAAGTGAACGGACATTCTGGAGAGAGATGCGGAGACGGTCGGTGATGGCTGCCCCACTGCCAGCATCCACAGGGTCAGCGCTGGGGGGGATGAGTTGGATGGGGAGGAGATTGGCAAGATTTGCCCCCAGTGGTTGCGCTGGGCGGGAAGGTCGGTGAGAGAGTAGGATGGGACAGTTGGGGTTGCTGCTTGTAAGGTGGCAGCGACGAGTGCCTCGATGGGCCCTTCGTAGGATGCCAAGAGAGGCACATAGGGAAGCTGTGGGCTTATCTAAGAGGGAGTGAAGCCTGGGACAGCGGCAGGAGAGGAGGAAGGTCAAAGAGTAATGAAGGATTGGGGTAGGGATTTGGGAGGGCAGTGTATCCGAGAGAGGAGAGATGAAAGGAGGCATGACGACAGGAGAGTGTGGTCAGGGAGGGATAGAGAGAAAAGGAAAATAGGGGGAAAAGTGGAATGGCTCGGGTCCGGAGCGGCAGCCAAAGTGTGAACCCGATTGGACAGGGGAAAAGCTCAAGTTACTTAGGCCTGTTTAAATGTAATAATTAATGGAATACATATTTCCTGGTAGCAGGGAATAGGTTGGGGACAATCGCAGGGAGACCAGGATCAAAGTCAGAGGTCCCATGGAAGGACAAGCCGGCGTGAGCAGGATGGGGCCGGTACGGAGAATCGACGAACCGCTGTCCAAAGCAGGTGAGTGAAGTCCAGAAGCTATTTGAAGGGTGGAGAGTTCGAGGATGGAGGTTGTTGCTGTAGTAATGAGAGTCGGTCGTGGTGCAGAAAGATGATGGTGAAATTGACACATGTTGGAGGTCCCCGTAGATCAAGATGTGGAGATGCCGGTGTTGGACTGGGGTGGACAAAAATCAGAAGTCGCACAACACCAGGTTATAGTCCAACAGATTTATTTAATTTTACAAGCTTTCGGAGCTGTTCGCTCCTTCTTCAGGTAAGGTAGCTGTGAGAGAACCTCCCAGAATTCACAATATAAACACAGAAAAAATCTATTCAAATCTTTCCCTACATCAAAGACACACTAAGAGCACAGCCAAGACAATGAGATGTGTCCCAGGGGGTCCAACGTGTCAAAACACCTGCTGGCTGCATATCCTCTCCATTTGTTGTGTTAGTCTTTTTAAAACAAAACCTGGAAAGACCGGCCATGATGTCAAGTCACGTTCTGTATCGTGACATGAACCCGATATCGCGATTGAGGCCATCCTCATGAGTGCGGAACTTGGCTATCAGTTTCTGCTCTATGATTTTGCGCTGTCGTGTATCCCGAAGGCCGCCTTGGAGAACGCTTACCCGCAGATCCGAGGCTGAATGCCCCTGACTGCTGAAGTGTTCCCCGACTGGGAGGCAACATCATGGCCGGTCTTTCCAGGTTTTGTTTTAAAAAGACTAACACAACAAATGGAGAGGATATGCAGCCAGCAGGTGTTTTGACACGTTGGACCCCCTGGGACACATCTCATTGTCTTGGCTGTGCTCTTAGTGTGTCTTTGATGTAGGGAAAGATTTGAATAGATTTTTCTGTGTTTATATTGTGAATTCTGGGAGATTCTCTCACAGCTACCTTACCTGAATAAGGAGCGAACAGCTCCGAAAGCTTGTAAAATTAAATAAATCTGTTGGACTATAACCTGGTGTTGTGCGACTTCTGATTCCCGTAGATCAAAGCAGCGGAGAAAAAATAAAACCACAAGCCAGCGACCAGCAAAGCTGAAAACCAGTGGAACGAGTCACCGGACAGCAAGTGAAGCAGCAGCTGCTAGCTAGAAGCCAGCAGAGCTGAAAAACCAGTGAAACCAGTTCAGCAGAGACACAGCCGCAGTTTAAAGGTTAAAGGGGGAAAAATTCGGTATCGAACATTTTAGGGCGCTAACATCGCCTGGACGCAAACTTTAGCGCCCGGCGAACGCGAAATTCTGTTTTAACGCCCCAAGAGGGAAGTGGCGCGCTAAATCAAGCACTACACACTTCTCTTAGGGCGCTAACATCGGGGAACGGGACGCTACCTCAGAGCACTACTCAAGTTCAGGCGCTGTCAATTACAAGTATTCAGACAGACTGGCGCCTTCCAGATCTTAAATGGGAGGGTCAATCATGCTGCACAGCCTCACTCTGATCATTGCTGCTTGTGACCTGGGCCTGCAAGGAGCTGCAAACCATCAACCACAAATCTCATGGCTGATCAGAGGCCCAGGGAGAGAGCTCGCCGGTTCAGCGTCCAGGCTTTGGAGGCTCTGGTTGCGGCTGTGGAATGGCGACGGGCAGTGCTCTTCCCAGACACTGGCAGGAGGCCATTGCTGCAGGCCTTTAGGAGGGTGTGGAGGGAGGTGGCCCAGAACATCTCGGCCAGAAGCCTGGCCCACAGGACTCTCACCCAGTGCCGGAAGAAGTTCAACGACCTCACTCGGGTGGTCAGGGTGAGTACATGCTTCAAAAACCTCTACATCCCACCATCTCAACCTCACTCTGTGCGCAGATGGTATAAACCGCCAAATCCCCAACACTCACCCACCAACTGTGCCCATCTACTGAAAGTCACATTCATATCCCACGCCTTGCATACAGTAACAGCTATTCAACTATGGTAGGCACATCTGCCAAACACATAGCTGCACACTCACTCACACGCTGTCCTTTTTCTTGCAGGCCAAGCTTGCCCATAACAAGAGGGAGCAGCAACGCACAGGAGGAGGTCAGGCGGAGCTGCACCCCCTTACACAGCTGGAGGAGATAGTGTGCAGCATCATTGCGGCCCAGGTTGTGGGCGCTGTGGCAGTCGGAGAGGTTGACCCCCTTGGGGACAACAACAGTATGTTCATCACCTCTCCCTCTTCTCTCGTACCACTTCCCCCTCACACCACAAGCCCTTCCCGCTTTCCATCTAAGTTTACTGTCTCCAGTCCTTGCTCCCTTCCTACCCCCCTCCCCTGATGTTAAACCCACTCTTGTGCCTTCCTGCTTTCAGATAATCAGCCACCATCTGACCAGCCTGTCCCTCAGCCTCCCAGTGGTAGTGACGCAGGAGAGGAGGAGGAACACTAAGCCGGAGCCTCACTGCCTGCGTCTCCTGAGGGCTAGACATCCAATACTGGGGCCGCACGGTCACCGGAGGGGAACAGGGGGTTAGGATTTGATGTGGGTGAAGCTCTGAGACCCAGCGAGCTGCAGCAACACCATGGGGAAAGGGAAGCTCAGGGGCCATCTCCCCGGAGGGTGAGTGCACGCACGAGTTCTGCTGCACAAGACTTGGATGAGGACCTCGATATTTTGGCGATGAATACTCGGGCGATGAGCATGCATACTGAGCTCATGGGTGCAATGGCAAGGGTGCCCGAGAGCATGGATGCACTGGCTAGGAGCGTGGAGGAGTCCGCCTCCAGTATTGCTCTCATCTGTGCGCAAACCCTTGAACCCATCCTTGCCTCTTTTGCAGAGGATGGTTGACTCGCAGAGAGACCGTGGGGACCCAGACCCCATGCCGTGTGTAATGCGTGAGGTGGCAGGATCTATTACAGCACAGGCCGAGGCAACACACTGACTTAGTGTTGGAATTGAGTCATTGGTTGGTGCCATCCAGTCTCAGACTGCTCTCATGCAGTCTCAGATTGATGCCACGCAAGCGCTGACTGCAGCCATTTTCGTTGGGTCGGCCACAGTCCACCGGGAATCTCACAGTGCCGCAGCAGGCCAGCAATCTGTGCTCGAGCAGGTTGCTCCGGATGCTGAGGTTCTGCCCCGGGGGAGTGGCAGTGTGTTGGTCGAGCAGGAAGGTGCTGTCCTCTCTCAGGATGACAGCATTCCTGCTCCCACCACTGCCACACCGCCATTGCACTTGCCACAGCCTGTAACCCAGCCAGCCCAGACTGCTGCCGCCCATGCAGAGTTGGTGCAGTCTGCAGCTGTGCCCTCCAGGCCCAGAGCTGGTCGAGGGCATTCTTCAATGCCATCTGCAGTCTCTGGATCCAGCATTCACCAGCCTTGCTGCAGCCACTGGGGCCACAGTACGGAGGAGCAGTAGGGTTGGGAGCGGGGAATTGCAAAGGGGAGGGAAATCATTGAGGAAGGCCAAGTGAATAATATAGTATTAGCAAATAGGTGGGGGGGAGTGTGTGTAAATAAGCTGATGTTTGTAAATATATTGTTCCGTTTGCTAAGAACTAGTTGTGTTTGTTCATAAATTGTTGTGTTTGTTTATTATCGGTTGTGTTTGATGAGAGAGAGTTGTGCAGAATAATAAATGTTTATTTTGATGTAGCAAATTTGGTGATTTTTATCAATTGACCTTTGGCCGGTAATCGGGGCTGCGAGCTAGCTGTAATGATGTGGTTGTTGAGCCCAAATGCCATCTTCTCTGTTATTCATCGGAAGCGCTGTGTAATGAGGCATTCATGAACGGTCCTTGCAGAAGCAACATTGAACGGCTCCCTCCTACGTTGGTGCTGCTCCTCCTCCTCTTCATCCTCCTCCTCCTCCTCCTCCTCTCCCTTTCCCTCCTCCTGAGGTGGACCTGCAATCCCTGGTGGCAATGGCTGGGTCCTCAGAATGACCAGGTTGTGCAGCATGCAGCACACAACAGTGAAAAGGGAGACTCGATCAGGGGAGTACTGCAGGGCTCCTCCAGAGCGGTCAAGGCAGCGGAACCGTTGCTTCAGCAAGCCAATAGGCTGTTCGATCAGGTTCCTGGTGGCGCTACAGCTTTCATTGTATGCATGCTGAGCAGGAGTGTTGGGGTTGTGGAGGGGTGTCTTCAGCCAGGTGGCGAATGGATAACCCTTGTCTCCGAGCAGCCAGCCGCAAGCTTCATGTGGTGGGTGGAACAGTGCTGGGACACCAGTCTGGCGCAGGATGAATGCATCGTGGCTGCTGCCAGGATAGCAGGCATTGACTGCGAGGATGCGCTGTCTGTGGTCACACACCAACTGGACGTTCAGTGAGTGGAAGCCTTTGCGGTTGCGGAAAACCTTTGCATTGTGATGAGGTGCCCGCAATGCCACGTGCGTGCAGTCAATGGTGCCCTGAACCATGGGGAAGCCCATTATCCTAGTGAAGCCACATGCGCGTTCACACTGTTTGTCTCGGGTCATGGGGAATGAGATGTACTCCCTTCTCCTTTGGTATAGAGCATTTGTGGCCTCCCAGATGCAGCAATGAACAGTGAACTGGGAGACGTTCGGAATATCCCCTGTTGAAGCCTGGAGGGAGCCGTTGGCTTAGAAATTGAGAGCCACTGTCACCTTCACTGCCACCGACAGATGTCCTGGTCCTGAGCTGAGGCTGGAGCTCTGGCTGCAGGAGGTGGCAGAGCTCAGTGACCACCTCCTTGCTGAAGCGGAGCCTGCGGAAACACTGCTCCTCGGACAGATGGATATATGAGAATTGCTCCCGGAATACCCTGGGAGGGTAAGGCCTCCTGTTGAGAGCCCTGTTGGCCCTCCTTCCTCTAGCCACATTTTCCAATCTTTCTCTCTGCCTCCGGTGGTGACGCTGGTGACGCTGGAGGGCGAGGTCCCGTGCCAGTACAGCTCCCATTAAGTGTTGGAACTGTTGCAGTATCAAAAGTAAGACAAATGAACCTGATAAATTTTTGTCAGGAGCAAAACTCCTTCAAGTAGGAAAACCTCAAATGGGTCAAAACGCCTAGACAATAGCAAAATACTGCGGATGCTGGAAATCTGAAATAACAACAGAAAACGCTGGAACAACTCAGCAGGCGAGGCAGCATCCGTGGAGAGAGAAACAGAGTTAACGTTTCAGGTCGAAGACCTTTCGTCAGAACTGGAATAAAGCAGGAAATGGAACAGATTTTAAAGCAAGTTTAGGGGCTGGGAAATGGGGGAGGTCAAAACGCCTGTCTGCTTCTGTCAAAGTGACAAGGCAGCATTGTTTGCCGACAAAAAACAGGAAGTATGCACCTTTAAATAATGTTCCTGCAGCTCTCAGCCGACTGCAACCCGCCTCCTCTACCTGTCGTTCCTAACGGCAGGCGCTGAGGCAAGGGGCAGATATGAATTTACGGTCCGGGGCGCTACCAGGGCGATGCGCGGCTGGATGGTGTCATGATCTCCGGGCGCAGCAGATCGTGGCGGTAGTGGTTAGCCAGGTGAATTTCGCCGGCGGCGCTAACATCTTTGCGCCCGGGCGGTAAGTCCAACCGAATTCCTCCCCCTTAAATCTTTTAGCAGCAGAGATAGACAGAGCAGGTAAGTCTTACAGTGTAATCCAGTGCAGTTCAGGGCAGAAATGTAGTATTGTAATCCAGTGTAGTCCAACGCGGAAACATAGTCTAGATGTGCAGAGAAGTCCAGGAGACTGGAAACCAATTTGACAAAAGAATTCCGCAGCATGAGACTTGAAGCGACTGAAAAGCAAAGCAGAGTCACAGCCGTTGAGTCAAACAGTGTAGTCAGTAGAGCAGCGTAGTCCTGTTGGTAGTGGAATCCAGGCGATGGAAGTCAAGTTTCAGCAGAGTTCCAGCAGTTGAAAGAGCTCAAGGCACAAGTCAGGAGTGTGATGAAATACTCTCCACTTGCCTGGATGCGTACAGCTCCAACAGCACTCAAGAATCTAGACACCATCCAGGACAAAACAGCCCGCTTGATTGGTACCCAATCCACCACCTTAAACATTCACTCACTCCAGCACCGGCATACCGTGCTACAGTGTGTGTCATCTACAAGATGCACTGCAGCAACTCGCCAAGGTTTCTTCGACAGCACCTCCCAAACCCGTGACTTCTATCACCTAGAAGGACAACGGCAGCAGGCGCATGGGAACACCACCACCTCCAAGTTCCCCTCCAAGTCACACGCCATCCTAACTTGGAAATATATCGCCGATCCTTCATCGTCGCTGGGTCAAAATCCTGGAACTCCCTCCCTAACAGCACTGTGGGAGTACCTTCACCACACGGACTGCAGCGGTTCAAGAAGGCGGCTCACCACCACATTCTCAAGGGCAACTAGGGATAGGCAATAAATGCTGGCATTGCCAGCGATGCCCAGATCCCACAAACGTTTAAAAAAAAAGAGCAGAAGGCGGGTCTCATGGACAAGATGAGCACGGAACGGGCATGAGGGGAGATCCGAGAGAAATTAGAGAGAGATGTGAGTTCAGGGCTAGAGCAGGGGCAACCTTGGGGAGGTTTGGCAGAGGCAGCTGAATGGATGATCTCAATCTTCGTAACAAAGTCGTCCATGAGCTTCTGGCACTTGTTGTTGGAGGTGAGGGAGGAGGGGCAGAGGAGAGGGGTTTCAGGAGACTGTTGGTGGTGGAGACAAGAAGCGGGGAAGGTGCCTCCTTCCGGTTTAACGGCGGCGGGTTGGGTCTGGGCCGAGTAACCCGCTCAGGAGAGGCAGGGCCGGTAATTATAATATTTAAATCAGGCTCCGTGCCTCAGATTTTGGCAGCGATTGGATTTAACGGCTGCGGGCCGTGTATCCCGGGGCTCGGGAATCCCCACAGCTGAAGGGAGGTGGGAGCTGCCAGATCCAGCAGGCAAGTGTTTTTCCAGCACTGCTTGTGGGCCTGGAGGAGCAGGAGAGCTTCCCCCGAACCCTCAAACAAACCTGCCGCAAACTGTCCCCCACCCCGGTGATCTTCAGACCCCCCTCACCATCGCACCCCCCAAAATCTCACTCCCCAAAATCTCACTCCCGCTAACTCCCTCCCCCTGCCCCCTCTCTCCCCCGCCATCTCTCTCTCTCCCCCAGCAAATCTCTCTCTCCCCCGCCATCTCTCTCTCTCCCCTAGAAATCTCTCTCTTCCCCCGCAATCTCACTTACCCCCCCCAGCAATCTCCCCGCCGTGCTCCCAGAACCTACCCCCACACAACCCTTCCCGCCCACCAAGCCCTGATCTTTGCTTGTACGGGACCATCCTCAGTGTTCTCTTGCTCCTGCCTTGTAACGCATGATTTTCACCTGGCAGTGCTCAGCCTTTCAATCTGGCTTGCTGTCAGGAATGAAACGGAGTAAAACAATTGTAATGAGGTCCTGCTGTTAAATTCGGCATGACATCCGCATTCCCAGAATTTCTGGGTTTCCCGGCACTGAAAGGCCCCCCCACACCCACTCCCACCCCACAAATCTCGGGTCTTCAGTGTCTGGGCCCTGAGCAGAAATATCCCCTTCTGTGTCTCTCAGTAAAGAGGCTCCTGCCCTGTATAAACTGAGTAACTACCCTCTTGTTGTGAGGAACAGTTTCTCCACCCAGCCCCTGAGTCTCCCCCTGTGGGTGTCCCTCACTCCCCCACCGGTGATGGTCCTCTCCCTGCTGCTCAGAGGGCAGAATCCCCCAGCGTTACACAGGGCCACAACATGCTCTGCTCCCTAGCCCTATGCCATGGAGTGCCAGTTCTCACAGGTGCCCACACAGTGAATTACTGAGCTCTACAGTGCCCTCCCCAGGATGGGCTGAGTGTGGGTGAGGGGCAGTCACCCTGGGCCACTCTCACACCCCTCCCAGTGCCCACCCTGCTCTCTCAGACAGGCTGTAAGAGAAAGGGGAGGGAGCAAATCTGACTGACAAAAAACACCCAGACCCAGGACAGCAAGAAAACACTGGACTAAATCAGAACTGTCTGCAATCAGTTCCAATTAATGTTGGTCATTAACAGGAAAACTCTCCCTCACTCTATTTAATATCGGGAATTGTGTCACTCACCTTAAGTGCAGCTTGTGCCTGATCCAGGCTCATCAGTGTGTGGGATTTATGTTTCCCTGTTATACACGAACCACATGCACACTTTGCATCATCTTTACAGTATAACTCTAGGACTTTCTTACGGTCACAGCACTTCGTGCCTGTAACATCAGTCACAGGCTCGATTAGGGTATGGTCTTTGTAGGCCTCTTTCAGTAAATGTGGTTTTAAATGAAGAGAGCAAAATGAAGCTAAACAACTGAGACAGGTCTTCACAGCTGAGGTTGGATTCTCATCACAGTATTCGCACATGACACGGGCTGAATCAGCAGGAGGCTGTGAGCGGTTGTATTTTTCCACTATATTACACAGCATGACGTTTCTCTCCAGACTGGGCCTGGGGTTGTATTTCCAGCGACACTGAGGACACTCAAACCCTCCTGGGTCTGCTGTCTGGGCCCAAACTCCCTCAATACATTTCAAACAGAAACTGTGCTGACAGGGCAATGCCACAGGGTCCTGGTACATGTGGAGACACACAGCACAGATTACTTCAGCCTCGATAGCTCCGAGCTCCATTGATACAGCACCTGAAGAATTGTCACACAGCGCTGGAGAAGGCGAGGAACCAGAGTAAGAAGTGAAATTCTTATAAACACTCGGTGCAGGGAGTGACAACGTTGGTTTCACTTTCATGACTCACTTTGGCTGAAGATTAACCCTTTCAGGCCTGCAGTAGCAGTTCAGAACCAAAATCAGCAAAACAAGATTTCAATTTTACAATTTGAACCAAAATATAGCAAGCTGGGCTCAGTAAACACACACCCAAAACTAATCAGCTCAGACCAGACCCGAAATAGTTTAACAAACAAATTAAAACTGATATAAAGAGGAAAAATAACCTTTACAAACCCTGCAGCAAGGAAGGGGAAGGAGCTTTCTGGGAGGAATAGAAAAATATACAGAAAAAGTTAAACGTTCATCAGAGGGGCAAAGAGAGATGAAAAAAGCAAAGCAGCAGAAGCTACAAGTCTCAGTAAATTCAACACGAAACATGTCCAACCAACGCAGAGCTGCAACAACAAAGACAAAATAATGTTGGAATAAAAATCCAAAACAGGAGAATCCAGTCAGACGAAGTCAGGATCAAACTGTACAGGATCTGGTCAGTCCCACCTCGAGTACAGTGTCCAGTTCTGGTCAGTCCCACCTCGAGTACTGTGTCCAGTTCTGGTCAGTCCCACCTCGAGTACTGTGTCCAGTTTTTCACCGTTTAGGAAATACTCTGCCTTTCTACCAAAGTGGATCCTCGAGGTGGGTCTGACCAGAACGCGACACAGTACTCGAGGTGGGACTGACCAGAACTGGACACAGTACTCGAGGTGGGTCTGACCAGAACTGGACACAGTACTCAAGGTGGGACTGACCAGAACTGGACACAGTACTCGAGGTGGGACTGACCAGAACTGGACACAGTACTCGAGGTGGGACTGACCAGAACTGGACACAGTACTCGAGGTGGGACTGACCAGAACTGCACACAGTACTCAAGGTGGGACTGACCAGAACTGGACACAGTACTCGAGGTGGGTCTGACCAGAACTGGACACAGTACTTGAGGTGGGACTGACCAGAACTGGACACAGTACTCCTGGTGGGACTGACCAGAACTGGACACAGTACTCGAGGTGGGTCTGACCAGAACTGGACACAGTACTCGAGGTGGGACTGACCAGAACTGGACACAGTACTCGAGGTAGGACTGACCAGAACTGGACACAGTACTGTAGGTGGGACTGACCAGAACTGGACACAGTACTCGAGGTGGGTCTGACCAGAACTGGACACATTACTCGAGGTGGGACTGACCAGAACTGGACACAGTACTCGAGGTAGGACTGACCAGAACTGGACACAGTACTCGAGGTGCATCTGACCAAAACTGGACATAGTGCTTGAGGTTAGTCTGACCAATTTGGCACACTGGATCCAAAATTGGCTTAGTGGCAGGAGGCCGAGGGTAATGGTCGAAGGTTGTTTTTGTGACTGGAAGCCTGTGTCCAGTGGTGTACCACAGGGATCGGTGCTGGGTCCTTTGCTGTTTGTAGTGTACATTAATGATTTAGATATGAATGTAGGAGGTATGATCAGTAAGTTCGCAGATGACACGAAATTTGGTGGAGTGGTAAATAGCGAGGATGGAAGCCTCAGGCTACAGGACAATATAGACGGGTTGGTCAGATGGGCAGAACAGTGGCAAATGGAATTTAACCCTGAAAAGTGTGAGGTGATGCATTTTGGGAGGACTAACAAGGCAAGGGAATACACAATGAATGGTAGGACCCTAGGAAGGACAGAGGATCAGAGGGACCTTGGTGTGCATGTACATATATCCCTGAAGGCAGCAGGATATGTAGATAAGGTGGTTAAAAAGGCTTATGGGATACTTGCCTTCATTAGCCGTGGCATAGAATATAAGAGCAGGGAGGTTATGATGGAGCTGTACAAAACACTAGTTAGGCTACAGCTGGAATACTGTGTGCAGTTCTGCTCGCCATACTATAGGAAGGATGTGATTGCATTGGAGAGTGTGCAGAGGAGATTCACCAGGATGTTACCTGGGCTGGAGCACTTCAGCTATGAAGAGAGACTGGACAGGCTGGGGTTGTTTTCCTTAGAGCAGAGAAGGCTGACGGGGGACCTGATTGAGGTGTACAAAATTATGAGGGGCATTGATAGGGTAGATAGAAAGGAACTTTTCCCCTTAGTAGAGGGGTCAATAACCAGGTGGCATAGTTTCAAGGTAAGGGGCAGAAGGTTTAGAGGGAATTTGAGGAAAAACTTTTTCACCCAGAGGGTGGTTAGAATTTAGAACTCACTGCCTGAAAGGGTGGTAGAGGCAGGAACCCTCACAACATTCAAGAAGCATTTAGATGAGCACTTGAAACACCATAGCATACAAGGCTACGGACCAAGTGCTGGAAAATGGGATTAGAATAGATAGGGCTTGATGGCCGGCGCAGACATGATGGGCCGAAGGGCCTCTTTCTGTGCTGTATAACTCTATGACTCTATGACCAGAACTGGACTCAATATTGTGTCCAATTCTGGTCAGACCCAACTCGAATATTGTGGCCAGTTCTGGTCTTAGGAATATTGTATAAGAGCATTCGAATATGACACCATTTTGGTTGAAACTTTTCTGTTTATTGTGTGACAACAAGTCTTAACAGAGGAGTAATTTACACAATGTTTGAGCAACAGCTGCTGGACCAGGAATGGCATCACCCCGTTCTCTCCTCGGGTAGAGGGCAGTAACTGCACGGATCGTTCCACGTCCTATTCCTCAACATCCCAAAACTGTCTAAAGCCCCATTCTTATAGAGTCTTGTCACGGAAACTCAATTTGTTCTTCACAGCTGCCTGTCTCTTATCTCTTGTTCCAGGCAGTGGAATGTGTCGGCCTCCCTTATCAGTTTCCACACTCCCTCAGTTCCTGCTCCTCATCCCTGAAACACACTGCTGTATAAACACGTTTTTAGAAGCATCCTTTGTTAGCTACATCCCTCTGCCTTACGGGTAGTTTTAACTTGACCATTTCTGTCTTCATAGCTGTTTATGTGTTAATGTTTAATCTATTTTCTGTAAGTGTGAGCTGGTTATCTGTATTCGAATGCTCAACCCAAAAGTGAGTGGTTTATATGTTTTATATGTTTAAAAATACCTAATCTAAACATAAATTTTATACATTAGAAAAATTACATGTAAAAGGTTTAATCTTACAATAGGAACAGGAGTCGGCCATTCAGCCCTCGAGCTTGTTCCGTCATTCAGTTAGATCGTGGCTGATCTGTATCTTAACTCCATCTGCCCGCCTTGGTTCCATATCCCTTAATAATCTTGCCTAACAAAGGTCTATCAATCTCAGTTTTGACATTTTCAATTGACCCCCACCCTCAGCAGCTTTTTGGGGAGAGAGTTCCAGATTTCCACTACCCTTTGTGTGAAGAAGTGCTTCCTGACTTCACCTCTGAACGGCCGAGATCTAATTTTAAGGTTATGCCCCCTGGATTCCCCCACCCGAGGTAATAGTTTCTCCATCTACCCTATTGAATCACTGGTTGCCCTCTGATAACTTGTCCTCAGTGGCTGTTCTTCATGTCAGTCTAGCCAGTGAGCGTTGATAGACTATTCGGGCTGAATTTTGATACTGGGGCGGGCTAGGGTCGTGTAATCCGCATTTTGTGTTAGCCATCCGTTTCTAAATCGATGTGGGAGAATGATGGCATTTTAACCTAATTGGCCAATTTAGTTCCAACGTGTGGGAACCCATGGCCAGTGAGTTTTTCCAGTCTGAAAGTCGCCTCCGATGACGTCATCATTGCTGCTGCATTTAAGGTCTGCAACAAGCCTTGCTTCTTCTGCAGACTGACAAGCTTTTTCCCTTGCATGTTAGAGGCTCCCGCAGGAAGAATGGCCAGCCAGAGACCTAGGTTTGCACCCCGCTTTGATTACGTTGCCCTGCAGGCTTTAGTAGAGGGAGCAAGAGCAAACAGAGAGGTGCTCATCCCTTCTTCAGGGAGGGAGAAGCCTCCCCAGCAAACCAAGGCTGTGTGGATCCAGGTGGCAGAGGAGGTCAACTCTTTGTCAATAACCCGCAGAACCTGGCTTCAGTGCAGGAAGAGGCTTCATGACCTTCTGCGCACTGGAAAAGTGAGTATGAATTTCCCATCACCCTCAATCTGATCCCCATTGCCTCTCCTCACCAGCACTCATCTTTAGCAATCTCTTCCTCCACATCCCACTTGACACTAACATCCATGCACCCTTACCCATTCCCTCTCTCTCTATGGTCACATTCACCTAACTATTCGACTATGCAGCCCTCACACTCCCTATCACTGTGATGCAATTACAACTTACAACACACAGGGAGGGCCCTTGGTCTTGCCACCTCACTCCATCTTTGTCTCCTTCTAAGCATCTATGCTATGGATTCTCTACACTCACTCCTTCATTCTCACTCAAACTCCACTTGTCTCCCTCATTGCAGGAAAAGAGAGCTCACAATAAGTGGGAAAGAGCGAGGACAGGAGGAGGGCCACCCTCAGTAGCGCAGCTCACCACCTAGGAGGAGGCGGTCCTGGAGATGGTGGGAGTGGAGGAAGATTCCCAAGTGGGGGACAGACAGATGGGCGCATCACAGCAAGCTGGTGACAGAATAGTTTTCCATCTCTCTCAATGACAGTGCATGAGTTGCTGATAATGATTCTGAAGCTCTAACAGATGGACTTATGATCATCTGCAATATACAATGTGCATGTAACCTTGGCCTCACATCTCTGACTCTTTCCTTTACTCCCCCCCAGGACCATCGCAAGCACCCGTCCCCACTATCCAGGAGGAAGAGCATGAGCCTCAAGACTCCTCAGAGGAAGCTGCAACCTCTGAGGGCGCAGCATCAGCAGGAATCAGCGCACCCAGCATCAGCGCAGACACTCACACCTCGGAGGGAACATCGCGAGATAGAGTAGTGTTGTCACCTGGTGTATCACAGCTCACAAGTGAGCATCAGCAGATAGTGGAGACAGGGACAGCAGTGGAGAGTCCTAGTCAGAGGGCGCAGGACTCTCCCAGCTCAGCTCAGCTGCATGTCGACCCTCTGCCTCTGGGTCCATCCATAAGATCAGCGGTGCTGGAACTCCAGGAACAGATGCAGGAGTCTCTGGCAGGTTTTGTCTCCAGGGTCGCTGCAAGTGTGGAGCGAATGGAGGAGTCCATTGCGAACATGAGCAGAGCCTTTGTGGAGTCATTGGCGCATGAATGCATCACCACGGAAAGGATGGCAACCTCCGTGGAAAGGATGGCTACAGTAGAGGAGAGGATGGCTACGGCCATGAAGGAGCTAAGTCGCCAGAGTGTAGAAAACATGGTCATTGTTCAGAATAGACTGGCATCTCTTGAGGAGCGATGGTCAGCTACTGAGCATAGAAACCAGACGTTCATGGAAGTCCTCTGGAGTAGGAATTCCAGTGTAGAAACGGGTCCTCATGGCCCCCCTGAAGTGCAGCAAGGTGCTGTCAAGCCACTTGCTAGCTCTGAAGTGGGGCTGACCCATGAGAGGGATGTTGGTGGCAGACAACAAGGAAGTGGGGGCTCCTCTCCAAGCGCTGAAACAACCATGCCACTGCAAAGCCCTCGGTCAGAGCCCCACCAGAGTCCTCACCCAACTGAGATGGGCGTCTTATCCCCTGCACAGCCGCAGGAGCAGCAGACTGTTGGCGAGCCCTCACAGGTTCGCAACCCCAGAGGACGCCCGCCAAAGGTGTCGAGACAGGAGCAGCAAGAAAGTGAGCAAGGGGCCTCCACATCTGCTGAAGCCACAGGGGAAGCACCACGTAGGAGCACGCGTAAGAGAAAGATAGTGCACAAATAGTCACAAGGGTAGTCACTTGGGTGAATTTTGATGTTTTATGTTAAAAAGCCATCAGATGATTACTGTAAATAAAAAAATCTGATGGCTACTGCTGTAGTTGTGGCGTGTGTCATTTCGCGAATGGGGCTTCCACATTGAGGGCTTAGGATTACTTGCAATTGTCAGTATGGTGTTCAAATTGCTCGGAATCTGCTGGTTCTTGGCCATTGCCGATGCTCAGGTAAGAAGCTGCGAGGCAAAAGTGCTTGATTGGCTAGGCTAAGCAAATCTGGCCAAGTTGAGTGCGTTCCTTGCATCCCGGGCAGCAATGTTCTCGCGTACTGCAGCCGCTGGTTGATGGGCCTCTGCAAGATATTTGTTTTCGCCCTCCTCCTCCTCCTCCTCATCTGAGGAGGATATGTGATGAGCCACTTGGTCCTCAGGAATCTGCAAGCCACGACGCTGTGCCATGTTGTGAAGTGCACAGCAAACCACGACGATTCTGGAGACCCTGGCTGCTGAGTACTACAGGGCTCCACCTGATCTATCCAGGCATCTGAAGCGCATCTTCAGCAAACCGATGGTTTGCTCGATTATGGCTCTGGTGGACATGTGGTTGGAGTTGTAGCTCTCCTCAGCTTCGTTAGATGGGCTCCTCAACGGCATCATTAGCCATGTCTTCAGGGGATAGCCCTTGTCTCCAAGTAGCCATCCATTAAGTTGGTCTGGAGGACTGAATAGCGGAGGCACACTAGACTGGCGCAGTATGAAGGAGTCATGGCAACTGCCAGGGTACTTTGCAGAAACATGCAAAATTTCCTTCTTGTGGTCACACACCAGCTGAACGTTAAGGGAGTGGAAGCCCTTGCGGTTGACAAAAATACCTGGATTGCGATGGGGTACCTTAAGGGCCACATGTGTGCAGTCAACGACGCCCTGCACCCTTGGAAAGCCTGCCAGATTAGCTAATCCAACCGCACGCACCGTGACACTTGCTTGATCCTTGGTGAAATGGATGTGAGTGTGCGCGATGGCAAAGAGGGCATCGGTTACCTGCGTGATGCAAGTGTGTGCGGCCGCCTGGGAGATGCCGCTGATGTCTGCTGCTGATCCCTGGAATGACCTTGAGGCAAAAAAGTTGAGTGCAGTGGTGACTTTGACGGCCACTGGTAAGGGTTGTCCACCTGGTCCTCTGGGCTCCAGGTCTTGTTGCAGCATTGCGCAGATGTCACCCACTACCTCTCGTGAAAGTCGGAGCCGCCTTTGGCACTGCTGCTCAGACATGTTGAGGTAGCTGACCCTGTGTCTGTAGACCCTGTTTGGGGGGTATCTCCTGCGCTGACAGGCTTCCATGCGTTGGCCCCTTCTGGCCTGTGCAGCTTCAGGTGGGTGAGCAGCAGCTTGGCGCTCCTGTTGTTGCTGCTGCTGTTGGTGCTGCTGTTGTTCATGGTTCTGCTGGTGCCGCGGCTGGTCTTCGACCTCACCTGATGTCAAGAAGGGAAGGAAATAAATGGCTCCCATGCTTCTGGTATATACCTCAGTTGAGGAAGCGCTCAGTCAAGGTGGCGAGAGGGGTTTCCCAGGAGGTCACACTGGAGATGGGTGTCAGGCTCCAAACTTCCACAGCTGTGGTTATGCCTTCTAAAAGTTCCCCCAGACCTGTGACAACAAAGTCCTGCCACCTGCAAATGATGGCTGATTAAATCTCCTATTTAATGGTTGAGCTGCAGCTGATAGTCAGCAATCCAATTGTGCTACCGCCAGGTTTCACCGTCGTGTTTCAGAACAGGCGTGCTTCACATGGGAAAAGGGTTAAAATCACAAAGGCCTATCAAAATGGCATTATAGAGGCAATTTAGTGCTTGTTAAGGGCCTTAACGGCCTATCCCGCCTCTTGGAGGCAGGACGGAGACAGGACCAGTAGACACGATTTAATGAAAATTGCGTGGAGGCGGGGTTGGGCCCACCCGTTTTTGCAATTTTAACCACCCACACACCTCCAATCCCGCCTCAACGGCCCGATGAAAATCCAGCCCTTCGACTCTCAGGGGCATCACAGATAAATTGAAGTGCCTCCCGATCCGCTTGTACTACAAGGTGGAGAGCATTCTTGTGTGGGTATCCAGATATAAATATTTCCCTCCAGCTGTCCAAGACAAAATTTATCCCTCAACCAACATCACTAAAACAGATTATCTGCTCATTATCACATTGATGTTTGTGGAGCTTGCTGTGCAGAAATAGGCAGCCGTGTTTCCTTCATTACAACAGTGACTACACTTCAAAAAGTATTTCATCGGCAGTGAGGCACTTTGGGACGTCCTGTGGCCATGAAAGGTACGATAGAAATGCCAGTTCTTTCTTTGGTTATAGCGACAGCTTAAGTTACACAGCCCACATAACTCCTTGTTTTCACATGTCAGGGGCTTGTAATTAGGGGTGTTCCTGAGTTCTCAGCCTTTTGAGGCTCTGTCTGCTTTTTTGAAGTTGCTGGTCAGCTTTTCCTGGTCTTCTTGGTTGCCGTGAAGGTATTTCTGAGCTTAAAATGAATGGAAAATCTTTCAGATGAACGGTCATCTGAACAATCCTTCCACCTTTTTTTTATTCGTTCCTGGGATGTGGGCTTAGCTGGCAAGGCCAACATCTATTGCCCATCCCCAGTTGCCCTTGAGAAGGTGGTGGTGAACCACCTTCTTGAACCGCTGCAGTCCGTGAGGTGAAGGTGCTCCCACAGTGCTGTTAGGGAGGGAGTTCCATGATTTTGACCCAGCGACGATAAAGGAACGGCGATATATTTCCAAGTCAGGATGGTGTGTAACTTGGCGGGGAACTTGGAGGTGATGGTGTTCCCATACGCCTGCTGCCCTTGTCCCTCTAGGTAGTAGAGGTCACGGGTTTGGGAGGTGCTGTCGAAGAAGCCTTGGCGAGTTGCTGCAGTGCATCTTGTAGATGGTGCACACTGCAGCCAGGGAGTTAATGGACCAGAAATTTGGCTTTCCGGCTTCCTGCGGGTGCAAGCATCGCGTGCGTACTTGCCTACCGCGCCTGCCGTTGTGCTTTGGGCCCACGAGGACTTCGGCTCCTGGGCCTCCTGCAGCTGCCAGCGCACAGTGCTTGCGTATCCCAGGGGCGCAGTTAGTTCAAAGCGTCCCCTGGGATCACGTGGGCCATGGAGAGCCAATCCTAACAGGGCATTTTCATTCATAGATTTGACAGGAAGACCTGTCAAATCTATGAATAGAGATCGGCCCCAAAACCACACTTAAACTTCAAATAAATTTAAAAAAAACATCACATTTTTTAAATAACTGTAAGTTACATAAATTAACTACTTTAAACAAAAATTTAAATTTTTGAAAAAATTAATTATACTTTTTAACGGTACTAAAAATATACTTACCTTTCTTTAAAGTATCTAAAAAAGATAAACCTGTTGAAAAAATGTTTAAATTGCAATTAATTAACCACTTACCTTGTTAAAAACAGGCCTTGTGCCTCCTTTTTAAAAGTGCAGCTTCTTCATACTTACCCTCCTGGAGAAACCTGAAAAAAAAACGAAGTTCGCTGCGTACGCGCAGCCTCTCCCGCGCACGCGTTCGACTTCTGAACCCCTCCCTTCAGGGGAACGGAAGTTCCGGTTTCCCACGCATGCACAGTGCATGCAGGAAACCGACACTTCAGGTGGCCTTATGGGTGAGTACACAGTGCGTACTCACCCGACAAGAGCCGAATTTCTGGCCCAATTAAGGTGGTGGGTGGGGTGCCAATCAAGTGGGCTGCTTTGTCCTGGATGGTGTTGAGATTCTTGAGTGTTGTTGAAGCTGCACTCATCCAGGCAAGTGGAGAGTATTCCATCACACTCCTGACTTGTGCCTTGTAGATGGTGGAAATGGTTTGGGGAGTCAGGAAGTAAGACACTCACCGCAGAATACTCAGCCTCCAACCTGCACTTGTAGCCACAATATATGTGGCTGGTCCAGTTAGATTTTTGGTCAATGGTGACCCCCCAGGATATTGATGGTGGGGGATTCGGTGATGGAATGCCGTTGAATGTCAAGGGGCAGTGGTTAGACTCTCTCTTTTTGGAGATAGTTATTGCCTGGCACTAGTATGGCGCAAATGTTACTTGCCACTTATCAGCCCAAGCCTTCAATTCGTCCAAGTTTTGCTGCAAGCTGGGATGTAATGGCCCGAAAATTAAACCTAATACGCGAGAGTACGCACTGTGTACTCTCGCGTATTAGGTCCCGAATTGCCGGTTTCCTGCATGCGCTGCGCATGCACGGGAAACCCGCACTTCGTGAATTGCAAAGGGGGCGGTTCCTAAGTGAACCGCGTGCGCGTTACAGGTTGTGCGCACACAGTGCACTTAGTTTTTTTTTCAAGTTTGAACGCGCAGGTAAGTGGTGAAGATTTTACACATAAAGAAAGCAGGCGTAGGACCCCCTTTTAACAAGGGAAGTAGTTAATTAAGTGTAATTTTAAATTTTTTTCAACAGGTTTATCTTTTTTAGAGACTTTAAATAAAGGTAAGTTTATTTTTATAACTTTTAAAAAGATTTTAAATTTTTTCAAAAATTTAATTTTTTGTTTAAAGTGGTTAATTTATTTAACTATACTTATTTTATTAATGTGATGGCTTTTTTTAAATTTAATTGAGGTTTAGCTGTTCTTTTGGGGGTTTGTAGTATTCATAGCTTTGACAGCCCTTGCTGTCAAAACTCTGAATGAAAGATGGTGTGCTGCCATTGGCTCTAACTGAATCACGTGATCCCAGAGCTCGCACGAACTAATTGCGCCTCTGGGATACGCAAGCACTGCACGGTTGCAACAGGGAGAGGCTCTGAAACTAAAGTTCGTGTGGGCCCCAAACAAAATGGTAGGCGCGGAGTGCGATATTGCGGGGAATCCTTACCCCCGCAGGAACCATCGATGCTTAATTTCTGGGTTTTCTGAGGAGTTGTGAATGGAACTGAAGACTGTGCAGTCATCAGCAAACATCCCCACTTCTGACCTTATGATGGAGGGACGGTCATTGATGAAGCAGCTGAAGATGGTTGCACCTAGGACACTGCCTTGAGGAACTCCTGCAGCGATGTCCTGGGGCTGAGATGATTGACCTCCAACAACTATATCCATCTTCCTTTATGCTAGGTATGAATCCTGCCAGTGGAGAGTTTTCCCCACGATTCCCAATTTTACTAGGGCTCTTTGATGCCACACTCGGTCAACTGCTGCCTTGATGTCAAGGGCAGTCATTCTCATCTCACCTCTGGAATTCAGATCTTTCCGATATTTTGTCCATGTTTGGACCAAGTCTGTAATGAGGTCTAGAGCTGAGTGGTCCTGCCGGAACACAAGCATCGATAATCAGGTTATTGGTGAGTAAGTGCTGCTTGATAGCACTGTCGACGACACCTTCCATCACTTTGTTGATGATTGTCAGTCCTGTCACAGCCGCCTATATAAATACAAGTTCTTTCTTGCTTTAGGCTGTAGGCAAGCACTGGCTGGAGAATCAGGGCCACAATGTTACAACACTCTCTCTGACCCACGCTCATGTTTAGCTCCGTTTGGTTTTGTCAGTGAAGCTCCTGAAATTATCTCTTTGATGGAATCGCGCTGAACTGGGGAATGAAAATGATTCACTTAAACACACTTAAAAGGACGGACGCACATGCTGCCACGAAACTGCATCGGGCGAATTTCCGTTGCACGCACAGTTCCAGTTTCATCCGGTGATGTCATCTTCAGGGTCTTCTAATCCGCGTATGTTCCTGTGATTGTCGAAGTGAATAAACCTCAGCAGCGTAAGGGTGGCGGTGTTGCATTGCAGAAGTTCCGGAAAGAGTAATGGTCAAAAGCAGACCGAGACCGGCCTGCGAGTGATGCGACAATGGGAGCAGCGATCCACCCAAACCCCACCACCTCCACAATCAGTCAGCGAGATGCGAGGATGTGCTACTGCACCAGTGTGTGTGGGAAGGATGAAGATTGAGGTGAGGGGGCGTTGTGTGGGGAGGGTTTACTCTGGGGACAGGGGGTATTTCAATGGGCGGTTCCGCCCTGGAGAATCCGGGGGTTGGGTTGCTGTGTGTTGCGCCTCCCACCACCAGAGGCTGGTATTGGTATTGATGATCCGAGGTGAACAGACCCAGAGCGAGCAGCTCCCTCCCGGAGGGGCAAAGGGCGGTGGAGGACAGAATGGCACTGATCTCGCTCGGTGCATCACAACAATCACATCGGCAAGTCATGGAACACTAACCCAATCCACCCTCTCCACCCACAGCAAGTCAGTGAACACTAACCCATTCCACCCTCTCCACCCACAGAAAGTCAGTGAAAACTAACCCATTCCACCCTCTCCACCCACAGCAACTCAGTGAAAACAAACCCATTCCACCCTCTCCACCTGGAGCAAGTCAGTGAACACTAACCCATTCCACCCTCTCCACCTGGAGCAAGTCAGTGAACACTAACCCATTCCACCCTCTCCACCCACAGCAAGTCAGTGAACACTAATCCATTCCACCCTCTTCACCCACAGCAAGTCAGTGAACACTAAGCCAGTCCGCCCTCTCCACCAACAGCAAGTCAGTGAACATTAACCCATTCCACCATCTCCAAACACAGCAAGTCAGTGAACAATAATCTCCACCTGGAGCAAGTCAGTGAATACTAATCCATTCCACCCTCTCCACCCACAGCAAGTCAGTGAATACTAATCCATTCCACCCTCTCCACCCACAGCAAGTCAGTGAACACTAACCCATTCCACCATCTCCACCCACAGCAAGTCAGTGAACACTAACCCATTCCACCCTCTCCACATACAGCAAGTCAGTGAACACTAACCCATTCCACCCTCTCCAACCACAGCAAGTCAGTGAACACTATTCCATTCCACTCTCTCCATCTGGAGCAAGTCAGTGAACACTAACCCATCCCACCCTCTCCACCCACAGTAAGGCAGTGAACACGAACCCATTCCACCCTCTCCACCCACAGCAAGTCAGTGAACACTAACCCATTCCACCCTCTCCACCCACAGCAAGTCAGTGAACACTAACCCATTTCACCCTCTCCACCCACAGCAAGTCAGTGAACACTAACACATTCCACCCTCTCC
This sequence comes from Squalus acanthias, assembly GCA_030390025.1. Lineage (NCBI taxonomy): Eukaryota > Metazoa > Chordata > Chondrichthyes > Squaliformes > Squalidae > Squalus > Squalus acanthias. The sequence goes on along the minus strand of JASTWF010000534.1, from coordinate 130,740 downwards.
ACCTGGAGCAAGTCAGTGAATACTAATCCATTCCACCCTCTCCACCCACAGCAAGTCAGTGAACACTAACCCATTCCACCATCTCCACCCACAGCAAGTCAGTGAACACTAACCCATTCCACCCTCTCCACATACAGCAAGTCAGTGAACACTAACCCATTCCACCCTCTCCAACCACAGCAAGTCTGTGAACACTAACCCATTCCAAACTCTCCACCCACAGCAAGTCAGTGAACACTAAGCCATTCCACACGTCTCCACCTGGAGCAAGTCAGTGAACACTAACCCATTCCACCCTCTCCACCCACAGCAAGTCTGTGAACACTAACCCATTCCAATCTCTCCACCCACAGCAAGTCAGTGAACACTAACCCAATCCACACTCTCCATCGACAGCAAGTCCGTGAACACAAACCCATTCCAAACTCTCCACCCACATCAAGTCAGTGAACACTAATCTATTCCACCCTCTCCACCCACAGCAAGTCAGTGAACACAAAACCATTTCACTCTTTCCACCCAGTGTAAGTGAGTGAACACTAACCCATTCCACCATCTCCACCCACAGCAAGTCAGTGAACACAAAACCAATTCACCCTCTCCACTAACAGCAAGTCAGTGAACACTAACCCATTCCACCCTCTGCAGCTGGAGCAAGTCTATTAACACTAACCCATTCCACCCTCTCCATCCACTGCAAGTCAGTGAACACTAACCCATTCTAACCTCTCCACCCACAACAAGTCAGTGAACACTAACCAATTCCACCCTCTCCACCTGGAGATACTCTATTAATACTAACCTATTCTACCCTCTCCACCCGGAGCAAGTCAGTGAACACTAACCCATTCGACCTCTCCACCCACAGCAAGTCAGTGAATACTAACCCATTCCACCCACTCCACCCACAGCAAGTTAGTGAACACTAACCCAATCCTCCCTCTCCACTCATTGCAAGTAAGTGAACACTAACCCATTCCACCCTCTCCATGTGGAGCAAGTCAGTGAAAACTAACCCATTCCACCCTCTCCACCCACAGTATGGCAGTGAACACTAACCCATTCCACCCTCTCCACCCACAGCAAGTCAGTGAACACTAACCCATTCCACCCTCTCCACTTGGAGCAAGTCAGTGAACACTAACCCATTCCACCCTCTCCATCTGGAGCAAGTCAGTGAACACTAACCCATTCCACCTCTAATCCACAGCATGTCAGTGAACAATAACCCATTCCACCCTCTCCAACCACAGCAAGTCAGTGAACATTAACCCATTCCACCATCTCCACCAACAGCAAGTCAGTGAACAATAACCCATTCCAACATCTCCACCCACAGCAAGTCAGTGAACACTAAACCATTCCACCCTCTCCACTCACAGCAAGTCAGTGAACACTAACCCATTCCACCATCTCCAACCACAGCAAGTCAGTGAACAATAACCCATTCCACCCTCTCCACATACAGCATGTCAGTGAACACTAACCCATTCCACCCTCTCCACCTGGAGCAAGTCTGTGAACACTAACCCATTCCAAACTCACCACCAACAGCAAGTCAGTGAACACTAAACTATTCCACCCTCTCCACCCACAGCAAGTCTGTGAACACAAAACCATTTCACTCTTTCCACCCAGTGCAAGTCAGTGAAAACTAACCCATTCCACCCTCTCCACTTGGAGCAAGTCAGTGAACACTAACCCATTCCACCATCAACCACCCACAGCAAGTCAGTGAACACTAACCCATTCCACCCTTTCCACCAACTGCAAGTCAGTGAACACTAACCCATTCCACCCTCTCCACCCAGTGTAAGTCAGTGAACACTAACCCATTCCACCCTCTCCACCCACAGCAAGTCAGAGAACACTAAGCCATTCCACTCTCTCCACCTGGAGCAAGTCTATGAACACTAACCCATTCCACCCTCCCCACCCACAGCAAGTCAGTGAACACTATCCCATTCCACCCTCTCCACCTGGAGCAAGTCTATGAACACTAACCTATTCTACCCTCTCCACCCGGAGCAAGTCAGTGAACACTAACCCATTCGACCCGCTCCACACACAGCAAGTCAGTGAACACAAAACCATTTCACCCTCTCCACCAACAGCAAGTCAGTGGACAAGAAACCATTCCACCCTCTCCACATACAGCATGTCAGTGAACACTAACCCATTCCACACTCTCCACGTGGAGCAAGTCCGTGAACACTAACCCATTCCAAACTCTCCACCAACAGCAAGTCAGTGAACACTAACCTATTCCACCCTCTCCACCCACAGCAAGTCTGTGAACACAAAACCATTTCACTCTTTCCACCCAGTGCAAGTCAGTGAACACTAACCCATTCCACCCTCTCCACTTGGAGCAAGTCAGTGAACACTGACCCATTCCACCATCAACCACCCACAGCAAGTCAATGAACACTAACCCATTCCACCCTTTCCACCAACAGCAAGTCAGTGAACACTAAACCATTCCACCCTCTCCACTCAGTGTAAGTCAGTGAACACTAACCCATTCCACCCTCTCCACCAACAGCAAGTCAGAGAACACTAAGCCATTCCACTCTCTCCACCTGGAGCAAGTCTATGAACACTAACCCATTCCACCCTCCCCACCCACAGCAAGTCAGTGAACACTAACCCATTCCACCCTCTCCACCTGGAGCAAGTCTATGAAAACTAACCTATTCTACCCTCTCCACCCGTAGCAAGTCAGTGAACACTAACCCATTCCACCCTCTCCACATACAGCAAGTCAGTGAACACTAACCCATTCCACCCTCTCCAACCACAGCAAGTCTGTGAACACTAACCCATTCCAAACTCTCCACACACAGCAAGTCAGTGAACACTAAGCCATTCCACACCTCTCCACCTGGAGCAAGTCAGTGAACACTAACCCATTCCACCCTCTCCACCCACAGCAAGTCTGTGAACACTAACCCATTCCAAACTCTCCACCCACAGCAAGTCAGTGAACACAAACCCAATCCACACTCTCCATCGACAGCAAGTCCGTGAACACAAACCCATTCCAAACTCTCCACCCACATCAAGTCAGTGAACACTAACCTATTCCACCCTCTCCACCCACAGCAAGTCAGTGAACACAAAACCATTTCACTCTTTCCACCCAGTGTAAGTGAGTGAATACTAACCCATTCCACCATCTCCACCCACAGCAAGTCAGTGAACACAAAACCAATTCACCCTCTCCAACCACAGCAAGTCAGTGAACACTAACCCATTCCACCCTCTCCACCTGGAGATACTCTATTAACACTAACCTATTCTACACTCTCCACCCGGAGCCCGTCAGTGAACATTAACCCATTCGACCCTCTCCACCCACAGCAAGTCAGTGAACAGTAACCCAATCCACACTCTCCATCGACAGCAAGTCCGTGAACACAAACCCATTCCAAACTCTCCACCCACATCAAGTCAGTGAACACTAACCTATTCCACCCTCTCCACCCACAGCAAGTCAGTGAACACAAAACCAATTCACCCACTCCACTAACAGCAAGTCAGTGAACACTAACCCATTCCACCATCTCCACCTGGAGCAAGTCTATGAACACTAACCCATTCCACCCTCTCCACCCACAACAAGTCAGTGAACACTAACCCATTCCAACCTCTCCACCCACAACAAGTCAGTGAACACTAAACCATTCCACCCTCTCCACCTGGAGATACTCTATGAACACTAACCTATTCTACCCTCTCCACCCGGAGCAAGTCAGTGAGCACTAACCCATTCGACCCTCTCCACCCACAGCAAGTCAGTGAATACTAACCCATTCCACCCACTCCAAACACAGCAAGTCAGTGAACACTAATCCAATCCACCCTCTCCACTCATTGCAAGTAAGTGAACACTAACCCATTCCACCCTCTCCATCTGGAGCAAGTCAGTGAAAACTAACCCATTCCACCCTCTCCACCCACAGTAAGGCAGTGAACACTAACCCATTCCACCCTCTCCACCCACAGCAAGTCAGTGAACACTAACCCATTCCACCCTCTCCACTTGGAGCAAGTCAGTGAACACTAACCCATTCCACCCTCTCCATCTGGAGCAAGTCAGTGAACACTAACCCATTCCACCCTCTCCATCTGGAGCAAGTCAGTGAACATTAACCCATTCCACCCTCTCCATCCACAGCATGTCAGTGAACACTAACCCATTCCACCATCTCCACCCACAGCAAGTCAGTGAACACTAACCCATTCCACCATCTCCACCCACAGCAAGTCAGTGAACACTAAACCATTCCACCCTCTCCACTCACAGCAAGTCAGTGAACACTAACCCATTCCACCATCTCCACCCACAGCAAGTCAGTGAACAATAACCCATTCCACCCTTTCCACATACAGCATGTCAGTGAACACTAACCCATTCCACCCTCTCCACCTGGAGCAAGTCTGTGAACACTAACCCATTCCAACTCTCCACCTACAGCAAGTCAGTGAACACAAACCTATTCCACCCTCTCCACCCACAGCAAGTCTGTGAACACAAAACCATTTCACTCTTTCCACCCAGTGCAAGTCAGTGAACACTAACCCATTCCACCCTCTCCACCCACAGCAAGTCAGTGAACACTATCACATTCCACCCTCTCCACCTGGAGCAAGTCTATGAACACTAACCTATTCTACCCTCTCCACCCGGAGCAAGTCAGTGAACACTAACCCATTCCACCCTCTCCACCCACAGCAAGTCAGTGAACACTAACCCATTCCACCCTCTCGACCCACAGCAAGTCAGTGAACACTAACCCATTCCACCCTCTCCACCCACAGCAAGTCAGTGAACACTCACCCATTTCACCCTCTCCACCCACAGCAAGTCAGTGAACACTCACCCATTTCACCCTCTCCACCCACAGCAAGTCAGTGAACACTAACCCATTCCACCCTCTCCACATACAGCAAGTCAGTGAACACTATGCCATTCCACCCTCTCCACCTGGAGCAAGTCAGTGAACACTAACCCATTCCACCCTCTCCACCCACAGCAAGTCTGTGAACACGAACCCATTCCAAACTCGCCACCCACAGCAAGTCAGTGAGCACTAACCCAATCCACACTCTCCATCCACAGCAAGTCCGTGAACACAAACCCATTCCAAACTCTCCACCCACATCAAGTCAGTGAACACTAACATATTCCACCCTCTCCACCCACAGCAATCCAGTGAACACAAAACCAATTCACCCTCTCCACTAACAGCAAGTCAGTGAACACTAACCCATTCCACCCTCTCCACCTGGAGCAAGTCTATGAACACTAACCCATTCCACCCTCTCCACCCACAACAAGTCAGTGAACACTAACCCATTCCAACCTCTCCACCCACAACAAGTCAGTGAACACTAAACCATTCCACCCTCTCCACCTGGAGATACTCTATGAACACTAACCTATTCTACCCTCTCCACCGGAGCAAGTCAGTGAACACTAACCCATTCCACCCTCTCCACCCACAGTAAGGCAGTGAACACTTACCCATTCCACCCTCTCCACCCACAGAAAGTAAGTGAACACTAACCCATTCCACCCTCTCCACTTGGAGCAAGTCAGTGATCACTAACCCATTCCACCCTCTCCATCTGGAGCAAGTCAGTGAACACTAACCCATTCCACCCTCTCCATCCACAGCATGTCAGCGAACAATAACCCATTCCACCCTCTCCACCCACAGCAAGTCAGTGAACACTAACCCATTCCTCCCTCTCCACCCACAGCAAGTCAGTGAACAATAACCCGTTCCACCATCTCCACCCACAGCAAATCAGTGAACACTAAACCATTCCACCCTCTCCACTCACAGCAAGTCAGTGAACACTAACCCATTCCACCATCTCCACCCACAGCAAGTCAGTGAACAATAACCCATTCCACCCTTTCCACATACAGCATGTCAGTGAACACTAACCCATTCCACCCTCTCCACCTGGAGCAAGTCTGTGAACACTAACCCATTCCAAACTCTCCACCAACAGCAAGTAAGTGAACACTAACGTATTCCACCCTCTCCACCCACAGCAAGTCTGTGAACACAAAACCATTTCACTCTTTCCACCCAGTGCAAGTCAGTGAACACTAACCCATTCCACCCTCTCCAAACACAGAATGTCAGAGAACACTAAGCCATTCCACTCTCTCCACCTGGAGCAAGTATATGAACACTAAACCATTCCACCCTCTCCACCCACAGCAAGTCAGTGAACACTATCCCATTCCACCCTCTCCACCTGGAGCAAGTCTATGAACACTAACCTATTCTACCCTCTCCACCCGGAGCAAGTCAGTGAACACTAACCCATTCCACCCGCTCCACACACAGCAAGTCAGTGAACACTAATCCAATCCACCCTCTCCACTCATTGCAAGTAAGTGAACACTAACCCATTCCACCCTCTCCATCTGGAGCAAGTCAGTGAAAACTAACCCATTCCACCCTCTCCACCCACAATAAGGCAGTGAACACTAACCCATTCCACCCTCTCCACCCACAGCAAGTCAGTGAACACTAACCCATTCCACCCTCTCCACTTGGAGCATGTCAGTGAACACTAACCCATTCCACCCTCTCCATCTGGAGCAAGTCAGTGAACACTAACCCATTCCACCCTCTCCATCCACAGCATGTCAGTGAACAATAATCCATTCCACCCTCTCCACCCACAGCAAGTCAGTGAACACTAAGCCATTCCACCATCTCCACCCACAGCAAGTCAGTGAACAATAAGCCATTCCACCATCTCCACCCACAGCAAGTCAGTGAACACTAAACCATTCCACCCTCACATTCACAGCAAGTCAGTGAACACTAACCCATTCCACCATCTCCACCCACAGCAAGTCAGTGAACAATAACCCATTCCACAATCTCCACCCACAGCAAGTCAGTGAACACTAAACCATTCCACCCTCTCCACTCACAGGAAGTCAGTGAACACTAACCTATCCCACCCTCTCCACCCACAGCAAGTCAGTGAACACTAACCCATTCCACCCACTCCACCCAAAGCAAGTCAGTGAACACTAACCCATTCCACCCTCTCCACCCACAGCAAGTCAGTGAACACTATTCCATTCCACCCTCTCCATCTGGAGCAAGTCAGTGAACACTAACCCATCCCACCCTCTCCACCCACAGTAAGGCAGTGAACACGAACCCATTCCACCCTCTCCACCCACAGCAAGTCAGTGAACACTAACCCATTCCACCCTCTCCACCCACAGCAAGTCAGTGAACACTAACCCATTTCACCCTCTCCACCCACAGCAAGTCAGTGAACACTAACACATTCCACCCTCTCCACCTGGAGCAAGTCAGTGAATACTAATCCATTCCACCCTCTCCACCCACAGCAAGTCAGTGAACACTAACCCATTCCACCATCTCCACCCACAGCAAGTCAGTGAACACTAACCCATTCCACCCTCTCCACATACAGCAAGTCAGTGAACACTAACCCATTCCACCCTCTCCAACCACAGCAAGTCTGTGAACACTAACCCATTCCAAACTCTCCACCCACAGCAAGTCAGTGAACACTAAGCCATTCCACACGTCTCCACCTGGAGCAAGTCAGTGAACACTAACCCATTCCACCCTCTCCACCCACAGCAAGTCTGTGAACACTAATCCATTCCAATCTCTCCACCCACAGCAAGTCAGTGAACACTAACCCAATCCACACTCTCCATCGACAGCAAGTCCGTGAACACAAACCCATTCCAAACTCTCCACCCACATCAAGTCAGTGAACACTAATCTATTCCACCCTCTCCACCCACAGCAAGTCAGTGAACACAAAACCATTTCACTCTTTCCACCCAGTGTAAGTGAGTGAACACTAACCCATTCCACCATCTCCACCCACAGCAAGTCAGTGAACACAAAACCAATTCACCCTCTCCACTAACAGCAAGTCAGTGAACACTAACCCATTCCACCCTCTGCAGCTGGAGCAAGTCTCTTAACACTAACCCATTCCACCCTCTCCATCCACTGCAAGTCAGTGAACACTAACCCATTCTAACCTCTCCACCCACAACAAGTCAGTGAACACTAACCAATTCCACCCTCTCCACCTGGAGATACTCTATTAATACTAACCTATTCTACCCTCTCCACCCGGAGCAAGTCAGTGAACACTAACCCATTCGACCTCTCCACCCACAGCAAGTCAGTGAATACTAACCCATTCCACCCACTCCACCCACAGCAAGTTAGTGAACACTAATCCAATCCACCCTCTCCACTCATTGCAAGTAAGTGAACACTAACCCATTCCACCCTCTCCATGTGGAGCAAGTCAGTGAAAACTAACCCATTCCACCCTCTCCACCCACAGTATGGCAGTGAACACTAACCCATTCCACCCTCTCCACCCACAGCAAGTCAGTGAATACAAACCCATTCCACCCTCTCCACATACAGCATGTCAGTGAACACTAACCCATTCCACCCTCTCCACCTGGAGCAAGTCTGTGAACACTAACCCATTCCAAACTCTCCACCAACAGCAAGTCAGTGAACACTAAACTATTCCACCCTCTCCACCCACAGCAAGTCTGTGAACACAAAACCATTTCACTCTTTCCACCCAGTGCAAGTCAGTGAAAACTAACCCATTCCACCCTCTCCACTTGGAGCAAGTCAGTGAACACTAACCCATTCCACCATCAACCACCCACAGCAAGTCAGTGAACACTAACCCATTCCACCCTTTCCACCAACTGCAAGTCACTGAACACTAACCCATTCCACCCTCTCCACCCAGTGTAAGTCAGTGAACACTAACCCATTCCACCCTCTCCACCCACAGCAAGTCAGAGAACACTAAGCCATTCCACTCTCTCCACCTGGAGCAAGTCTATGAACACTAACCCATTCCACCCTCCCCACCCACAGCAAGTCAGTGAACACTATCCCATTCCACCCTCTCCACCTGGAGCAAGTCTATGAACACTAACCTATTCTACCCTCTCCACCCGGAGCAAGTCAGTGAACACTAACCCATTCGACCCGCTCCACACACAGCAAGTCAGTGAACACAAAACCATTTCACCCTCTCCACCAACAGCAAGTCAGTGGACAAGAAACCATTCCACCCTCTCCACATACAGCATGTCAGTGAACACTAACCCATTCCACACTCTCCACGTGGAGCAAGTCCGTGAACACTAACCCATTCCAAACTCTCCACCAACAGCAAGTCAGTGAACACTAACCTATTCCACCCTCTCCACCCACAGCAAGTCTGTGAACACAAAACCATTTCACTCTTTCCACCCAGTGCAAGTCAGTGAACACTAACCCATTCCACCCTCTCCACTTGGAGCAAGTCAGTGAACACTGACCCATTCCACCATCAACCACCCACAGCAAGTCAATGAACACTAACCCATTCCACCCTTTCCACCAACAGCAAGTCAGTGAACACTAAACCATTCCACCCTCTCCACTCAGTGTAAGTCAGTGAACACTAACCCATTCCACCCTCTCCACCAACAGCAAGTCAGAGAACACTAAGCCATTCCACTCTCTCCACCTGGAGCAAGTCTATGAACACTAACCCATTCCACCCTCCCCACCCACAGCAAGTCAGTGAACACTAACCCATTCCACCCTCTCCACCTGGAGCAAGTCTATGAAAACTAACCTATTCTACCCTCTCCACCCGTAGCAAGTCAGTGAACACTAACTCATTCGACCCTCTCCACATACAGCAAGTCAGTGAACACTAACCCATTCCACCCTCTCCAACCACAGCAAGTCTGTGAACACTAACCCATTCCAAACTCTCCACCCACAGCAAGTCAGTGAACACTAACCCATTCCACACCTCTCCACCTGGAGCAAGTCAGTGAACACTAACCCATTCCACCCTCTCCACCCACAGCAAGTCTGTGAACACTAACCTATTCCACCCTCTCCACCCACAGCAAGTCAGTGAACACAAAACCATTTCACTCTTTCCACCCAGTGTAAGTGAGTGAATACTAACCCATTCCACCATCTCCACCCACAGCAAGTCAGTGAACACAAAACCAATTCACCCTCTCCAACCACAGCAAGTCAGTGAACACTAACCCATTCCACCCTCTCCACCTGGAGATACTCTATTAACACTAACCTATTCTACCCTCTCCACCCGGAGCAAGTCAGTGAACACTAACCCATTCGACCCTCTCCACCCACAGCAAGTCAGTGAACAGTAACCCAATCCACACTCTCCATCGACAGCAAGTCCGTGAACACAAACCCATTCCAAACTCTCCACCCACATCAAGTCAGTGAACACTAACCTATTCCACCCTCTCCACCCACAGCAAGTCAGTGAACACAAAACCAATTCACCCACTCCACTAACAGCAAGTCAGTGAACACTAACCCATTCCACCATCTCCACCTGGAGCAAGTCTATGAACACTAACCCATTCCACCCTCTCCACCCACAACAAGTCAGTGAACACTAACCCATTCCAACCTCTCCACCCACAACAAGTCAGTGAACACTAAACCATTCCACCCTCTCCACCTGGAGATACTCTATGAACACTAACCTATTCTACCCTCTCCACCCGGAGCAAGTCAGTGAACACTAACCCATTCGACCCTCTCCACCCACAGCAAGTCAGTGAATAATAACCCATTCCACCCACTCCAAACACAGCAAGTCAGTGAACACTAATCCAATCCACCCTCTCCACTCATTGCAAGTAAGTGAACACTAACCCATTCCACCCTCTCCATCTGGAGCAAGTCAGTGAAAACTAACCCATTCCACCCTCTCCACCCACAGTAAGGCAGTGAACACTAACCCATTCCACCCTCTCCACCCACAGCAAGTCAGTGAACACTAACCCATTCCACCCTCTCCACTTGGAGCAAGTCAGTGAACACTAACCCATTCCACCCTCTCCATCTGGAGCAAGTCAGTGAACACTAACCCATTCCACCCTCTCCATCTGGAGCAAGTCAGTGAACATTAACCCATTCCACCCTCTCCATCCACAGCATGTCAGTGAATACTAACCCATTCCACCCACTCCACCCACAGCAAGTTAGTGAACACTAATCCAATCCACCCTCTCCACTCATTGCAAGTAAGTGAACACTAACCCATTCCACCCTCTCCATGTGGAGCAAGTCAGTGAAAACTAACCCATTCCACCCTCTCCACCCACAGTATGGCAGTGAACACTAACCCATTCCACCCTCTCCACCCACAGCAAGTCAGTGAATACAAACCCATTCCACCCTCTCCACATACAGCATGTCAGTGAACACTAACCCATTCCACCCTCTCCACCTGGAGCAAGTCTGTGAACACTAACCCATTCCAAACTCTCCACCAACAGCAAGTCAGTGAACACTAAACTATTCCACCCTCTCCACCCACAGCAAGTCTGTGAACACAAAACCATTTCACTCTTTCCACCCAGTGCAAGTCAGTGAAAACTAACCCATTCCACCCTCTCCACTTGGAGCAAGTCAGTGAACACTAACCCATTCCACCATCAACCACCCACAGCAAGTCAGTGAACACTAACCCATTCCACCCTTTCCACCAACTGCAAGTCACTGAACACTAACCCATTCCACCCTCTCCACCCAGTGTAAGTCAGTGAACACTAACCCATTCCACCCTCTCCACCCACAGCAAGTCAGAGAACACTAAGCCATTCCACTCTCTCCACCTGGAGCAAGTCTATGAACACTAACCCATTCCACCCTCCCCACCCACAGCAAGTCAGTGAACACTATCCCATTCCACCCTCTCCACCTGGAGCAAGTCTATGAACACTAACCTATTCTACCCTCTCCACCCGGAGCAAGTCAGTGAACACTAACCCATTCGACCCGCTCCACACACAGCAAGTCAGTGAACACAAAACCATTTCACCCTCTCCACCAACAGCAAGTCAGTGGACAAGAAACCATTCCACCCTCTCCACATACAGCATGTCAGTGAACACTAACCCATTCCACACTCTCCACGTGGAGCAAGTCCGTGAACACTAACCCATTCCAAACTCTCCACCAACAGCAAGTCAGTGAACACTAACCTATTCCACCCTCTCCACCCACAGCAAGTCTGTGAACACAAAACCATTTCACTCTTTCCACCCAGTGCAAGTCAGTGAACACTAACCCATTCCACCCTCTCCACTTGGAGCAAGTCAGTGAACACTGACCCATTCCACCATCAACCACCCACAGCAAGTCAATGAACACTAACCCATTCCACCCTTTCCACCAACAGCAAGTCAGTGAACACTAAACCATTCCACCCTCTCCACTCAGTGTAAGTCAGTGAACACTAACCCATTCCACCCTCTCCACCAACAGCAAGTCAGAGAACACTAAGCCATTCCACTCTCTCCACCTGGAGCAAGTCTATGAACACTAACCCATTCCACCCTCCCCACCCACAGCAAGTCAGTGAACACTAACCCATTCCACCCTCTCCACCTGGAGCAAGTCTATGAAAACTAACCTATTCTACCCTCTCCACCCGTAGCAAGTCAGTGAACACTAACTCATTCGACCCTCTCCACATACAGCAAGTCAGTGAACACTAACCCATTCCACCCTCTCCAACCACAGCAAGTCTGTGAACACTAACCCATTCCAAACTCTCCACCCACAGCAAGTCAGTGAACACTAACCCATTCCACACCTCTCCACCTGGAGCAAGTCAGTGAACACTAACCCATTCCACCCTCTCCACCCACAGCAAGTCTGTGAACACTAACCTATTCCACCCTCTCCACCCACAGCAAGTCAGTGAACACAAAACCATTTCACTCTTTCCACCCAGTGTAAGTGAGTGAATACTAACCCATTCCACCATCTCCACCCACAGCAAGTCAGTGAACACAAAACCAATTCACCCTCTCCAACCACAGCAAGTCAGTGAACACTAACCCATTCCACCCTCTCCACCTGGAGATACTCTATTAACACTAACCTATTCTACCCTCTCCACCCGGAGCAAGTCAGTGAACACTAACCCATTCGACCCTCTCCACCCACAGCAAGTCAGTGAACAGTAACCCAATCCACACTCTCCATCGACAGCAAGTCCGTGAACACAAACCCATTCCAAACTCTCCACCCACATCAAGTCAGTGAACACTAACCTATTCCACCCTCTCCACCCACAGCAAGTCAGTGAACACAAAACCAATTCACCCACTCCACTAACAGCAAGTCAGTGAACACTAACCCATTCCACCATCTCCACCTGGAGCAAGTCTATGAACACTAACCCATTCCACCCTCTCCACCCACAACAAGTCAGTGAACACTAACCCATTCCAACCTCTCCACCCACAACAAGTCAGTGAACACTAAACCATTCCACCCTCTCCACCTGGAGATACTCTATGAACACTAACCTATTCTACCCTCTCCACCCGGAGCAAGTCAGTGAACACTAACCCATTCGACCCTCTCCACCCACAGCAAGTCAGTGAATACTAACCCATTCCACCCACTCCAAACACAGCAAGTCAGTGAACACTAATCCAATCCACCCTCTCCACTCATTGCAAGTAAGTGAACACTAACCCATTCCACCCTCTCCATCTGGAGCAAGTCAGTGAAAACTAACCCATTCCACCCTCTCCACCCACAGTAAGGCAGTGAACACTAACCCATTCCACCCTCTCCACCCACAGCAAGTCAGTGAACACTAACCCATTCCACCCTCTCCACTTGGAGCAAGTCAGTGAACACTAACCCATTCCACCCTCTCCATCTGGAGCAAGTCAGTGAACACTAACCCATTCCACCCTCTCCATCTGGAGCAAGTCAGTGAACATTAACCCATTCCACCCTCTCCATCCACAGCATGTCAGTGAACACTAACCCATTCCACCATCTCCACCCACAGCAAGTCAGTGAACACTAACCCATTCCACCATCTCCACCCACAGCAAGTCAGTGAACACTAAACCATTCCACCCTCTCCACTCACAGCAAGTCAGTGAACAGTAACCCATTCCACCATCTCCACCCACAGCAAGTCAGTGAACAATAACCCATTCCACCCTTTCCACATACAGCATGTCAGTGAACACTAACCCATTCCACCCTCTCCACCTGGAGCAAGTCTGTGAACACTAACCCATTCCAACTCTCCACCTACAGCAAGTCAGTGAACACAAACCTATTCCACCCTCTCCACCCACAGCAAGTCTGTGAACACAAAATCATTTCACTCTTTCCACCCAGTGCAAGTCAGTGAACACTAACCCATTCCACCCTCTCCACCCACAGCAAGTCAGTGAACACTATCACATTCCACCCTCTCCACCTGGAGCAAGTCTATGAACACTAACCTATTCTACCCTCTCCACCCGGAGCAAGTCAGTGAACACTAACCCATTCCACCCTCTCCACCCACAGCAAGTCAGTGAACACCATCCCATTCCACCCTCTCCACCTGGAGCAAGTCAGTGAATACTAATCCATTCCACCCTCTCCACCCACAGCAAGTCAGTGAACACTAACCCATTCCACCATCTCCACCCACAGCAAGTCAGTGAACACTAACCCATTCCACCCTCTCCACATACAGCAAGTCAGTGAACACTATGCCATTCCACCCTCTCCACCTGGAGCAAGTCAGTGAACACTAACCCATTCCACCCTCTCCACCCACAGCAAGTCTGTGAACACGAACCCATTCCAAACTCTCCACCCACAGCAAGTCAGTGAGCACTAACCCAATCCACACTCTCCATCCACAGCAAGTCCGTGAACACAAACCCATTCCAAACTCTCCACCCACATCAAGTCAGTGAACACTAACATATTCCACCCTCTCCACCCACAGCAATCCAGTGAACACAAAACCAATTCACCCTCTCCACTAACAGCAAGTCAGTGAACACTAACCCATTCCACCCTCTCCACCTGGAGCAAGTCTATGAACACTAACCCATTCCACCCTCTCCACCCACAACAAGTCAGTGAACACTAACCCATTCCAACCTCTCCACCCACAACAAGTCAGTGAACACTAAACCATTCCACCC
Organism: Squalus acanthias; assembly: GCA_030390025.1. Classification (NCBI taxonomy): domain Eukaryota; kingdom Metazoa; phylum Chordata; class Chondrichthyes; order Squaliformes; family Squalidae; genus Squalus; species Squalus acanthias. The sequence goes on along the minus strand of JASTWF010000534.1, from coordinate 115,649 downwards.
TCTCCACCTGGAGATACTCTATGAACACTAACCTATTCTACCCTCTCCACCGGAGCAAGTCAGTGAACACTAACCCATTCCACCCTCTCCACCCACAGTAAGGCCGTGAACACTTACCCATTCCACCCTCTCCACCCTCAGAAAGTAAGTGAACACTAACCCATTCCACCCTCTCCACTTGGAGCAAGTCAGTGATCACTAACCCATTCCACCCTCTCCATCTGGAGCAAGTCAGTGAACACTAACCCATTCCACCCTCTCCATCCACAGCATGTCAGCGAACAATAACCCATTCCACCCTCTCCACCCACAGCAAGTCAGTGAACACTAACCCATTCCTCCCTCTCCACCCACAGCAAGTCAGTGAACAATAACCCGTTCCACCATCTCCACCCACAGCAAATCAGTGAACACTAAACCATTCCACCCTCTCCACTCACAGCAAGTCAGTGAACACTAACCCATTCCACCATCTCCACCCACAGCAAGTCAGTGAACAATAACCCATTCCACCCTTTCCACATACAGCATGTCAGTGAACACTAACCCATTCCACCCTCTCCACCTGGAGCAAGTCTGTGAACACTAACCCATTCCAAACTCTCCACCAACAGCAAGTAAGTGAACACTAACGTATTCCACCCTCTCCACCCACAGCAAGTCTGTGAACACAAAACCATTTCACTCTTTCCACCCAGTGCAAGTCAGTGAACACTAACCCATTCCACCCTCTCCACTTGGAGCAAGTCAGTGAACACTAACCCATTCCACCATCAACCACCCACAGCAAGTCAATGAACACTAACCCATTCCACCCTTTCCACCAACAGCAAGTCAGTGAACACTAACCCATTCCACCCTCTCCACCCAGTGTAAGTCAGTGAACACTAACCCATTCCACCCTCTCCAAACACAGAATGTCCGAGAACACTAAGCCATTCCACTCTCTCCACCTGGAGCAAGTATATGAACACTAAACCATTCCACCCTCTCCACCCACAGCAAGTCAGTGAACACTATCCCATTCCACCCTCTCCACCTGGAGCAAGTCTATGAACACTAACCTATTCTACCCTCTCCACCCGGAGCAAGTCAGTGAACACTAACCCATTCCACCCGCTCCACACACAGCAAGTCAGTGAACACTAATCCAATCCACCCTCTCCACTCATTGCAAGTAAGTGAACACTAACCCATTCCACCCTCTCCATCTGGAGCAAGTCAGTGAAAACTAACCCATTCCACCCTCTCCACCCACAATAAGGCAGTGAACACTAACCCATTCCACCCTCTCCACCCACAGCAAGTCAGTGAACACTAACCCATTCCACCCTCTCCACTTGGAGCATGTCAGTGAACACTAACCCATTCCACCCTCTCCATCTGGAGCAAGTCAGTGAACACTAACCCATTCCACCCTCTCCATCCACAGCATGTCAGTGAACAATAATCCATTCCACCCTCTCCACCCACAGCAAGTCAGTGAACACTAAGCCATTCCACCATCTCCACCCACAGCAAGTCAGTGAACAATAAGCCATTCCACCATCTCCACCCACAGCAAGTCAGTGAAAACTAAACCATTCCACCCTCACATTCACAGCAAGTCAGTGAACACTAACCCATTCCACCATCTCCACCCACAGCAAGTCAGTGAACAATAACCCATTCCACAATCTCCACCCACAGCAAGTCAGTGAACACTAAACCATTCCACCCTCTCCACTCACAGGAAGTCAGTGAACACTAACCTATCCCACCCTCTCCACCCACAGCAAGTCTGTGAACACAAAACCATTTCACTCTTTCCACCCAGTGCAAGTCAGTGAACACGAACCCATTCCAGCCTCTCCACTTGGAGCAAGTTGGTGAACACTAACCCATTCCACCATCAACCACCCACAGCAAGTCAGTGAACACTAACCCATTCCACACTCTCCACCCAGTGTAAGTCAGTGAACACTAACCCATTCCACCATCTCCACCCACAGCAAGTCAGTGAACACTAACCCATTCCACCCTCTCCACCCACAGCAATTCAGTGAACACTAACCCATTCCACCCTCTCCACCTGGAGCAAGTCTATGAACACTAACCCATTCCACCCTCTCCACCCACAGCAAGTCAGTGAACACCAACCCATTCCACCCTCTCCACCTGGAGCAAGTCTATGAACACTAACCTATTCCACACTCTCCACCCACAGCAAGTCAGTGAACACTAACCCATTCGACCCTCTCCACCCACAGCAAGTCAGTGAACACAAACCCATTCCACCCACTCCACCCACAGCAAGTCAGGGAACACTAACCCATTCCACCCTCTCCACCCACAGCAAGTCAGTGAACACTATTCCATTCCACCCTCTCCATCTGGAGCAAGTCAGTGAACACTAACCCAGCCCACCCTCTCCACCCACAGTAAGGCAGTGAACACTAACCCATTCCACCCTCTCCACCCACAGCAAGTCAGTGAACACTAACCCATTCTACCCTCTCCACCCACAGCAAGTCAGTGAACACTAACCCAGTCCACCCACTCCACCCACAGCAAGTCAGGGAACACTAACCCATTCCACCATCTCCACCCACAGCAAGTCAGTGAACATTAACCCATTCCACCCTCTCCACATAGAGCAAGTCAGTGAACACTAAGCCATTCCACCCTCTCCACCTGGAGCAAGTCAGTGAACACTAACCCATTCCACCCTCTCCACCCACAGCAAGTCAGTGAACACTAACCCATTTTACCCTCTCCACCCACAGCAAGTCAGTGAACACGAACCCAATCCACCCTCTCCACCCACAGCAATTCAGTGAACACTAACCCATTCCACCCTCTCCACCTGGAGCAAGTCTATGAACACTAACCCATTTTACCCTCTCCACCCACAGCAATTCAGTGAACACTAACCCATTCCACCATCTCCACCTGGAGCAAGTCTATGAACACTAACCCATTTTACCCTCTCCACCCACAGCAAGTCAGTGAACACCAACCCATTCCACCCTCTCCACCTGGAGCAAGTCTATGAACACTAACCTATTCTACACTCTCCACCCACAGCAAGTCAGTGAACACTAGCCCATTCGCCCCTCTCCACCCACAGCAAGTCAGTGAACACAAACCCATTCCACCCACTCCACCCACAGCAAGTCAGGGAACACTAACCCATTCTACCCTCTCCACCCACAGCAAGTCAGTGAACACTATTCCATTCCACCCTCTCCATCTGGAGCAAGTCAGTGAACACTAACCCATTCCACCCACTCCACCCACAGCAAGTCAGGGAACACTAACCCATTCCACCATCTCCACCCACAGCAAGTCAGTGAACATTAACCCATTCCACCCTCTCCACATAGAGCAAGTCAGTGAACACTAAGCCATTCCACCCTCTCCACCTGGAGCAAGTCAGTGAACACTAACCCATTCCACCCTCTCCACCCACAGCAAGTCTGTGAACACTAACCCATTCCAAACTCTCCACCCACAGCAAGTCAGTGAACACGAACCCAATCCACACTCTCCATCGACAGCAAGTCCGTGAACACAAACCCATTCCAAACTCTCCACCCACATCAAGTCAGTGAACATTAACCTATTCCACCCTCTCCACCTGGAGCAAGTCTATGAACACTAACACATACCACCCTCTCCACCCACAACAAGTCAGTGAACACTAACCCATTCCAACCTCTCCACCCACAACAAGTCAGTGAACACTAAACCATTCCACCCTCTCCACCTGGAGATACTCTATGAACACTAACCTATTCTACCCTCTCCACCCGCAGTAAGTCAGTGAACACTAACCCATTCGACCCTCTCCACCCACAGCAAGTCAGTGAATACTAACCCATTCCACCCACTCCACACACAGCAAGTCAGTGAACACTAATCCAATCCACCCTCTCCACTCATTGCAATTAAGTGAACACTAACCCATTCCACCCTCTCCATCTGGAGCAAGTCAGTGAAAACTAACCCATTCCACCCTCTCCACCCACAATAAGGCAGTGAACACTAACCCATTCCACCCTCTCCACCCACAGCAATCAGTGAACACTAACCCATTCCACCCTCTCCACTTGGAGCAAGTCAGTGAACACTAACCCATTCCACCCTCTCCATCTGGAGCAAGTCAGTGAACACTAACCCATTCCACCCTCTCCATCCACAGCATGTCAGTGAACAATAATCCATTCCACCCTCTCCACCCACAGCAAGTCAGTGAACACTAAGCCATTCCACCATCTCCACCCACAGCAAGTCAGTGAACAATAAGCCATTCCACCATCTCCACCCACAGCAAGTCAGTGAACACTAAACCATTCCACCCTCACATTCACAGCAAGTCAGTGAACACTAACCCATTCCACCATCTCCACCCACAGCAAGTCAGTGAACAATAACCCATTCCACAATCTCCACCCACAGCAAGTCAGTGAACACTAAACCATTCCACCCTCTCCACTCACAGGAAGTCAGTGAACACTAACCTATCCCACCCTCTCCACCCACAGCAAGTCTGTGAACACAAAACCATTTCACTCTTTCCACCCAGTGCAAGTCAGTGAACACGAACCCATTCCAGCCTCTCCACTTGGAGCAAGTTGGTGAACACTAACCCATTCCACCATCAACCACCCACAGCAAGTCAGTGAACACTAACCCATTCCACACTCTCCACCCAGTGTAAGTCAGTGAACACTAACCCATTCCACCATCTCCACCCACAGCAAGTCAGTGAACACTAACCCATTCCACCCTATCCACCCACAGCAAGTCAGTGAACACTAACCCATTCCACCCTCTCCACCTGGAGCAAGTCTATGAACACTAACCCATTCCACCCTCTCCACCAACATCAAGTCAGTGAACACCAACCCATTCCACCCTCTCCACCTGGAGCAAGTCTATGAACACTAATCTATTCTACCCTCTCCACCCACAGCAAGTCAGTGAACACTAACCCATTTTACCCTCTCCACCCACAGCAAGTCAGTGAACACTAACCCATTCCACCCTCTCCACCCACAGCAATTCAGTGAACACTAACCCATTCCACCCTCTCCACCTGGAGCAAGTCTATGAATACTAACCCATTCCACCCTCTCCACCCACAGCAAGTCAGTGAACACCAACCCATTCCACCCTCTCCACCTGGAGCAAGTCTATGAACACTAACCTATTCCACACTCTCCACCCACAGCAAGTCAGTGAACACTAACCCATTCGACCCTCTCCACCCACAGCAAGTCAGTGAACACAAACCCATTCCACCCACTCCACCCACAGCAAGTCAGGGAACACTAACCCATTCCACCCTCTCCTCCCACAGCAAGTCAGTGAACACTATTCCATTCCACCCTCTCCATCTGGAGCAAGTCAGTGAACACTAACCCAGCCCACCCTCTCCACCCACAGTAAGGCAGTGTAGAATTCGCAATATATCGCGATTTGATTAATAAGGAGAAAACACAAAGTTTCGTTCAAACAGCTTTTATTTCAGCAGAATGCTGGCAGGTTTAAATTGGACACAAGCAGCCTGTAAAATGGCCGCCGCACCTCGTGACAGAACATTCTAGACTTTTCAACAGGCAGACAAGATGGCGTTCCATTAAACATTTTGTGCAAGATCGATAACGATTCAGCACAGTGAAGATAATACACGAGACATTATGGGTTTGCAGTATAAACATAGATACTGGAATCGGTCTCCCAGGTACAAAGGAAAGCCATTGTACCGAGTACTTAGGGCCCATCCAAAGGACATTAATATGTAAACTCCCAACGACTCTACGATGAGAGAGCCGTTAGCAGGTAGTTATACAGGACACTTGGAAGCCCCAAACCCCTCCAGGGAGAACACCGACCGATTTAACAATGGGAGAAATATTAACAGGTACTCAAACATTCATGAGTAGCCCCGAAACCCATTAAGGACGGAGATCACCCATACAAGACATTTGGGCGCCAAACCCTAAACAAAAGAATGGACATTATAGTTGGGCGGGAAACGGAAGATTTTTGCACTATAATTGCAGGCTCCAAACCGTCCATTCTCTCTCTTGCTCTTGCTCCTGCATTCGCTCGCTTGCTCCTGTGCTTTTATCCGGTCGATTCGTAACCTCGTGGCTGCTCCTGTGTACTCGTAGTTGGGCTTCTGCGTGCCTGTTGCCTCTTCTGAAAAAGACTGTTGAACTTTCTGATCCGTTCGGATCTACCTCGTGTCGCGTAACGAAGACCTATGTTGGTAACTGGCAGCGGAACCAAAGGCCCGAGATGAGATGAGATGAGATGAGATGAGAGGAGAAGAGAAGAAGACCATATCCATCGCCACGGTCAGTAAATCCCGACCGCGCCTGTAGGTCGATCAGCCGAGTTTTCTCGCCAGGAAGTTTTCCTCTTTAAACTTCTAAGGAGGTTGGAGCGTGGAAAACACATCGTATCAATGATATTGACAACGGTGCTCCAAGACTAAACTGTGAAGCCCACCAACAGAGGTCTTCACCACAGCGGACGGTCCAGCCTACTAGCCGGAGCAGCAGAAGCAAGTAAACAAGTGGGACCAGGAGATCTCCTGACCGACACGTGGGTGCTGCGGTGAAAAACATCCGATCAGCTATTCGGAATTTCTCCGAGTTATTACGAGTGGTGAGCATGAGTCTCGAGATCCTACGAAGCTAGTTTAGGATAGATATTGATAGGGGAGGGTTTAAAGATTAAGGATATTTGTAATGTGTGCCCCTATTTACGTTGTGCCGTTCGTTCCTCATTTCCCTAAGATTGACTATATAACTGTTTGTAAGATTGTACTGTCATTAATCTGTGCTTATGACATGTATTTCATAATTTTAAGTATCATGCAATAAAGATTTTCCATTTCGTACCATTCAAACCAAGTCTACATGAGTTTTATCTCCATTACTGCTCTCGCATCTAAGTCCAGTGTCTAGAACCGTAAGGGAGAGTGATTCGAACCACTCACAGGTGTGTCTAGTGTTCCCAGACTGGCTGGAGACCAGAACAGGCAACCAGGCCTAGACCCGCACTGACATACAGGCTGCACAGAGCCGCGTGAATCTCACAGGCTACGAGACACGCAGGGTCCTGGGGAAATCCCTTACAGAAAATGGCGACCGCGGCAGGACACTGGCAGCGAGAGGGTAGTGTGTTAGATTTTGGAATGACTGTACGAAATGTTATGCAGGAAAAGATAGCGGATTATGTGTTTGGAAAGGTTAATCTAACTAAAAAGTGGATAAGTGAATTGTTAGCGGATAAGAGCCCACTAGAGGCAGCTGAAAGGTGGACAGATAGTAAGGAACATAAAAAGACAGTTGAGAAAGCAGTCTGGCTTATGTGCTACAAAAGGCAGGTTCAGATTTCAAACCAGACCATTACAGCGCTAACAGCTCGTATCAGCCATTTAGAGGGAGAAATGGAGGAGAAGGTTTCTGGAGGGGAGGTGCTCATTAAGAATTTAAATGAGTTACACCAGGAAAGCCAGGAAGTCTCCAGTTACCTTAAAACAAGGATAGAGTATCTCGAGTGCCAGGTCACTGAAGCAAAATTGAACGAGAGTAGGTTAAAGGAAAGATGTAACCGCCAAGCTGCCCAGATAAGAACTCAAGAAGAGAGCTTAATGGGGGTTAGGTCGGCGTATAAGTTGGCCCTTGAGGATAAGTTTCAGGGAGCCGACCATAGCGCCTGCCAAAGGGAGATAGAGAGCCTCAAAAAGGCCGTGAATAATGCGAACGGCATGGTGTGCCTTATCAATCCGTCGGCGCACCAGCCGCTAGTAAATGAGAGATTTAGAAATTCCCCACCAAGTAAAGCAGAAGAAGTAGTAGCCACTGCGCCCTCCGCGCCACCCAGCTATTCAGAAACCTGGGTTAGGGAGGAAGCAACGGAAGAAACAAAAGAGCCCATTGAAAAGGAAGTAGAAAAGGGATCGTTGTATCCAGTAACGGGTATTAAAAGGGGCCCAAGCAGAAACGGTGGGGAAGAACCGGGGGATCTCCTCGGACAGCTGGTGTTGCCTCACAGTTCACATCAGCTGAGAGCTATGATAAACCACGTACGGAAGCTGACCGAGATAGACGACCCTTCCGTACATTTCAGGGAAGTTGAGCAAGCCGCAGCCATTAACGGCTGCGATGATGGGGAGACAGCAAAAATGCTGCTGTTCTCGTTAGACAGCTCGGTCCTTCAGTGTCTCTCAGGCGAGAGCAAGAGGGGAAACAAAAGTTATGAGGAATTAAAAAATGAGGTCCTAGAAGTAGTGGGGGCGAACGACGGAGGTCCGTTTGCTAGAGTGGGACAGACAGTGCAGATGGAGGGAGAACCCCCGAAGGTTTTTGCCGACAGGCTGTGGCCAGTATATGAGCGCAGCTGTCTAGGTGCGCCCGAGCGCGAAGATGTGGAAGGCGCCGCTTTAATTCATTGGCTTAGGTGCATAATAGCCAACAGTTTACCAGCCGTTAGAGAGCAGGCAAAAGCCTGGTTCGATCCCAATGACCTCAACCTTACGGAAGAGTCGGTCTTGAATCGACTCACGTTAGGTTATCGTAACATAAGGGGTATGACGACACGTCCCTTTAAGGGAAGAGTACATGAGGTACGACCCGCAGCCCCGGCTCAAAGAGAGTGGCATCAGGAGGGTAATCGCGCCCCACAGGCAAGTAATGCCTGTTACGGGTGTGGGAAGACAGGGCACTGGCGCAAGCACTGCAGGAACCCTTGGAAGGATTCCAAGGATAAAAATCCCGCGGTCCGAGCCCAGGCGCCTGTCCCGCCTAAGGAAGCAAAGGCACCCACCCCTCCCGACGACCTCGAAGCAGTGTTAGGAGCCATGCGCAAGATGGTTTTGAATGCGCGTGGACAGGTGGCGGTCGCAACCGGCCCCGTAGGTGCCGCAGGACCGTCTAATAGTGCCCCATGACTAGAACCAGCACAGCCCGTCTACCTGTGTCCGCTCAGCTATGATGCGTGGAGGCGACCTGTGGTGGAGATGGAGGTAGAGAAACAGAAGGGCAGTTATTTGTTGGACACGGGAGCTTCTTGCACCATAATCCATACGGATAACCCTTTTGACTCGCCGCTATCTACCAAGGTCCCATTCACGCTGGCAGGGTTCACAGGGAAAGAACAGGCTGGCACGTTTTCCCTCCCGCTATCCATTCGTTTAGGAACACTTCGCCTTAAGTGGAAGTGTATACTGATGGCATGGCAAAAGGGGGGTGGAAGAGGTATTCTCGGGTCCGATCTCCTAGCGGGACACGGGATCCTCGTGGACCTCAGAAATCACTGTCTCTGGGGGGCTAAAGGTGAAAAAGGCGAGGTAATGGTGATTCCGGGGGAGGAAGAAACAGGGGTCCTGTGTACCGTACAGCCATCCGGAGGCTACGACCTCAGGCTTATGGTCGCAGATGTCCCAACGGACATGCAAACGTACGTGTCAGATAATATGCACGCGTTTGCAACCCACAAGCACGATTGTGGGAGGGTGGTCGGGTTTGAGGTCAGCGTAGATGGGGACCCCATGACCCGACCCCAAAAGCAGTATAACTTCCCCAAGGAAGCAGAACCCGATATGGAGACAGCAATGTCTTCCTTGGTGCAGCAGGGCGTGTTGAGGCCGATAGCCACACACGTGAACTCCCCATTATGGCCGGTTAGGAAGCCGGATAATTCGTGGAGAGCCACGGTGGACTACAGAGTCCTTAACAGTAACATTCCCGCCTGCGCGCCCACAGTAGCAGCAGTTGCTGACCTAATAGGGAGCATCCCAGCGTCCGCGACCACGTTCACGGTGCTGGATATCTCGAACGGTTTTTGGTCCATCCCGCTGCGGCGAGAGGACCAGTACAAGTTTGCCTTTACGTTTAAAGGGCAACAGTACACGTGGAACTGTTTGCCACAGGGTTTCCACAATAGCCCCAGTATTTTTCACCAGTGTATGGCAGGAAGTTTAAAGGAGTTTAGTCAGCCCAATCAGATAGTACAGTATGTGGATGATTTGCTCCTATTTACGGACTCAAGGGAGGAGCACGGACCACTACTGGACGAGTTATTGGAGCTGTTAGCGAGAAAGGGTTTTAAAGTAAACCCAAAGAAAGCACGTATCGGTCAGCAGGAAGTAAAATTCCTGGGACTGACCCTACGCGCTGGGGAAAGAGCCATAGACAAAGCAAGGAGGGAGTCGGTGCAAGAATTACCGATTCCCAACAACGTAAGGGGTGTGAGGTCCTTCTTGGGACTGACCGGTTACTGCAGGGATTTTATCGAAGATTATGCGGCCACAGCGGCGCCGCTCCTCCGACTCCTCCATAAGGGGGTGGAGTGGCTTTGGGACGAGGGCTGCCAAGCAGCCTTCGAGAAGTTAAAAAGGGATCTGCAGACCGCGCCAGCCTTAGGGGCCATAGATGGGGGGAAGGAGTTTTTCCTGGAGGTAGCTGCCAGCGGAGACAGCTTAAGCGCCGTGCTGCTCCAAGAGCGTCACGGCAAGCTGAGGCCGGTTGTCTGTTCATCCAGGGTATTAACGGATGTGGAGAGAAGTTTCTCCAATTGCGAAAGGCACCTTTTAGCCACGCATTGGGCTGTGAAAAGATCAGCGATCTTCACAGGGCTCTCTCCCATCACTCTCCTCACACATCACACACCAACTAAGATGCTTCTGGATGGGAGGATTAAAGACGGGACCGTAAGCAGCGCACGCATTGCGCGTTGGACCCTTCTTCTCTCCCAGTTGGATCTTAGAGTAAAAGGTCTTTGCGAGCCCAGGCTTGCGGCCAATTTGGTATACCCCGGTACAGCCCACCGGTGTTCGGTGGAAGGGGTGTGGGACGTCAACATAGGTTTACGGGCCGGGATACATCCCACTGGGCGCGAGATTTATGTTGATGGGTCTAGCACAGTGTCTGCTGGCGAGCGACTCACAGGGTGTGGAGTTTATGACCCTGCGGCAGACCTTGCCCTGGCGATCAAGCTCCCTAGCACCATGAGCGCGCAGCAGGCTGAGCTGTCTGCCGTGGTGTACGTGGTGACCCACCCAGACATTTTCCCAACCCCATACACGATTTGCTCGGACAGTATGTTCACCTGCAATTCGTGTACGGAATACCTGGCCATTTGGTCCCGCCGCGGATACACCTCCGCGGACGGGCGACCTTTAACGGTGAAGCCCTTGCTGGAAAAGATCTTAGCAGCAGCAGTAGGGGAGGAAGGGGAGATTTTCATCCATAAGGTGAAAGCTCACTCCTCCACAGAGCCCCGTGGGGAGGGCAACCGGCAGGCGGATGCGCTAGCCAGGGAGGGTGCCCGCGACGGCACTTTCTGGAACCCCTATAGGACCGGACCCATAGCAGCGGTCCGAGGCGGGGACGGGAATACCGGGAACACCAGGGTAGCATTGCCCCTAGACCTTAAGACCGTCCAAGCCCAGGATCCCGCCCTAAAAGCAGTCCTAAAAACGATTGCGGAGGGGAGGCAGGTAGAAGGTCCGTACAGTACGGCAACCCTCTCAGTTAAGGAAGGCATGCTGTTCCGCGGGGAGCAGTGGGTTGTGCCGCAGCAGCACAGGAGGGAATTCCTCCAGTTGGCTCACGAGGGACCAGGGGCAGGGCACCCCGGGCCCGAGGTTACCTGGCAACGGGTAGAGCAAGCGGGATGGTGGCCGGGGCTCAGGGAACAAGTCCGCGAGTTCTGTGCAAACTGTCTTGTGTGCGCTGCAAACAACCCAGACCCCCAGAAAAGGAAGGTGCCCATGGGACACGTAAGAAGGGTAGAGGGACCATGGCAGTCGATACAGATCGACTATATAGGACCCCTGCCCACCACCCAGGGAGGTTATAAGTACTGCCTCGTCCTGGTGGATGTGTTTTCCAAGTGGGTGGAAGCCTTCCCTTGTCGAACAGCTACGGCACTGGTTACAGCAAAAATCTTGGTCCGGGAAGTGTTCTCGCGGTGGGGACTCCCCCGTTTCGTGGAGTCAGACCAAGGGAGTCATTTCACCGGCCAGGTGATGCAGAACACCCTCATGCTTTTGGGCATTGAAGGGAAGTGGCACGTAGCACACAATCCCCAGTCATCCGGGATTGTCGAACGTATGAACCGGACCCTGAAGGAGAAATTGAGGAAAGAGACTAGGAACTCGCCCCAAAAATGGGCGGAAGTTCTGCCTTTAGTCCTCATGGGGGTCCGGGCCAGTCAGTCAAAAAGTACGGGGTACTCCCCGCACGAGGTAATGACCGGCAGGCTCATGCGAACCCCCACCCATGTGCTAGCCCCGGTGCTCACTGAGGGTCAGCTTCAAGAGATCAGCAGGGACAAGTTCGCCCAAACTCTCTTGGAGCGCCTGAAGCAAGTTTATGAGCAGGCGGCCGGGAACATGGGAAGGCAGCATCAGGGCAATCGCTTGTTGCTGGAACCCCGCAAAACGCGGGAGTGGGAAGTAGGAGACCAGGTCATGGTCAGAAACTACGCCAGAGTAGGGAGTCTGGAACCACTGTATATGGGACCCTACAACATTGTAGACAAGGCGAGTCCCATGGTTTACGCCGTAAAAGTACCTCGGCGCACTAAGTGGTTCCACATAAACCAATGCAAACTGTACCAGCCGGGTGCGCAGGGGAAAACTACAGGGGTAAATCCCGCCAATGGGAAAGCACAGCCCCAGGTAGGACCACACGGCACACAGGCAGGCATAGCAGCTTGCATCAGGGGAAGGGACATCCCGGACGATCATGCAGCGTTTTTCTGGAGTTGGGGGTTAGATGACGAAGAACCCAGGGTTCCCTGGTCAGATGAGGATAGTGCAGATGAGCATAGTGATGATGACGGGTGGTTCCTGAGGAACGGTCTGGGGGGAATGGGGCCGATAGGTAGAGATCCACACGGGGTGGACACACAAGCTGCAGGTCCCGACAACAGGAGGGAGGAGCTAGAGGAGGCAGGGCCAGCCGCTATAGGAGCACAGAGAGTACCAATGTGGTTCCCAGAGATGTGGCCGCCCGCTTTGAACGTCCAGTCCTCAGGGGAGGCAGAGATCACGAGTGAAGGGCCGCTTGCTGGGCCGAGCAGGGCGGAGCCACGAACTGCCAGCCCCGAGGTTAGGGAGGCGGAGTCAGCGGAGGCGGAGCCGGCGACTGTGATGGAACCCCAGGTCATCCCGTTGGAGGTCTCGGAACCCGGTCCGTCCGTCACGGAACCCCCGCCCATAGCAACTCCCCGTAGGTCAAGTAGAGAACCCCAGCCCAGGAGGATGTGGTCATGTCCCCAGACTGCCCCAAGGCGTAGGCTTCAGGTTAAGATAACCCGGGTAGAGACAGGCCACATCGCAGCAGTAACAGGCTGCGGCAGATCAGAGGAAAGGGTCAGCGCAGCAACAGGCTGCGGCAGATCAGAGGGAAGGGTCAGTGCCCTCCCACCGTCGGGAAGAGCTCGCAGCAGCCTTCTCAGAATTTAAAGGGGGCCGCCCTGAGAACGGGCGGCACTGTAAAGTTATTTACATGGCACCATGACTGGCTCTGTTGCAAAGAAGGGAGGGAAAAAGAGTGGCAGGGCTATAGTAATAGGGGATTCGATTGTAAGGGGAATAGATAGGAGTTTCTGTGGTCGCGACCGAGACTCCAGGATGGTAATTTGCCTCCCTGGTGCAAGGGTCAAGGATGTCTCGGCGCGGGTGCAGAACATTCTGGAGGGGGAGGGGGAACAGCCAGTTGTCGTGATACATGTTGGTACCAACGACGTAGCTAAAAAAAGGGAAGAGGTCCTACAAGTAGAATTCAGGGAGTTAGGAGCCAAGCTAAAAAGTAGGACCTCGAAGGTAGTAATCTCTGGATTACTACCAGTGCCACGTGCTAGTAAGAGTACAGAGAACAGGATAGTTAGGCTAAATACGTGGCTTGAGCAGTGGTGTAAGAGGGAGGGTTTTAAATTTTTGAGGCATTGGGACCAGTTTTGTGGTAGGTGTGACCTATACAAAAGGGACGGTCTACACCTGTGCAAAGATGGAACTGAGGTTCTCGGGGTAAATTTTGATAAAGCAGTTCGGGAGCATTTAAACTAGTATGGCAGGGGGCTAGAAACCCATGTAGTGAAATAGAGGAAAGTGAAAGGCAGACAGAAATAAATGGTAAAAAGGAGAGGAACAAAAAACAAAGGGCCAAACTAATTCATAAAAAATGTGAGCATAAAAAAAGCCTGAGGGTTTTATACCTTAATGCGAGAAGCATCAGGAACAAGGTAGATGAATTAGCTGTGGAAATAGAGGTTAATAATTATGATCTAATTGGGATTACGGAAACATGGTTGCAGGGTGAGCAGGGCTGGGAGCTTAACATACAGGGGTATTCAGTATTTAGGAAGGATCGACAAAAAAGAAAGGGAGGAGGGGTAGCATTGCTGGTAAAAGAGGGGATAAATGCAATTGAAAGGAAGGATATTAACTCAGTTAATACAGAATCTATATGGGTGGAGCTAAGAAATAGCGAGGGGCGAAAAACATTAATAGGAGTGGTATATAGGCCTCCAAATAGTAAAATAGAGGTTGGGGAGGGCATCACGAGGGAAATTAGAGAAGCGTGCAATAAGAGCACAGCTGTCATCATAGGTGACTTTAACTTACATATAGATTGGACTAGCCTAATCAGTAAAAATAATGAGGAGGAGGAATTCCTTGAGTGTTTAAGGGATGGTTATCTGGATCAATATGTCGAGGAACCAACTCGGGAACAGGCTATATTGGACTGGGTACTGTGCAATGAGAAGGGACTAATTAGTAATCTTGTTGTACGGGGACCCTTGGGTCAGAGCGATCATAACATGATCGATTTCTCACTCGAAATGGAGAGCGAAGAAATTGACTCAGAGACTCAGGTCCTGAATTTAAACAAGGGGAATTATGATGCCATTAGACGGGAACTGAGTAGGTCTGATTGGACAACGTTCCTGGGAGGACTGGAGGTAGATAAACAATGGCAAGCATTTAAAGATAGAATGACAAAATTGCAAAAATTGTTTATACCAATCTGGCATAAAAGGAAATCTAAAAAGGTGACTCAACCGTGGATAACAGGGGAAATTAGAGACAGCATAAAATCCAAAGATAGGGCGTATAAAATAGCCAAAAAACGCGCCAGAGCGGAAGATTGGGAACAGTTTAAGATAGAGCAAAGGAGGGCAAAGGGCTTAATCAAGAAGGGCAAAATAGCTTACGAAAGCAAGCTGGCGGAAAATATAAAAACTAACTCCAAAAGCTTTTATAAGTATATCAAGAGGAAAAGACTGGTGAAAACCAAAGTTGGTCCATTGCAGTCAGATACGGGGGAATATATAATGGGAAATAAGGAAATGGCAGACCAACTAAATGCATACTTTGGGTCAGTCTTTACGAAGGAAGACACAAAAAACCTCCCTGGGATATCGGGAAAAATAGGGACATTGGCAAAGGAGGAACTGACGCAAATCAATATCTCTAAGGATATGGTGTTAAGGAAGCTAAAGGGATTGAAGGCGGACAAATCCCCAGGGCCTGATAACATGCATCCTAGGGTACTGAAGGAGGTGGCCCTAGAGATAGCGGATGCACTAAGCATGATTTTTCAGAATTCATTAGACTCGGGAACAGTGCCCATGGATTGGAGGGTAGCTAACGTTACCCCACTATTCAAAAAGGGGGGTAGGGAAAAAGCAGGTAATTACAGACCTGTAAGCCTTACATCAGTTGTGGGCAAAATGCTGGAGTCCATCATTAAGGATGAAATAGCCGAGCACTTAGCAAATGGGGACAGGATAGGACAGAGTCAACATGGATTTACAAAGGGTAAATCGTGCTTGACTAATCTATTGGAATTTTTTGAGGGAGTAACTGGTAAAATAGATGGGGGAGAGCCAGTAGATGTGGTGTACCTGGACTTCCAAAAGGCCTTCGATAAGGTCCCACATAAAAGATTAGCATGGAAAATTGAAGCTCATGGGATAAAGGGGAAAGTATTGACGTGGATAGAGAACTGGCTGTCAGATAGAAAACAGAGAGTTGGAATAAACGGCTCATTTTCTGAATGGCAGGCAGTAACAAGTGGGGTACCACAGGGATCTGTCCTGGGTCCCCAGCTGTTCACAATTTATATTAATGACCTGGATCAGGGAGTCGAATGCAGCATTTCCAAATTTGCAGACGACACTAAACTAGGAGGGGGGGTGGGCTCAGAGGAGGAGACCAGGAAGCTCCAGAGCGATTTGGACAGACTGGGTGATTGGGCGGATAAATGGCAGATGCACTATAATGTGGACAAGTGCGAAGTTATCCACCTTGGGTGCAGGAACGGGAGGGCAAATTATTATTTAAATGGCAATAAATTGGGAGAGGGGGAAGTACAGAGAGACCTGGGTGTTCTTGTACACCAGTCACTGAAGGCGAGCATGCAGGTGCAACAGGCGGTCAAGAAGGCAAACGGTATGCTGGCCTTCATAGCAAAAGGGTTGGAATACAGGAACAGGGATACCTTGCTGCAGCTGTACAGGGCACTGGTGAGACCACACCTCGAGTACTGTGTACAGTTTTGGTCGCCTCATCTGAGGAAAGATGTTCTTGCCATGGAGGGGGTGCAGCGGCGATTCACCAGGCTGATACCAGGAATGGCGGGATTGACCTATGAGGAGAGACTATGTAGTTTAGGGATGTACACACTGGAGTTTAGAAGATTGAGAGGGGACCTCATAGAAGTGTATAAAATTCTGACAGGTCTAGACAGATTAGATGCAGAAGGAATGTTTCCCTTGGCGGGTGAGAACAGAACTAGAGGACATAATTTAAGGATAAGGGCTAAACCATTTAGGACAGAAATGAGGGGGAATTTCTTCACTCAGAGAGTGGTGAACCTGTGGAACTCATTGCCACAGAGGGCAGTGTACGCCAGCTCATTAAATATATTTAAGAGGGAATTAGATATATTTCTACAGGCAAAAGGGGTTAAGGGTTACGGAGAGAAGGCGGGGACGGGATACTGAATTGAAGGATCAGCCATGATCTCATTAAATGGCGGAGCAGGCTCGAAGGGCCGGATGGCCTACTCCTGCTCCTATCTTCTATGTATCTATGTATCTATGTATTAGTTTAAGGTTTTTAAGTTTATAGTTCAAGGTTAAGTTTTAAGTTTATAGTTCAAGGTTAAGTTTTAAGTTTTTAATAAGGCTAAGTTTGTAGTGTTTTAACAGAAAACGATAAAATGATGGGAGTTTTAAGGCTAGGTTTAGAGGAAGTCTATTCAGCAAACGTTGAAGTTTACGTGAGGCGAGGTCAGGGGACCCGCTCACCCTTCACAACAGCCAGAGACTTTTTTGCGAGGCTGGCTACCTCATTCTATCTGATCACAGGAACCAAGGAAGGATGGAACGACTTCTAGTATTGCTCGTGGCAATCGGATGTGGATTGGCCTATCGAGGCCACACCAAGGATGTCGTGGTGTTTGGATGTTCCGGGGACACGGCCCCCATCGCGGTGGATGGGACCGGAAGACGGAAGGCAGAGGGGACCAGCACCTATTTCCACAAGGGAAGGTGGCCAGGATGGCTGGGAACGAACTCAACGGAGTATTCCAGCACATCGGGGTTCGCCTACAAAGAGACTTCTTTAATGTGCCCCAAAGTAAGGATCATCGCACCCAGGATCAGCGTCACCGTCGGCAAACGGATTTGTTTGACCTGTAGTGGGGATGTCCCATTGAGCCGATGGTGGTGGCTGCGAAAGCTGAGCAAAACTATGAGGAACTCCTCGGTCGAGTGGGAACGACTGGGTAATAATACCCATCGGACAATTACGGGGACAAACGGACAAGTGAAAGTCTGTTGGGACAAATGGTGGGAACCGGATGAGGGGATTTATGTATGTATGTGGGGGTCAAAGTACGTTTGCCCCAAAGGCATCTCCATATTTTTTATTAATCAGTGGCAGGATAACGGACAGGGGATGAGGTGGGATGCGAGCACCAGGGGGTGCGGAGCCCCATTCTCCCCGATCCCAGTAAATGCCACTGAACTCATTACGCGCCCACGCAAAGCCCCGCCCACGATTCCGGTGGTTCTAGCTGAGGAAGAAGGGTGCCCTAAAACTAGTAAGGGACCCGGAAACGGTTTGGTACTGGTCCCCACAGACCAGATACTATTTCAGGGGGTACATTACGCGGTGGCCTCGGTGATTTTAAATCTCACTGAGGTACGGTTACCAGAGTGGTGCCCCAAAAAGACGGAACAGTTGTATCAGGTCCTGTTGACCAAGATGTTCAGACAATTTTACGAGTTTGATTTTGCAGAAATTGATAAGGCAAGTTTGTACACCGCACCGCAGGAAGTTTTGGATCAAGTAGGGAGGCAAAGAAGGGGTTTGGTGAACGATGCGTTCACTGCTTTTAACACAGGGACATCTGTGGTCAACGCTCTAGACAGTGTGGAGCTGCAGACCCAGATTAATGGTTTAAAAACACAGTTAAAAGACATTCTAACAGATGAGAATAAAGTGGTAGGGTCGGGTCTGCATGAGGACCAAGCCATGACTCTCCATTTAAAGGAAATTATAGCAGAGCTGGAGAAACATGCGCGTACGGTAAATGCCCTGATCAGGGAAGATCGGAATGCATCCGATCAAGCTGCGCAGAACGAGGTGTGCGTGCTTTACGGGGCGTGGTTACTGGGCGAGGGCCGCAGTAATTTGGAGGATTTAAAACAAGGTTTGGTTCCGTCCTGGATAAGTAACAAACACCTGCGGGCGCTCCACCCTTTTCAGAACGCATTAAGTCCGTGCCAGCTCAGGCTAGCTTCAGAAGCTTACCCAGTCCCCGTGGACTGTGGACGTTCAAACCATACTATTATGGGAATAGTATTACGCATGCCGGTTTTGCGCAACACAGCAAAGCCCGCCCCGGTATATCGGGTAGAGAACATTGGTGTCATTCAGGGGGGAGCCCACATTCGTTATGCAGCGGTTCCACCTTACGTCATCTGCTGGGAGCAAACGATGACAGGTACAGATCTCTCTGGTTGTCGTGGCAGGGGAGCACACATAATACTGTGCCCCCAGCACTTGAATGCCTTTTTAACACCACAGTGCGGGTTCAGAACGGCTGGCGCCAAGTCCATGAATTGCACCATGGAGGCAATGGCACAAGATCATGTGCCTCCGCAGGTAGCATACATCGGGGGTGGAACATATTGTGTTACCACTGCAGCGCAACACTACCAGCATGGAAACCGTAGCCGGTGTCCGGTGAGTGACAGCAGTTTCTGTTTTAAACCCAGGGCTGAAGTTCAAGTAGCACAACAGCGAATTATCCCAATCCCTGAACCATCCACTGTTCATCTCACAGTAAAAGAGAATTTCACCGACTTGCAGCGATTTGTCGCGCATTTTGGATACCTCATTCCCCCTCTCCCTGAGCATTTAACCAAACTTCTGAAAGCCGTCGCGGTATCACAGAAGCATTTTTATACATTAGAGCAGAAAACTGTCGAAATAGGAACAGACATTTTGGACATAGTGGTTCCACCGTGGTGGAATCTGTTCACCAATATTGAAGTGCCTTCATGGATCAGAATAGCCTCCCACATTTTAGTCGTCTGTCAAGTGTTTATTGTAGTGTACCTATTGTTCATACATTGTAAAAGAGACAAGCGCCTCACCAAGCATGAAAACACGGGAGAGTGGCGAGAACGTTACGTGCGCGTGCACGATGAGAGCACCGTGTAATAGGAAAATGGCGTCACTCCCGCTCGCCGCGTGCGCCGCGGAAGTTTGTACTCATTGTAAATACGTTGGAAACTCGACATGTTTAAGAGTTGGGATTTGTTTATTTTGGTGATGGTGTTGATTGTTTGGTTTTGGGTTTTGTTTTTTCTTTCCCTGAATAAAAGACAAATATACAGGTGATGCGTGAGATGTCGGCCTGGTTACGCCGGGAAGGAAAACAAGTGGTGTAAGTTTAAGGGCAAATGATGCCTACGGTGATATAAAATGTGATTTTCTTGGGAAATAAGGACGACACAGAGACCCTAGTTAAGTTAAAATTTATGGGATTAATTTACTGGATTCGGAGTGAAATCGAGATAAGATTGCTCACCACTGCGATTTTTGATACGATAAGCGGAGTTATTCGCATCAACAGGAGGGACTGTAGAATTCGCAATATATCGCGATTTGATTAATAAGGAGAAAACACAAAGTTTCGTTCAAACAGCTTTTATTTCAGCAGAATGCTGGCAGGTTTAAATTGGACACAAGCAGCCTGTAAAATGGCCGCCGCACCTCGTGACAGAACATTCTAGACTTTTCAACAGGCAGACAAGATGGCGTTCCATTAAACATTTTGTGCAAGATCGATAACGATTCAGCACAGTGAAGATAATACACGAGACATTATGGGTTTGCAGTATAAACATAGATACTGGAATCGGTCTCCCAGGTACAAAGGAAAGCCATTGTACCGAGTACTTAGGGCCCATCCAAAGGACATTAATATGTAAACTCCCAACGACTCTACGATGAGAGAGCCGTTAGCAGGTAGTTATACAGGACACTTGGAAGCCCCAAACCCCTCCAGGGAGAACACCGACCGATTTAACAATGGGAGAAATATTAACAGGTACTCAAACATTCATGAGTAGCCCCGAAACCCATTAAGGACGGAGATCACCCATACAAGACATTTGGGCGCCAAACCCTAAACAAAAGAATGGACATTATAGTTGGGCGGGAAACGGAAGATTTTTGCACTATAATTGCAGGCTCCAAACCGTCCATTCTCTCTCTTGCTCTTGCTCCTGCATTCGCTCGCTTGCTCCTGTGCTTTTATCCGGTCGATTCGTAACCTCGTGGCTGCTCCTGTGTACTCGTAGTTGGGCTTCTGCGTGCCTGTTGCCTCTTCTGAAAAAGACTGTTGAACTTTCTGATCCGTTCGGATCT
Source organism: Squalus acanthias (assembly GCA_030390025.1). Classification (NCBI taxonomy): domain Eukaryota; kingdom Metazoa; phylum Chordata; class Chondrichthyes; order Squaliformes; family Squalidae; genus Squalus; species Squalus acanthias. The sequence continues at coordinate 94,687 of JASTWF010000534.1, read as the reverse complement.
ACCTCGTGTCGCGTAACGAAGACCTATGTTGGTAACTGGCAGCGGAACCAAAGGCCCGAGATGAGATGAGATGAGATGAGATGAGAGGAGAAGAGAAGAAGACCATATCCATCGCCACGGTCAGTAAATCCCGACCGCGCCTGTAGGTCGATCAGCCGAGTTTTCTCGCCAGGAAGTTTTCCTCTTTAAACTTCTAAGGAGGTTGGAGCGTGGAAAACACATCGTATCAATGATATTGACAACGGTGCTCCAAGACTAAACTGTGAAGCCCACCAACAGAGGTCTTCACCACAGCGGACGGTCCAGCCTACTAGCCGGAGCAGCAGAAGCAAGTAAACAAGTGGGACCAGGAGATCTCCTGACCGACACGTGGGTGCTGCGGTGAAAAACATCCGATCAGCTATTCGGAATTTCTCCGAGTTATTACGAGTGGTGAGCATGAGTCTCGAGATCCTACGAAGCTAGTTTAGGATAGATATTGATAGGGGAGGGTTTAAAGATTAAGGATATTTGTAATGTGTGCCCCTATTTACGTTGTGCCGTTCGTTCCTCGTTTCCCTAAGATTGACTATATAACTGTTTGTAAGATTGTACTGTCATTAATCTGTGCTTATGACATGTATTTCATAATTTTAAGTATCATGCAATAAAGATTTTCCATTTCGTACCATTCAAACCAAGTCTACATGAGTTTTATCTCCATTACTGCTCTCGCATCTAAGTCCAGTGTCTAGAACCGTAAGGGAGAGTGATTCGAACCACTCACAGGTGTGTCTAGTGTTCCCAGACTGGCTGGAGACCAGAACAGGCAACCAGGCCTAGACCCGCACTGACATACAGGCTGCACAGAGCCGCGTGAATCTCACAGGCTACGAGACACGCAGGGTCCTGGGGAAATCCCTTACAGCAGTGAACACTAACCCATTCCACCCTCTCCACCCACAGCAAGTCAGTGAACACTAACCCATTCTACCCTCTCCACCCACAGCAAGTCAGTGAACACTAACCCAGTCCACCCACTCCACCCACAGCAAGTCAGGGAACACTAACCCATTCCACCCTCTCCACCCACAGCAAGTCAGTTAACATTAACCCATTCCACCCTCTCCACATAGAGCAAGTCAGTGAACACTAAGCCATTCCACCCTCTCCACCTGGAGCAAGTCAGTGAACACTAACCCATTCCACCCTCTCCACCCACAGCAAGTCAGTGAACACTAACCCATTTTACCCTCTCCACCCACAGCAAGTCAGTGAACACTAACCCATTCCACCCTCTCCACCCACAGCAATTCAGTGAACACTAACCCATTCCACCCTCTCCACCTGGAGCAAGTCTATGAACACTAACCCATTTTACCCTCTCCACCCACAGCAATTCAGTGAACACTAACCCATTCCACCCTCTCCACCTGGAGCAAGTCTATGAACACTAACCCATTTTACCCTCTCCACCCACAGCAAGTCAGTGAACACCAACCCATTCCACCCTCTCCACCTGGAGCAAGTCTATGAACACTAACCTATTCTACACTCTCCACCCACAGCAAGTCAGTGAACACGAGCCCATTCGACCCTCTCCACCCACAGCAAGTCAGTGAACACAAACCCATTCCACCCACTCCACCCACAGCAAGTCAGGGAACACTAACCCATTCTACCCTCTCCACCCACAGCAAGTCAGTGAACACTATTCCATTCCACCCTCTCCATCTGGAGCAAGTCAGTGAACACTAACCCATCCCACCCTCTCCACCCACAGTAAGGCAGTGAACACTAACCCATTCCACCCTCTCCACCCACAGCAAGTCAGTGAACACTAACCCATTCTACCCTCTCCACCCACAGCAAGTCAGTGAACACTAACCCATTCCACCCACTCCACCCACAGCAAGTCAGGGAACACTAACCCATTCCACCATCTCCACCCACAGCAAGTCAGTGAACATTAACCCATTCCACCCTCTCCACATAGAGCAAGTCAGTGAACACTAAGCCATTCCACCCTCTCCACCTGGAGCAAGTCAGTGAACACTAACCCATTCCACCCTCTCCACCCACAGCAAGTCTGTGAACACTAACCCAATCCACACTCTCCATCGACAGCAAGTCCGTGAACACAAACCCATTCCAAACTCTCCACCCACATCAAGTCAGTGAACATTAACCTATTCCACCCTCTCCACCTGGAGCAAGTCTATGAACACTAACCCATTCCACCCTCTCCACCCACAACAAGTCAGTGAACACTAACCCATTCCAACCTCTCCACCCACAACAAGTCAGTGAACACTAAACCATTCCACCCTCTCCACCTGGAGATACTCTATGAACACTAACCTATTCTACCCTCTCCACCCGCAGCAAGTCAGTGAACACTAATCCAATCCACCCTCTCCACTCATTGCAAGTAAGTGAACACTAACCCATTCCACCCTCTCCATCTGGAGCAAGTCAGTGAACACTAACCCATTCGACCCTCTCCACCCACAGCAAGTCAGTGAATACTAACCCATTCCACCCACTCCACACACAGCAAGTCAGTGAACACTAATCCAATCCACCCTCTCCACTCATTGCAAGTAAGTGAACACTAACCCATTCCACCCTCTCCATCTGGAGCAAGTCAGTGAAAACTAACCCATTCCACCCTCTCCACCCACAGTAAGGCAGTGAACACTAACCCATTCCACCCTCTCCACCCACAGCAAGTCAGTGAACACTAACCCATTCCACCCTCTCCACTTGGAGCAAGTCAGTGAACACTAACCCATTCCACCCTCTCCATCTGGAGTAAGTCAGTGAACACTAACCCATTCCACCCTCTCCATCCACAGCATGTCAGCGAACAATAACCCATTCCACCCTCTCCACCCAGAGAAAGTCAGTGAACACTAACCCATTCCACCATCTCCACCCACAGCAAGTCAGTGAACAATAACGCATTCCACCCTTTCCACATGCAGCATGTCAGTGAACACTAACCTATTCCACCCTCTCCACCCACAGCAAGTCAGTGAACACTAACCCAATCCACACTCTCCATCGACAGCAAGTCCGTGAACACAAACCCATTCCAAACTCTCCACCCACATCAAGTCAGTGAACACTAACCTATTCCACCCTCTGCACCCACAGCATGTCAGTGAACACAAAACCAATTCACCCTCTCCACTAACAGCAAGTCAGTGAACACTAACCCATTCCATCCTCTCCACCTGTAGCAAGTCTATGAACACTAACCCATTCCACCCTCTCCACCCACAACAAGTCAGTGAACACTAACCCATTCCAACCTCTCCACCCGCAACAAGTCAGTGAACACTAAACCATTCCACCCTCTCCACCTGGAGATACTCTATGAACACTATCCTATTCTACCCTCTCCACCCGGAGCAAGTCAGTGAACACTAACCCATTCAACCCTCTCCACCCACAGTAAGGCAGTGAACACTTACCCATTCCACCCTCTCCACCCACAGCAATTCAGTGAACACTAACCCATTCCACCCTCTCCACTTGGAGCAAGTCAGTGAACACTAACCCATTCCACCCTCTCCACCTGGAGCAAGTCTGTGAACACTAACCCATTCCAAACTCTCCACCAACAGCACGTCAGTGAACACTAACCTATTCCACCCTCTCCACCCACAGCAAGTCAGTGAACACTAACCCAATCCACACTCTCCATCGACAGCAAGTCCGTGAACACAAACCCATTCCAAACTCTCCACCCACATCAAGTCAGTGAACACTAAACCATTCCACCCTCTCCACCTGGAGATACTCTATGAACACTATCCTATTCTACCCTCTCCACCCGGAGCAAGTCAGTGAACACTAACCCATTCCACCCTCTCCACCCACAGTAAGGCAGTGAACACTTACCCATTCCACCCTCTCCACCCACAGCAAGTCAGTGAACACTAACCCATTCCACCCTCTCCACTTGGAGCAAGTCAGTGAACACTAACCCATTCCACCCTCTCCATCTGGAGCAAGTCAGTGAACACTAACCCATTCCACCCTCTCCATCCACAGCATGTCAGTGAACAATAACCCATTCCACCCTCTCCACCCACAGCAAGTCAGTGAACACTAACCCATTCCACCATCTCCACCCACAGCAAGTCAGTGAACAATAACCCATTCCACCATCTCCACCCACAGCAAGTCAGTGAACACTAAACCATTCCACCCTCACACTCACAGCAAGTCAGTGAACACTAACCCATTCCACCATCTCCACCCACAGCAAGTCAGTGAACAATAACCCATTCCACAATCTCCACCCACAGCAAGTCAGTGAACACTAAACCATTCCTCCCTCTCCACTCACAGCAAGTCAGTGAACACTAACCTATCCCACCCCCTCCACCCACAGCAAGTCTGTGAACACAAAACCATTTCACTCTTTCCACCCAGTGCAAGTCAGTGAACACTAACCCATTCCACCCTCTCCACGCAGTGTAAGTCAGTGAACACTAACCCATTCCACCATCTCCACCCACAGCAGGTCAGTGAACAGAAACCCATTCCAAACTCTCCAACCACAGCAAGTCAGTGAACACTAAACCATTTCACTCTTTCCACCCAGTGCAAGTCAGTGAACACTAACCCATTCCACCCTCTCCACCCACAGCAAGTCAGTGAACACAAAACCAATTCACCCTCTCCACCAACAGCAAGTCAGTGAACACTAACCCATTCCACACTCTCCACCCAGTGTAAGTCAGTGAACACTAACCCATTCCACCATCTCCACCCACAGCAAGTCAGTGAACACTAACCCATTCCACCCTCTCCACCTGGAGCAAGTCTATGAACACTAACCCATTCCACCCTCTCCACCCACATCAAGTCAGCGAACACCAACCCATTCCACCCTCTCCACCTGGAGCAAGTCTATGAACACTAACCTATTCTACCCTCTCCACCCACAGCAAGTCAGTGAACACTAACCCACTCCACCATCTCCACCCACATCAAGTCAGTGAACACTAAACCATTCCACCCTCTCCACTCACAGCAAGTCTATGAACACTAACCTATTCTACCCTCTCCACCCACAGTAAGGCAGTGAACACTAACCCATTCCACCCTCTCCACCCACAGCAAGTCAGTGAACACTAACCCATTCCACCCTCTCCACTGGGAGCAAGTCAGTGAATACTAACCCATTCCACCCTCTCCATCTGGAGCAAGTCAGTGAACACTAACCCATTCCACCCTCTCCATCCACAGCATGTCAGTGAACAATAACCCATTCCACCCTCTCCACCCACAGCAAGTCAGTGAACACAAACCTATTCTACCCTCTCCACCCGGAGCAAGTCAGTGAATACTAACCCATTCCACCCACTCCACCCACAGCAAGTCAGTGAACACTAATCCAATCCACCCTCTCCACTCATCGCAAGTAAGTGAACACTAACCCATTCCACCCTCTCCATCTGGAGCAAGTCAGTGAAAACTAAACCATTCCACCCTCTCCACCCACAGTAAGGCAGTGAACACTAACCCATTCCAGCCTCTCCACCCACAGCAAGTCAGTAAACACTAACCCATTCCACCCTCTCCATCCACAGCATGTCAGTGAACACTAACCCATTCCAAACTCTCCACCCACAGCAAGTCAGTGAACACTAACCCAATCCACCCTCTCCAGCCACAGCAGGTCAGTAAACAGAAACCCATTCCAAACTCTCCAACCACAGCAAGTCAGTGAACACTAAACCATTTCACTCTTTCCACCCAGTGCAAGTCAGTGAACACTAACCCATTCCACCCTCTCCACCCACAGCAAGTCAGTGAACACAAAACCAATTCACCCTCTCCACCAACAGCAAGTCAGTGAACACTAACCCATTCCACACTCTCCACCCAGTGTAAGTCAGTGAACACTAACCCATTCCACCATCTCCACCCACAGCAAGTCAGTGAACACTGACCCATTCCACCCTCTCCACCCACAGCAAGTCAGTGAACACTAACCCATTCCACCCTCTCCACCTGGAGCAAGTCTATGAACACTAACCCATTCCACCCTCTCCACCCACATCAAGTCAGCGAACACCAACCCATTCCACCCTCTCCACCTGGAGGAAGTCTATGAACACTAACCTATTCTACCCTCTCCACCCACAGCAAGTCAGTGAACACTAACCCACTCCACCATCTCCACCCACAGCAAGTCAGTGAACACTAAACCATTCCACCCTCTCCACTCACAGCAAGTCTATGAACACTAACCTATTCTACCCTCTCCACCCACAATAAGGCAGTGAACACTAACCCATTCCACCCTCTCCACCCACAGCAAGTCAGTGAACACTAACCCATTCCACCCTCTCCACTTGGAGCAAGTCAGTGAATAATAACCCATTCCACCCTCTCCATCTGGAGCAAGTCAGTGAACACTAACCCATTCCACCCTCTCCATCCACAGCATGTCAGTGAACAATAACCCATTCCACCCTCTCCACCCACAGCAAGTCAGTGAACACAAACCTAATCTACCCTCTCCACCCGGAGCAAGTCAGTGAATACTAACCCATTCCACCCACTACACCCACAGCAAGTCAGTGAACACTAATCCAATCCACCCTCTCCACTCATTGCAAGTCAGTGAACACTAACCCATTTTACCCTCTCCACCCACAGCAAGTCAGTGAACACTAACCCATTCCACCCTCTCCACCCACAGCAATTCAGTGAACACTAACCCATTCCACCCTCTCCACCCACAGCAAGTCAGTGAACACCAACCCATTCCACCCTCTCCACCTGGAGTAAGTCTATGAACACTAACCTATTCTACACTCTCCACCCACAGCAAGTCAGTGAACACTAACCCATTCGACCCTCTCCACCCACAGCAAGTCAGTGAACACAAACCCATTCCACCCACTCCACCCACAGCAAGTCAGGGAACACTAACCCATTCCACCCTCTCCACCCACAGCAAGTCAGTGAACACTATTCCATTCCACCCTCTCCATCTGGAGCAAGTCAGTGAACACTAACCCATCCCACCCTCTCCACCCACAGTAAGGCAGTGAACACTAACCCATTCCACCCTCTCCACCCACAGCAAGTCAGTGAACACTGACCCATTCTACCCTCTCCACCCACAGCAAGTCAGTGAACACTAACCCATTCCACCCACTCCACCCACAGCAAGTCAGGGAACACTAACCCATTCCACCATCTCCACCCACAGCAAGTCAGTGAACATTAACCCATTCCACCCTCTCCACATACAGCAAGTCAGTGAACACTAAGCCATTCCACCCTCTCCACCTGGAGCAAGTCAGTGAACACTAACCCATTCCACCCTCTCCACCCACAGCAAGTCTGTGAACACTAACCCATTCCAAACTCTCCACCCACAGCAAGTCAGTGAACACTAACCCAATCCACACTCTCCATCGACAGCAAGTCCGTGAACACAAACCCATTCCACCATCTCCACCCACAGCAAGTCAGTGAACAATAACCCATTCCACCCTTTCCTCATACAGCATGTCAGTGAACACTAACCCTTTCCACCCTCTCCACCTGGAGCAAGTCTGTGAACACTAACCCATTCCAAACTCTCCACCAACAGCAAGTCTGTGAACACAGAACCATTTCACTCTTTCCACCCAGTGCAAGTCAGTGAACACTAACCCATTCCACCCTCTCCACTTGGAGCAAGTCAGTGAACACTGACCCATTCCACCATCAACCACCCACAGCAAGTCAATGAACACAAACCCATTCCACCCTTTCCACCAACAGCAAGTCAGTGAACACTAACCCATTCCACCCTCTCCACCCACAGCAAGTCAGAGAACACTAAGCCATTCCACTCTCTCCACCTGGAGCAAGTATATGAACACTAAACCATTCCACACTCTCCACCCACAGCAAGTCAGTGAACACTATCCCATTCCACCCTCTCCACCTGGAGCAAGTCTATGAACACTAACCTATTCTACCCTCTCCACCCGGAGCAAGTCAGTGAACACTAATCCATTCCACCCGCTCCACACACAGCAAGTCAGTGAACACTAATCCAATCCACCCTCTCCACTCATTGCAAGTAAGTGAACACTAACCCATTCCACCCTCTCCATCTGGAGCAAGTCAGTGAAAACTAACCCATTCCACCCTCTCCACCCACAGTAAGGCAGTGAACACTAACCCATTCCACCCTCTCCACCCACAGCAAGTCAGTGAACACTAACCCATTCCACCCTCTCCACTTGGAGCAAGTCAGTGAATACTAACCCATTCCACCCTCTCCATCTGGAGCAAGTCAGTGAACAATAACTCATTCCACCCTCTCCATCCACAGCATGTCAGTGAACAATAACCCATTCCACCCTCTCCACCCACAGCAAGTCAGTGAACACTAACCTATTCTACCCTCTCCACCCGGAGCAAGTCAGTGAATACTAACCCATTCCACCCACTCCACCCACAGCAAGTCAGTGAACACTAATCCAATCCACCCTCTGCACCCATTGCAAGTAATTGAACACTAACCCATTCCACCCTCTCCACTTGGAGCAAGTCAGTGAACACTAACCCATTCCACCCTCTCCATCTGGAGCAAGTCAGTGAACACTAACCCATTCCACCCTCTCCACCCACAGTAAGGCAGTGAACACTAACCCATTCCACCCTCTCCACCCACAGCAAGTCAGTAAACACTAACCCATTCCACCCTCTCCACTTGGAGCAAGTCAGTGAACACTAACCCATTCCACCCTCTCCACTTGGAGCAAGTCAGTGAACACTAACCCATTCCACCCTCTCCACCCACAGCAAGTCAGTGAACACTAACCCATTCCACCATCTCTACCCACAGCAAGTCAGTGTACAATAACCCATTCCACCATCTCCACCCACAGCAAGTCAGTGAACACTAAACCATTCCACCCTCACACTCACAGCAAGTAAGTGAACAATAACCCATTCCACCATCTCCACCCACAGCAAGTCTGTGAACACCAAGACATTCCAAACTCTCCACCCACAGCAAGTCAGTGAACACTAACCCATTCCCCCTCTCCACCTGGAGCAAGTCTGTGAACACTAACCCATTCCAAACTCTCCACCCACAGCAAGTCAGTGAACACTAACCCAATACACCCTCTCCAGCCACAGCAGGTCAGTGAACAGAAACCCATTCCAAACTCTCCACCCACAGCAAGTCAGTGAACACTAAACCATTTCACTCTTTCCACCCAGTGCAAGTCAGTGAACACTAACCCATTCCACCCTCTCCACCCACAGCAAGTCAGTGAACACAAAACCAATTCACCCTCTCCACCAACAGCAAGTCAGTGAACACTAACCCATTCCACACTCTCCACCCAGTGTAAGTCAGTGAACACTAACCCATTCCACCATCTCCACCCACAGCAAGTCAGTGAACACTAACCCATTCCACCCTATCCACCCACAGCAAGTCAGTGAACACTAACCCATTCCACCCTCTCCACCTGGAGCAAGTCTATGAACACTAACCCATTCCACCCTCTCCACCCACAGCAAGTCAGTGAACACCAACCCATTCCACCCTCTCCACCTGGAGCAAGTCTATGAACACTAACCTATTCTACACTCTCCACCCACAGCAAGTCAGTGAACACTAACCCATTCGACCCTCTCCACCCACAGCAAGTCAGTGAACACAAACCCATTCCACCCACTCCAACCACAGCAAGTCAGGGAACACTAACCCATTCCACCCTCTCCACCCACAGCAAGTCAGTGAACACTATTCCATTCCACCCTCTCCATCTGGAGCAAGTCAGTGAACACTAACCCATCCCACCCTCTCCACCCACAGTAAGGCAGTGAACACTAACCCATTCCACCCTCTCCACCCACAGCAAGTCAGTGAACACTAACCCATTCCACCCACTCCACCCACAGCAAGTCAGGGAACACTAACCCATTCCACCCTCTCCACATACAGCAAGTCAGTGAACACTAACCCATTCCACCCTCTCCACCTGGAGCAAGTCTATGAACACTAACCTATTCTACCCTCTCCACCCACAGCAAGTCAGTGAACACTAACCCACTCCACCATCTCCACCCACAGCAAGTCAGTGAACACTAAACCATTCCACCCTCTCCACTCACAGCAAGTCTATGAACACTAACCTATTCTACCCTCTCCACCCACAATAAGGCAGTGAACACTAACCCATTCCACCCTCTCCACCCACAGCAAGTCAGTGAACACTAACCCATTCCACCCTCTCCACTTGGAGCAAGTCAGTGAACACTAACCCATTCCACCCTCTCCATCCACAGCATGTCAGTGAACAATAACCCATTCCACCCTCTCCACCCACAGCAAGTCAGTGAACACAAACCTATTCTACCCTCTCCACCCGGAGCAAGTCAGTGAATACTAACCCATTCCACCCACTCCACCCACAGCAAGTCAGTGAACACTAATCCAATCCACCCTCTCCACTCATTGCAAGTCAGTGAACACTAACCCATTTTACCCTCTCCACCCACAGCAAGTCAGTGAACACTAACCCATTCCACCCTCTCCACCCACAGCAATTCAGTGAACACTAACCCATTCCACCCTCTCCACCCACAGCAAGTCAGTGAACACCAACCCATTCCACCCTCTCCACCTGGAGCAAGTCTATGAACACTAACCTATTCTACACTCTCCACCCACAGCAAATCAGTGAACACTAACCCATTCGACCCTCTCCACCCACAGCAAGTCAGTGAACACAAACCCATTCCACCCACTCCACCCACAGCAAGTCAGGGAACACTAACCCATTCCACCCTCTCCACCCACAGCAAGTCAGTGAACACTATTCCATTCCACCCTCTCCATCTGGAGCAAGTCAGTGAACACTAACCCATCCCACCCTCTCCACCCACAGTAAGGCAGTGAACACTAACCCATTCCACCCTCTCCACCCACAGCAAGTCAGTGAACACTGACCCATTCTACCCTCTCCACCCACAGCAAGTCAGGGAACACTAACCCATTCCACCATCTCCACCCACAGCAAGTCAGTGAACATTAACCCATTCCACCCTCTCCACATACAGCAAGTCAGTGAACACTAAGCCATTCCACCCTCTCCACCTGGAGCAAGTCAGTGAACACTAACCCATTCCACCCTCTCCACCCACAGCAAGTCTGTGAACACTAACCCATTCCAAACTCTCCACCCACAGCAAGTCAGTGAACACTAACCCAATCCACACTCTCCATCGACAGCAAGTCCGTGAACACAAACCCATTCCACCATCTCCACCCACAGCAAGTCAGTGAACAATAACCCATTCCACCCTTTCCTCATACAGCATGTCAGTGAACACTAACCCTTTCCACCCTCTCCACCTGGAGCAAGTCTGTGAACACTAACCCATTCCAAACTCTCCACCAACAGCAAGTCTGTGAACACAGAACCATTTCACTCTTTCCACCCAGTGCAAGTCAGTGAACACTAACCCATTCCACCCTCTCCACTTGGAGCAAGTCAGTGAACACTGACCCATTCCACCATCAACCACCCACAGCAAGTCAATGAACACAAACCCATTCCACCCTTTCCACCAACAGCAAGTCAGTGAACACTAACCCATTCCACCCTCTCCACCCACAGCAAGTCAGAGAACACTAAGCCATTCCACTCTCTCCACCTGGAGCAAGTATATGAACACTAAACCATTCCACCCTCTCCACCCACAGCAAGTCAGTGAACACTATCCCATTCCACCCTCTCCACCTGGAGCAAGTCTATGAACACTAACCTATTCTACCCTCTCCACCCGGAGAAGGTCAGTGAACACTAACCCATTCCACCCGCTCCACACACAGCAAGTCAGTGAACACTAATCCAATCCACCCTCTCCACTCATTGCAAGTAAGTGAACACTAACCCATTCCACCCTCTCCATCTGGAGCAAGTCAGTGAAAACTAACCCATTCCACCCTCTCCACCCACAGTAAGGCAGTGAACACTAACCCATTCCACCCTCTCCACCCACAGCAAGTCAGTGAACACTAACCCATTCCACCCTCTCCAGTTGGAGCAAGTCAGTGAATACTAACCCATTCCACCCTCTCCATCTGGAGCAAGTCAGTGAACAATAACTCATTCCACCCTCTCCATCCACAGCATGTCAGTGAACAATAACCCATTCCACCCTCTCCACCCACAGCAAGTCAGTGAACACTAACCTATTCTACCCTCTCCACCCGGAGCAAGTCAGTGAATACTAACCCATTCCACCCACTCCACCCACAGCAAGTCAGTGAACACTAATCCAATCCACCCTCTGCACCCATTGCAAGTAATTGAACACTAACCCATTCCACCCTCTCCACTTGGAGCAAGTCAGTGAACACTAACCCATTCCACCCTCTCCATCTGGAGCAAGTCAGTGAACACTAACCCATTCCACCCTCTCCACCCACAGTAAGGCAGTGAACACTAACCCATTCCACCCTCTCCACCCACAGCAAGTCAGTAAACACTAACCCATTCCACCCTCTCCACTTGGAGCAAGTCAGTGAACACTAACCCATTCCACCCTCTCCATCTGGAGCAAGTCAGTGAACACTAACCCATTCCACCCTCTCCATCCACAGCATGTCAGTGAACAATAACCCATTCCACCCTCTCCACCCACAGCAAGTCAGTGAACACTAACCCATTCCACCATCTCTACCCACAGCAAGTCAGTGTACAATAACCCATTCCACCATCTCCACCCACAGCAAGTCAGTGAACACTAAACCATTCCACCCTCACACTCACAGCAAGTAAGTGAACAATAACCCATTCCACCATCTCCACCCACAGCAAGTCTGTGAACACCAAGACATTCCAAACTCTCCACCCACAGAAAGTCAGTGAACACTAACCCATTCCCCCTCTCCACCTGGAGCAAGTCTGTGAACACTAACCCATTCCAAACTCTCCACCCACAGCAAGTCAGTGAACACTAACCCAATACACCCTCTCCAGCCACAGCAGGTCAGTGAACAGAAACCCATTCCAAACTCTCCACCCACAGCAAGTCAGTGAACACTAAACCATTTCACTCTTTCCACCCAGTGCAAGTCAGTGAACACTAACCCATTCCACGCTCTCCACCCACAGCAAGTCAGTGAACACAAAACCAATTCACCCTCTCCACCAACAGCAAGTCAGTGAACACTAACCCATTCCACACTCTCCACCCAGTGTAAGTCAGTGAACACTAACCCATTCCACCATCTCCACCCACAGCAAGTCAGTGAACACTAACCCATTCCACCCTATCCACCCAGAGCAAGTCAGTGAACACTAACCCATTCCACCCTCTCCACCTGGAGCAAGTCTATGAACACTAACCCATTCCACCCTCTCCACCCACAGCAAGTCAGTGAACACCAACCCATTCCACCCTCTCCACCTAGAGCAAGTCTATGAACACTAACCTATTCTACACTCTCCACCCACAGCAAGTCAGTGAACACTAACCCATTCGACCCTCTCCACCCACAGCAAGTCAGTGAACACAAACCCATTCCACCCACTCCAACCACAGCAAGTCAGGGAACACTAACCCATTCCACCCTCTCCACCCACAGCAAGTCAGTGAACACTATTCCATTCCACCCTCTCCATCTGGAGCAAGTCAGTGAACACTAACCCATCCCACCCTCTCCACCCACAGTAAGGCAGTGAACACTAACCCATTCCACCCTCTCCACCCACAGCAAGTCAGTGAACACTAACCCATTCCACCCACTCCACCCACAGCAAGTCAGGGAACACTAACCCATTCCACCCTCTCCACATACAGCAAGTCAGTGAACACTAACCCATTCCACCCTCTCCACCTGGAGCAAGTCAGTGAACACTAAGCCATTCCACCCTCTCCACCCACAGCAAGTCTGTGAACACTATCCCATTCCAAACTCTCCACCCACAGCAAGTCAGTGAACACTAACCCAATCCACACTCTCCATCGACAGCAAGTCCGTGAACACAAACCCATTCCAAACTCTCCACCCACATCAAGTCAGTGAACACTAACCTATTCCACCCTCTCCACCTGGAGCAAGTCTATGAACACTAACCCATTCCACCCTCTCCACCCACAACAAGTCAGTGAACACTAACCCATTCCAACCTCTCCACACACAACAAGTCAGTGAACACTAAACCATTCCACCCTCTCCACCTGGAGATACTCTATGAACACTAACCTATTCTACCCTCTCCACCCGGAGCAAGTCAGTGAACACTAACCCATTCGACCCTCTCCACCCACAGCAAGTCAGTGAATACTAATCCATTCCACCCACTCCACACACAGCAAGTAAGTGAACACTAATCCAATCCACCCTCTCCACTCATTGAAAGTAAGTGAACACTAACCCATTCCACCCTCTCCATCTGGAGCAAGTCAGTGAAAACTAACCCATTCCACCCTCTCCACCCACAGTAAGGCAGTGAACACTAATCCATTCCACCCTCTCCACCCACAGCAATCAGTGAACACTAACCCATTCCACCCTCTCCACTTGGAGCAAGTCAGTGAACACTAACCCATTCCACCCTCTCCATCTGGAGCAAGTCAGTGAACACTAACCCATTCCACCCTCTCCATCCACAGCATGTCAGCGAACAATAACCCATTCCACCCTCTCCAACCACAGAAAGTCCGTGAACACTAACCCATTCCACCATCTCCACCCACAGCAAGTCAGTGAAAAATAACCCATTCCACCATCTCCACCCACAGCAAGTCAGTGAACACTAAACCATTCCACCCTCTCCACCTGGAGCAAGTCTGTGAACACTAACCCATTCCAAACTCTCCACCAACAGCAAGTCAGTGAACACTAACCCATTCCAACCTCTCCACCCACAACAAGTCAGTGAACACTAAACCATTCCACCCTCTCCACCTGGAGATACTCTATGAACACTAACCTATTCTACCCTCTCCACCCGGAGCAAGTCAGTGAACACTAACCCATTCCACCCTCTCCACCCACAGTAAGGCAGTGAACACTTACCCATTCCACCCTCTCCACCCACAGCAAGTCAGTGAACACTAACCCATTCCACCCTCTCCACTTGGAGCAAGTCAGTGAACACTAACCCATTCCACCCTCTCCACCCACAGCAAGTCAGTGAACACTAACCCATTCCACCATCTCCACCCACAGCAAGTCAGTGAACACTAACCCATTCCACCCTCTCCACCCACAGCAAGTCAGTGAACACTAACCCATTCCACCATCTCCACCCACAGCAAGTCAGTGAACAATAACCCATTCCACCATCTCCACCCACAGCAAGTCAGTGAACACTAAACCATTCCACCCTCTCCACTCACAGCAAGTCAGTGAACACTAACCCATTCCACCATCTCCACCCACAGCAAGTCAGTGAACAATAACCCATTCCACCCTTTCCACATACAGCATGTCAGTGAACACTAACACATTCCACCCTCTCCACCTGGAGCAAGTCTGTGAACACTAACCCATTCCAAACTCTCCACCAACAGCAAGTCAGTGAACACTAACCTATTCCACCCTCTCCACCCACAGCAAGTCTGTGAACACAGAACCATTTCACTCTTTCCACCCAGTGCAAGTCAGTGAACACTAACCCATTCCACCCTCTCCACTTGGAGCAAGTCAGTGAACACTGACCCATTCCACCATCAACTACCCACAGCAAGTCAATGAACACTAACCCATTCCACCCTTTCCACCAACAGCAAGTCAGTGAACACTAACCCATTCCACCCTCTCCACCCAGTGTAAGTCAGTGAACACTAACCCATTCCACCCTCTCCACCCACAGCAAGTCAGAGAACACTAAGCCATTCCACTCTCTCCACCCACAGCAAGTCAGTGAACACTATCCCATTCCACCCTCTTCACCTGGAGCAAGTATATGAACACTAAACCATTCCACCCTCTCCACCCACAGCAAGTCAGTGAACACTATCCCATTCCACCCTCTCCACCTGGAGCAAGTCTATGAACACTAACCTATTCTACCCTCTCCACCCGGAGCAAGTCAGTGAAAACTAACACATTCCACCCTCTCCACCCACAGTAAGGCAGTGAACACTAACCCATTCCACCCTCTCCACCCACAGCAAGTCTGTGAACACTAACCCATTCCACCCTCTCCACTTGGAGCAAGTCAGTGAACACTAACCCATTCCACCCTCTCCATCCACAGCATGTCAGTGAACAATAACCCATTCCACCCTCTCCACAAACAGCAAGTCAGTGAAAACTAACCTATTCTACCCTCTCCACCCGGAGCAAGTCAGTGAATACTAACCTATTCCACCCTCTCCACCCACAGCAAGTCTGTGAACACAAAACCATTTCACTCTTTCCACCCAGTGCAAGTCAGTGAACACTAACCCATTCCACCCTCTCCACTTGGAGCAAGTCAGTGAACACTGCCCCATTCCACCATCAACCACCCACAGCAAGTCAATGAACACTAACCCATTCCACCCTTTCCACCAACAGCAAGTCAGTGAACACTAACCCATTCCACCCTCTCCACCCAGTGTAAGTCAGTGAACACTAACCCATTCCACCCTCTCCACCCACAGCAAGTCAGAGAACACTAAGCCATTCCACTCTCTCCACCTGGAGCAAGTATATGAACACTAAACCATTCCACCCTCTCCACCCACAGCAAGTCAGTGAACACTATCCCATTCCACCCTCTCCACCTGGAGCAAGTCTATGAACACTAACCTATTCTACCCTCTCCACCCGGAGCAAGTCAGTGAAAACTAACACATTCCACCCTCTCCACCCACAGTAAGGCAGTGAACACTAACCCATTCCACCCTCTCCACCCACAGCAAGTCAGTGAACACTAACCCATTCCACCCTCTCCACTTGGAGCAAGTCAGTGAACACTAACCCATTCCACCCTCTCCATCTGGAGCAAGTCAGTGAACACTAACCCATTCCACCCTCTCCATCCACAGCATGTCAGTGAACAATAACCCATTCCACCCTCTCCACCCACAGCAAGTCAGTGAACACTAACCTATTCAACCCTCTCCACCCGGAGCAAGTCAGTGAATACTAACCCATTCCACCCACTCCACCCACAGCAAGTCAGTGAACACTAATCCAATCCACCCTCTCCACTCATTGCAAGTAAGTGAACACTAACCCATTCCACCCTCTCCATCTGGAGCAAGTCAGTGAAAACTAACCCATTCCACCCTCTCCACCCACAGTAAGGCAGTGAACACTAACCCATTCCACCCTCTCCACCCACAGCAAGTCAGTGAACACTAACCCACTCCACCCTCTCCATCTGGAGCAAGTCAGTGAACACTAACACATTCCACCCTCTCCATCCACAGCATGTCAGTGAACAATAACCCATT
This sequence comes from Squalus acanthias, assembly GCA_030390025.1. NCBI lineage: Eukaryota > Metazoa > Chordata > Chondrichthyes > Squaliformes > Squalidae > Squalus > Squalus acanthias. The sequence goes on along the minus strand of JASTWF010000534.1, from coordinate 77,251 downwards.
CCACCCTCTCCACCCACAGCAAGTCAGTGAACACTAACCCATTCCACCATCTCCACCCACAGCAAGTCAGTGAACACTAAACCATTCCACCCTCACACTCACAGCAAGTCAGTGAACACTAACACATTCCACCCTCTCCACCCACAGTAAGGCAGTGAACACTAACCCATTCCACCCTCTCCACCCACAGCAAGTCAGTGAACACTAACCCACTCCACCCTCTCCATCTGGAGCAAGTCAGTGAACACTAACACATTCCACCCTCTCCATCCACAGCATGTCAGTGAACAATAACCCATTCCACCCTCTCCACCCACAGCAAGTCAGTGAACACTAACCCATTCCACCATCTCCACCCACAGCAAGTCAGTGAACACTAAACCATTCCACCCTCACACTCACAGCAAGTCAGTGAACACTAACACATTCCACCCTCTCCATCCACAGCATGTCAGTGAACAATAACCCATTCCACCCTCTCCACCCACAGCAAGTCAGTGAACACTAACCCATTCCACCATCTCCACCCACAGCAAGTCAGTGAACACTAAACCATTCCACCCTCACACTCACAGCAAGTCAGTGAACACTAACCCATTCCACCATCTCCACCCACAGCAAGTCAGTGAACAATAACCCATTCCACAATCTCCACCCACAGCAAGTCAGTGAACACTAAACCATTCCACCCTCTCCACTCACAGCAAGTCAGTGAACACTAACCTATCCCACCCACTCCACCCAGAGCAAGTCTGTGAACACAAAACCATTTCACTCTTTCCACCCAGTGCAAGTCAGTGAACACTAACCCATTCCACCCTCTCCACTTGGAGCAAGTTGGTGAACACTAACCCATTCCACCAACAACCACCCACAGCAAGTCAGTGAACACTAACCCATTGCACAATTTCCACCAACAGCAAGTCAGTGAACACTAACCCATTCCACCCTCTCCACCCAGTGTAAGTCAGTGAACACTAACCCATTCCACCCTCTCCACCCACAGCAAGTCAGAGAACACTAAGCCATTACACTCGCTCCACCTGGAGCAAGTCTATGAACACATAACCCGTTCCACCCTCTCCACCCACAGCAAGTCAGTGAACACTAAGCCAGTCCGCCCTCTCCACCAACAGCAAGTCAGTGAACACTAACCCATTCCCCCTCTCCACCTGGAGCAAGTCTGTGAACACTAACCCATTCCAAACTCTCCACCCACAGCAAGTCAGTGAACACTAACCCAATCCACCCTCTCCAGCCACAGCAGGTCAGTGAACAGAAACCCATTCCAAACTCTCCAACCACAGCAAGTCAGTGAACACTAAACCATTTCACTCTTTCCACCCAGTGCAAGTCAGTGAACACTAACCCATTCCACCCTCTCCACCCACAGCAAGTCAGTGAACACAAAACCAATTCACCCTCTCCACCAACAGCAAGTCAGTGAACACTAACCCATTCCACACTCTCCACACAGAGTAAGTCAGTGAACACTAACCCATTCCACCATCTCCACCCACAGCAAGTCAGTGAACACTAACCCATTCCACCCTCTCCACCCACAGCAAGTCAGTGAACACTAACCCATTCCACCCTCTCCACCTGGAGCAAGTCTATGAACACTAACCCATTCCACCCTCTCCACCCACATCAAGTCAGTGAACACCAACCCATTCCACCCTCTCCACCTGGAGCAAGTCTATGAACACTAACCTATTCTACCCTCTCCACCCACAGCAAGTCAGTGAACACTAACCCATTCCACCATCTCCACCCACAGCAAGTCAGTGAACACTAAACCATTGCACCCTCTCCACTCACAGCAAGTCAGTGAACACTAACCCATTCCACCATCTCCACCCACAGCAAGTCAGTGAACAATAACCCATTCCACCCTTTCCTCATACAGCATGTCAGTGAACACTAACCCATTCCACCCTCTCCACCTGGAGCAAGTCTGTGAACACTAACCCATTCCAAACTCTCCACCAACAGCAAGTCTGTGAACACAAAACCATTTCACTCTTTCCACCCAGTGCAAGTCAGTGAACACTAACCCATTCCACCCTCTCCACTTGGAGCAAGTCAGTGAACACTGACCCATTCCACCATCAACCACCCACAGCAAGTCAATGAACACTAACCCATTCCACTCTTTCCACCAACAGCAAGTCAGTGAACACTAAGGCATTCCACCCTCTCCACCTGGAGCAAGTCAGTGAACACTAACCCATTCCACCCTCTCCACCCACAGCAAGTCAGAGAACACTAAGCCATTCCACTCTCTCCACCTGGAACAAGTATATGAACACTAAACCATTCCACCCTCTCCACCCACAGCAAGTCAGTGAACACTATCCCATTCCACCCTCTCCACCTGGAGCAAGTCTATGAACACTAACCTATTCTACCCTCTCCCCCCGGAGCAATTCAGTGAACACTAACCCATTCCACCCGCTCCACACACAGCAAGTCAGTGAACACTAATCCAATCCACCCTCTCCACTCATTGCAAGTAAGTGAACACTAACCCATTCCACCCTCTCCATCTGGAACAAGTCAGTGAAAACTAACCCATTCCACCCTCTCCACCCACAGTAAGGCAGTGAACACTAACCCATTCCAACCTCTCCACCCACAGCAAGTCAGTGAACACTAACCCATTCCACCCTCTCCACTTGGAGCAAGTCAGTGAATACTAACCCATTCCACCCTCTCCATCTGGAGCAAGTCAGTGAACACTAACCCAATCCACCCTCTCCATCCACAGCATGTCAGTGAACAATAACCCATTCCACCCTCTCCACCCACAGCAAGTCAGTGAACACTAACCTATTCTACCCTCTCCACCCGGAGCAAGTCAGTGAATACTAACCCATTCCACCCACTCCACCCACAGCAAGTCAGTGAACACTAATCCAATCCACCCTCTCCACTCATTGCAAGTAAGTGAACACTAACCCATTCCACCCTCTCCATCTGGAGCAAGTCAGTGAAAACTAACCCATTCCACCCTCTCCACCCACAGTAAGGCAGTGAACACTAACCCATTCCACCCTCTCCACCCACAGCAAGTCAGTAAACACTAACCCATTCCACCCTCTCCACTTGGAGCAAGTCAGTGAACACTAACCCATTCCACCCTCTCCATCCACAGCATGTCAGTGAACAATAACCCATTCCACCCTCTCCACCCACAGCAAGTCAGTGAACACTAACCCATTCCACCATCTCTACCCACAGCAAGTCAGTGAACAATAACCCATTCCACCATCTCCACCCACAGCAAGTCAGTGAACACTAAACCATTCCACCCTCACACTCACAGCAAGTCAGTGAACACTAACCCATTCCACCATCTCCACCCACAGCAAGTCAGTGAACAATAACCCATTCCACAATCTCCACCCACAGCAAGTCAGTGAACACTAAACCATTGCACCCTCTCCACTCACAGCAAGTCAGTGAACACTAACCCATTCCACCATCTCCACCCACAGCAAGTCAGTGAACAATAACCCATTCCACCCTTTCCTCATACAGCATGTCAGTGAACACTAACCCATTCCACCCTCTCCACCTGGAGCAAGTCTGTGAACACTAACCCATTCCAAACTCTCCACCAACAGCAAGTCTGTGAACACAAAACCATTTCACTCTTTCCATCCAGTGCAAGTCAGTGAACACTAACCCATTCCACCCTCTCCACTTGGAGCAAGTCAGTGAACACTGACCCATTCCACCATCAACCACCCACAGCAAGTCAATGAACACTAACCCATTCCACCCTTTCCACCAACAGCAAGTCAGTGAACACGAAGCCATTCCACCCTCTCCACCTGGAGCAAGTCAGTGAACACTAACCCATTCCACCCTCTCCACCCACAGCAAGTCAGAGAACACGAAGCCATTCCACTCTCTCCACCTGGAACAAGTATATGAACACTAAACCATTCCACCCTCTCCACCCACAGCAAGTCAGTGAACACTATCCCATTCCACCCTCTCCACCTGGAGCAAGTCTATGAACACTAACCTATTCTACCCTCTCCCCCCGGAGCAATTCAGTGAACACTAACCCATTCCACCCGCTCCACACACAGCAAGTCAGTGAACACTAATCCAATCCACCCTCTCCACTCATTGCAAGTAAGTGAACACTAACCCATTCCACCCTCTCCATCTGGAGCAAGTCAGTGAAAACTAACCCATTCCACCCTCTCCACCCACAGTAAGGCAGTGAACACTAACCCATTCCAACCTCTCCACCCACAGCAAGTCAGTGAACACTAACCCATTCCACCCTCTCCACTTGGAGCAAGTCAGTGAATACTAACACATTCCACCCTCTCCATCTGGAGCAAGTCAGTGAACACTAACCCATTCCACCCTCTCCATCCACAGCATGTCAGTGAACAATAACCCATTCCACCCTCTCCACCCACAGCAAGTCAGTGAACACTAACCTATTCTACCCTCTCCACCCGGAGCAAGTCAATGAATACTAACCCATTCCACCCACTCCACCCACAGCAAGTCAGTGAACACTAATCCAATCCACCCTCTCCACTCATTGCAAGTAAGTGAACACTAACCCATTCCACCCTCTCCATCTGGAGCAAGTCAGTGAAAACTAACCCATTCCACCCTCTCCACCCACAGTAAGGCAGTGAACACTAACCCATTCCACCCTCTCCACCCACAGCAAGTCAGTAAACACTAACCCATTCCACCCTCTCCACTTGGAGCAAGTCAGTGAACACTAACCCATTCCACCCTCTCCATCTGGAGCAAGTCAGTGAACACTAACCCATTCCACCATCTCTACCCACAGCAAGTCAGTGAACAATAACCCATTCCACCATCTCCACCCACAGCAAGTCAGTGAACACTAAACCATTCCACCCTCACACTCACAGCAAGTCAGTGAACACTAACCCATTCCACCATCTCCACCCACAGCAAGTCAGTGAACAATAACCCATTCCACAATCTCCACCCACAGCAAGTCAGTGAACACTAAACCATTCCACCCTCTCCACTCAAAGCAAGTCAGTGAACATTAACCTATCCCACCCCTCCACCCACAGCAAGTCTGTGAACATAAAACCATTTCACTCTTTCCACCCAGTGCAAGTCAGTGAACACTAACCCATTCCACCCTCTCCACTTGGAGCAAGTTGGTGAACACTAACCCATTCCACCATCAACCACCCACAGCAAGTCAGTGAACACTAACCCATTCCACAATTTCCACCAACAGCAAGTCAGTGAAGACTAACCCATTCCACCCTCTCCACCCAGTGTAAGTCAGTGAACACTAACCCATTCCACCCTCTCCACACACAGCAAGTCAGAGAACACTAAGCCATTCCACTCTCTCCACCTGGAGCAAGTCTATGAACACTAACCTGTTCCACCCTCTCCACCCACAGCAAGTCAGTGAACACTAAGCCAGTCCGCCCTCTCCACCAACAGCAAGTCAGTGAACACTAACCCATTCCACCATCTCCACCCACAGCAAGTCAGTGAACAATAACACATTCCACCCTCTCCACATACAGCAAGTCAGTGAACACTAACCCATTCCACCCTCTTCACCAGCAGCAAGTCAGTGAACACTAACCCATTCCACCCTCTCCACCTGGAGCAAGTCCCTGAACACTAACCCATTCCACCCTCTCCACCCACAGCAAGTTTGTGAACACCAAGACATTCCAAACTCTCCACCCACAGCAAGTCAGTGAACACGAACCCATTCCCCCTCTCCACCTGGAGCAAGTCTGTGAACACTAACCCATTCGACCCTCTCCACCCACAGCAAGTCAGTGAACACTAACCCAATCCACCCTCTCCAGCCACAGCAGGTCAGTGAACAGAAACCCATTCCAAACTCTCCACCCACAGCAAGTCAGTGAACACTAAACCATTTCACTCTTTCCACCCAGTGCACGTCAGTGAACACTAACCCATTCCACCCTCTCCACCCACAGCAAGTCAGTGAACACTAACCCATTCCACCCTATCCACCCACAGCAAGTCAGTGAACACTAACCCATTCCACCCTCTCCACCTGGAGCAAGTCTATGAACACTAACCCATTCCACCCTCTCCACCCACATCAAGTCAGTGAACACCAACCCATTCCACCCTCTCCACCTGGAGCAAGTCTATGAACACTAACCTATTCTACCCTCTCCACCAACAGCAAGTCAGCGAACACTAACCCATTTTACCCTCTCCACCCACAGCAATTCAGTGAACACTAACCCATTCCACCCTCTCCACCCACAGCAATTCAGTGAACACTAACCCATTCCACCCTCTCCACCTGGAGCAAGTCTATGAACACTAACCCATTCCACCCTCTCCACCCACAGCAAGTCAGTGAACACCAACCCATTCCACCCTCTCCACCTGGAGCAAGTCTATGAACACCAACCTATTCTACACTCTCCACCCACAGCAAGTCAGTGAACACAAACCCATTCCACCCACTCCACCCACAGCAAGTCAGAGAACACTAACCCATTCCACCCTCTCCACCCACAGCAAATCAGTGAACACTATTCCATTCCACCCTCTCCATCTGGAGCAAGTCAGTGAACACTAACCCATCCCACCCTCTCCACCCACAGTAAGGCAGTGAACACTAACCCATTCCACCCTCTCCACCCACAGCAAGTCAGTGAACACTAACCCATTCTACCCTCTCCACCCACAGCAAGTCAGTGAACATTAACCCATTCCACCCTCTCCACATAGAGCAAGTCAGTGAACACTAACCCATTCCACCCTCTCCACCTGGAGCAAGTCACTGAACACTAACCCATTCCACCCTCTCCACCCACAGCAAGTCTGTGAACACCAAGACATTCCAAACTCTCCACCCACAGCAAGTCAGTGAACACGAACCCATTCCCCCTCTCCACCTGGAGCAAGTCTGTGAACACTAACCCATTCCAAACTCTCCACCCACAGCAAGTCAGTGAACACTAACCCAATCCACCCTCTCCAGCCACAGCAGGTCAGTGAACAGAAACCCATTCCAAACTCTCCACCCACAGCAAGTCAGTGAACACTAAACCATTTCACTCTTTCCACCCAGTGCAAGTCAGTGAACACTAACCCATTCCACCCTCTCCACCCACAGCAAGTCAGTGAACACTAACCCATTCCACCCTATCCACCCACAGCAAGTCAGTGAACACTAACCCATTCCACCCTCTCCACCTGGAGCAAGTCTATGAACACGAACCCATTCCACCCTCTCCACCCACATCAAGTCAGTGAACACCAACCCATTCCACCCTCTCCACCTGGAGCAAGTCTATGAACACTAAACTATTCTACCCTCTACACCCACAGAAAGTCAGTGAACACTAACCCATTCCACCCTCTCCATCCACAGCAATTCAGTGAACACTAACCCATTCCACCCTCTCCACCTGGAGCAAGTCTATGAACACTAACCCATTCCACCCTCTCCACACACAGCAAGTCAGTGAACACCAACCCATTCCACCCTCTCCACCTGGAGCAAGTCTATGAACACCAACCTATTCTACACTCTCCACCCACAGCAAGTCAGTGAACACTAAGCCATTCGACCCTCTCCACCCACAGCAAGTCAGTGAACACAAACCCATTCCACCCACTCCACCCACAGCAAGTCAGGGAACACTAACCCATTCCACCCTCTCCACCCACAGCAAGTCAGTGAACACTATTCCATTCCACCCTCTCCATCTGGAGCAAGTCAGTGAACACTAACCCATCCCACCCTCTCCACCCACAGTAAGGCAGTGAACACTAACCCATTCCACCCTCTCCTCCCACAGCAAGTCAGTGAACACTAACCCATTCTACCCTCTCCACCCACAGCAAGTCAGTGAACACGAACCCATTCCACCCACTCCACCCACAGCAAGTCAGTGAACATTAACCCATTCCACCCTCTCCACCCACAGCAAGTCTGTGAACACTAACCCATTCCACCCTCTCCATATAGAGCAAGTCAGTGAACACTAAGCCATTCCACCCTCTCCATCTGGAGCAAGTCAGTGAACACTAACCCATCCCACCCTCTCCACCCACAGTAAGGCAGTGAACACTAACCCATTCCACCCTCTCCTCCCACAGCAAGTCAGTGAACACTAACCCATTCTACCCTCTCCACCCACATCAAGTCAGTGAACACTAACCCATTCCACCCTCTCAACCTGGAGCAAGTCTGTGAACACTAACCCATTCCAAACTCTCCACCAACAGCAAGTCAGTGAACACTAACCTATTCCACCCTCTCCACCCACAGCAAGTCAGTGAACACTAACCCAATCCACACTCTCCATCGACAGCAAGTCTGTGAACACAAACCCATTCCAAACTCTCCACCCACATCAAGTCAGTGAACACTAACCTATTCCACCCTCTCCACCTGGAGCAAGTCTATGAACACTAACCCAATCCACCCTCTCCACCCACAACAAGTCAGTGAACACTAACCCATTCCAACCTCTCCACCCACAACAAGTCAGTGAACACTAAACCATTCCACCCTCTCCACCTGGAGATACTCTATGAACACTAACCTATTTTACCCTCTCCACCCGCAGCAAGTCAGTGAACACTAACCCATTTGACCATCTCCACCCACAGCAAGTCAGTGAACAATAACCCATTCCACCATCTCCACCCACAGCAAGTCAGTGAACACTAAACCATTCCACCCTCTCCACTAACAGCAAGTCAGTGAACACTAACCCATTCCACCATCTCCACCCACAGCAAGTCAGTGAACAATAACCCATTCCACCCTTTCCACATGCAGCATGTCAGTGAACACTAACCCATTCCACCCTCTCCACCTGGAGCAAGTCTGTGAACACTAACCCATTCCAAACTCTCCACCAACAGCAAGTCAGTGAACACTAACCTATTCCACCCTCTCCACCCACAGCAAGTCAGTGAACACTAACCCAATCCACACTCTCCATCGACAGCAAGTCCGTGAACACAAACCCATTCCAAACTCTCCACCCACATCAAGTCAGTGAACACTAACCTATTCCACCCTCTCCACCCATAGCAAGTCAGTGAACACAAAACCAATTCACCCTCTCCACTAACAGCAAGTCAGTGAACACTAACCCATTCCATCCTCTCCACCTGGAGCAAGTCTATGAACACTAACCCATTCGACCCTCTCCACTTGGTGCAAGTCAGTGAACACTAACCCATTCCACCCTCTCCACCCGGAGCAAGTCAGTGAACACTAACCCATTCCACCCTCTCCACCCACAGTAAGGCAGTGAACACTTACCCATTCCACCCTCTCCACCCACAGCAAGTCAGTGAACACTAACCCATTCCACCCTCTCCACTTGGAGCAAGTCAGTGAACACTAACCCATTCCACCCTCTCCATCTGGAGCAAGTCAGTGAACACTAACCCATTCCACCCTCTCCATCCACAGCATGTCAGCGAACAATAACCCATTCCACCCTCTCCAGCCACAGCAAGTCAGTGAACACTAACCCATTCCACCATCTCCACCCACAGCAAGTCAGTGAACACTGACCCATTCCACCATCAACCACCCACAGCAAGTCAATGAACACTAACCCATTCCACCCTTTCCACCAACAGCAAGTTAGTGAACACTAACCCATTCCACCCTCTCCACCCAGTGTAAGTCAGAGAACACTAAGCCATTCCACTCTCTCCACCTGGAGCAAGTATATGAACACTTAACCATTCCACCCTCTCCACCCACAGCAAGTCAGTGAACACTATCCCATTCCACCCTCTCCACCTGGAGCAAGTCTATGAACACTAACCCATTCCACCCTCTCCACCCACAACAAGTCAGTGAACACTAACCCATTCCAACCTCTCCACCCACAACAAGTCAGTGAACACTAAACCATTCCACCCTCTCCACCTGGAGATACTCTATGAACACTAACCTATTCTACCCTCTCCACCCGCAGCAAGTCAGTGAACACTAACCCATTTGACCCTCTCCACGCACAGCAAGTCAGTGAATACTAACCCATTCCACCCACTCCACACACAGCAAGTCAGTGAACACTAATCCAATCCACCCTCTCCACTCATTGCAAGTAAGTGAACACTAACCCATTCCACCCTCTCCATCTGGAGCAAGTCAGTGAAAACTAACCCATTCCACCCTCTCCACCCACAGTAAGGCAGTGAGCACTAACCCATTGCACCCTCTCCACTTGCAGCAAGTCAGTGAACACTAACCCATTCCACGCTCTCCATCTGGAGCAAGTCAGTGAACACTAACCCATTCCACCCTCTCCATCCACAGCATGTCAGCGAACAATAACCCATTCCACCCTCTCCACCCACAGAAAGTCAGTGAACACGAACCCATTCCACCATCTCCACCCACAGCAAGTCAGTGAACAATAACCCATTCCACCATCTCCACCCACAGCAAGTCAGTGAACACTAAACCATTCCACCCTCTCCACTCACAGCAAGTCAGTGAACACTAACCCATTCCACCATCTCCACCCACAGCAAGTCAGTGAACAATAACCCATTCCACCCTTTCCACCTGGAGCAAGTCTGTGAACACTAACCCATTCCAAACTCTCCACCAACAGCAAGTCTGTAAACACTAACCCATTCCACCCTCTCCACCCAGTGTAAGTCAGTGAACACGAACCCATTCCACCCTCTCCACCCACAGCAAGTCAGTGAACACTAACCCATTCGACCCTCTCCACTTGGAGCAAGTCAGTGAACACTGACCCATTCCACCCTCTCCATCTGGAGCAAGTCAGTGAACACTAACCCATTCCACCCTCTCCATCCACAGCATGTCAGTGAACAATAACCCATTCCACCCTCTCCACCCACAGCAAGTCAGTGAACACTAACCTATTCTACCCTCTCCACCCGGAGCAAGTCAGTGAATACTAACCCATTCCACCCACTCCACCCACAGCAAGTCCGTGAACACTAAACCATTCCACCCTCTCCACTCACAGCAAGTCAGTGAACACTAACCCATTCCACCATCTCCACCCACAGCAAGTCAGTGAACAATAACCCATTCCACCCTTTCCTCATACAGCATGTCAGTGAACACTAACCCATTCTACCCTCTCCACCTGGAGCAAGTCTGTGAACACTAACCCATTCCAAACTCTCCACCAACAGCAAGTCAGTGAACACTAACCTATTCCACCCTCTCCACCCACAGCAAGTCTGTGAACACAAAACCATTTCACTCTTTCCACCCAGTGCAAGTCAGTGAACACTAACCCATTCCACCCTCTCCACTTGGAGCAAGTCAGTGAACACTGACCCATTCCACCATCAACCACCCACAGCAAGTCAATGAACACTAACCCATTCCACCCTTTCCACCAACAGCAAGTTAGTGAACACTAACCCATTCCACCCTCTCCACCCAGTGTAAGTCAGTGAACACTAACCCATTCCACCCTCTCCACCCACAGCAAGTCAGAGAACACTAAGCCATTCCACTCTCTCCACCTGGAGCAAGTATATGAACACTTAACCATTCCACCCTCTCCACCCACAGCAAGTCAGTGAACACTATCCCATTCCACCCTCTCCACCTGGAGCAAGTCTATGAACACTAACCCATTCCACCCTCTCCACCCACAACAAGTCAGTGAACACTAACCCATTCCAACCTCTCCACCCACAACAAGTCAGTGAACACTAAACCATTCCACCCTCTCCACCTGGAGATACTCTATGAACACTAACCTATTCTACACTCTCCACCCGCAGCAAGTCAGTGAACACTAACCCATTTGACCCTCTCCACCCACAGCAAGTCAGTGAATACTAACCCATTCCACCCACTCCACACACAGCAAGTCAGTGAACACTAATCCAATCCACCCTCTCCACTCATTGCAAGTAAGTGAACACTAACCCATTCCACCCTCTCCATCTGGAGCAAGTCAGTGAAAACTAACCCATTCCACCCTCTCCACCCACAGTAAGGCAGTGAGCACTAACCCATTCCACCCTCTCCACCCACAGCAAGTCAGTGAACACTAACCCATTCCACCCTCTCCACTTGGAGCAAGTCAGTGAACACTAACCCATTCCACCCTCTCCATCCACAGCATGTCAGCGAACAATAACCCATTCCACCCTCTCCACCCACAGAAAGTCAGTGAACACTAACCCATTCCACCATCTCCACCCACAGCAAGTCAGTGAACAATAACCCATTCCACCCTTTCCACATGCAGCATGTCAGTGAACACTAACCCATTCCACCCTCTCCACCTGGAGCAAGTCTGTGAACACTAACCCATTCCAAACTCTCCACCAACAGCAAGTCAGTGAACACTAACCTATTCCACCCTCTGCACCCACAGCAAGTCAGTGAACACAAAACCAATTCACCCTCTCCACTAACAGCAAGTCAGTGAACACTAACCCATTCCATCCTCTCCACCTGGAGCAAGTCTATGAACACTAACCCATTCGACCCTCTCCACTTGGAGCAAGTCAGTGAACACTAACCCATTCCACCCTCTCCATCTGGAGCAAGTCAGTGAACACTAACCCATTCCACCCTCTCCATCCACAGCATGTCAGTGAACAATAACCCATTCCACCCTCTCCACCCACAGCAAGTCAGTGAACACTAACCTATTCTACCCTCTCCACCCGGAGCAAGTCAGTGAATACTAACCCATTCCACCCACTCCACCCACAGCAAGTCAGTGAACACTAAACCATTCCACCCTCTCCACTCACAGCAAGTCAGTGAACACTAACCCATTCCACCATCTCCACCCACAGCAAGTCAGTGAACAATAACCCATTCCACCCTTTCCTCATACAGCATGTCAGTGAACACTAACCCATTCCACCCTCTCCACCTGGAGCAAGTCTGTGAACACTAACCCATTCCAAACTCTCCACCAACAGCAAGTCAGTGAACACTAACCTATTCCACCCTCTCCACCCACAGCAAGTCTGTGAACACAAAACCATTTCACTCTTTCCACCCAGTGCAAGTCAGTGAACACTAACCCATTCCACCCTCTCCACTTGGAGCAAGTCAGTGAACACTGACCCATTCCACCATCAACCACCCACAGCAAGTCAATGAACACTAACCCATTCCACCCTTTCCACCAACAGCAAGTTAGTGAACACTAACCCATTCCACCCTCTCCACCCAGTGTAAGTCAGTGAACACTAACCCATTCCACCCTCTCCACCCACAGCAAGTCAGAGAACACTAAGCCATTCCACTCTCTCCACCTGGAGCAAGTATATGAACACTTAACCATTCCACCCTCTCCACCCACAGCAAGTCAGTGAACACTATCCCATTCCACCCTCTCCACCTGGAGCAAGTCTATGAACACTAACCCATTCCACCCTCTCCACCCACAACAAGTCAGTGAACACTAACCCATTCCAACCTCTCCACCCACAACAAGTCAGTGAACACTAAACCATTCCACCCTCTCCACCTGGAGATACTCTATGAACACTAACCTATTCTACCCTCTCCACCCGCAGCAAGTCAGTGAACACTAACCCATTTGACCCTCTCCACCCACAGCAAGTCAGTGAATACTAACCCATTCCACCCACTCCACACACAGCAAGTCAGTGAACACTAATCCAATCCACCCTCTCCACTCATTGCAAGTAAGTGAACACTAACCCATTCCACCCTCTCCATCTGGAGCAAGTCAGTGAAAACTAACCCATTCCACCCTCTCCACCCACAGTAAGGCAGTGAGCACTAACCCATTCCACCCTCTCCACCCACAGCAAGTCAGTGAACACTAACCCATTCCACCCTCTCCACTTGGAGCAAGTCAGTGAACACTAACCCAATCCACCCTCTCCATCTGGAGCAAGTCAGTGAACACTAACCCATTCCATCCTCTCCATCCACAGCATGTCAGCGAACAATAACCCATTCCACCCTCTCCACCCATAGAAAGTCAGTGAACACGAACCCATTCCACCATCTCCACCCACAGCAAGTCAGTGAACAATAACCCATTCCACCCTCTCCACTCACAGCAAGTCAGTGAACACTAACCCATTCCACCATCTCCACCCACAGCAAGTCAGTGAACAATTACCCATTCCACCCTTTCCACATGCAGCATGTCAGTGAACACTAACCCATTCCACCCTCTCCACCTGGAGCAAGTCTGTGAACACTAACCCATTCCAAACTCTCCACCAACAGCAAGTCAGTGAACACTAACCTATTCCACCCTCTCCACCCACAGCAAGTCAGTGAACACAAAACCAATTCACCCTCTCCACTAACAGCAAGTCAGTGAACACTAACCCATTCCATCCTCTCCACCTGGAGCAAGTCTATGAACACTAACCCATTCCAACCTCTCCACCCGCAACAAGTCAGTGAACACTAAACCATTCCACCCTCTCCACCTGGAGATACTCTATGAACACTAACCTATTCTACCCTCTCCACCCGGAGCAAGTCAGTGAACACTAACCCATTCCACCCTCTCCACCCACAGTAAGGCAGTGAACACTTACCCATTCCACCCTCTCCACCCACAGCAAGTCAGTGAACACTAACCCATTCCACCCTCTCCACTTGGAGCAAGTCAGTGAACACTAACCCATTCCACCATCTCCATCCACAGCATGTCAGCGAACAATAACCCATTCCACCCTCTCCAGCCACAGCAAGTCAGTGAACACGAACCCATTCCACCATCTCCACCCACAGCAAGTCAGTGAACAATAACCCATTCCACCATCTCCACCCACAGCAAGTCAGTGAAAACTAAACCATTCCACCCTCTCCACTCACAGCAAGTCAGTGAACACTAACCCATTCCACCATCTCCACCCACAGCAAGTCAGTGAACAATAACCCATTCCACCCTTTCCTCATACAGCATGTCAGTGAACACTAACCCATTCCACCCTCTCCACCTGGAGCAAGTCTGTGAACACTAACCCATTCCAAACTCTCCACCAACAGCAAGTCAGTGAACACTAACCTATTCCACCCTCTCCACCCACAGCAAGTCTTTGAACACAAAACCATTTCACTCTTTCCACCCAGTGCAAGTCAGTGAACACTAACCCATTCCACCCTCTCCACTTGGAGCAAGTCAGTGAACACTGACCCATTCCACCATCAACCACCCACAGCAAGTCAATGAACACTAACCCATTCCACCCTTTCCAACAACAGCAAGTTAGTGAACACTAACACATTCCACCCTCTCCACCCAGTGTAAGTCAGTGAACACTAACCCATTTCACCCTCTCCACCCACAGCAAGTCAGAGAACACTAAGCCATTCCACTCTCTCCACCTGGTGCAAGTATATGAACACTAAACCATTCCACCCTCTCCACCCACAGCAAGTCAGTGAACACTAACGCATTTCACCCTCTCCACCCACAGCAAGTAAGTGAACATTAACCCATTCCACCCTCTCCATCTGGAGCAAGTCAGTGAAAACGAACCCATTCCACCCTCTCCACCCACAGTAAGGCAGTGAACACTAAACCATTCCACCCTCTCCAAACAGCAAGTCAGTGAACACTAACCTATGCCACCCCCTCCACCCACAGCAAGTCTGTGAACACAAAACCATTTCACTCTTTCCACCCAGTGCAAGTAAGTGAACACTAACCCATTCCACCCTCTCCACTTGGAGCAAGTTGGTGAACACTAACCCATTCCACCAACAACCACCCACAGCAAGTCAGTGAACACAAACCCATTCCACAATTTCCACCAACAGCAAGTCAGTGAACACTAACCCATTCCACGCTCTCCACCCAGTGTAAGTCAGTGAACACTAACCCATTCCACCCTCTCCACCCACAGCAAGTCAGAGAACACTAAGCCATTCAACTCTCTCCACCTGGAGCAAGTCTATGAACACTAACCCGTTCCACCCTCTCCACCCACAGCAAGTCAGTGAACACTAAGCCAGTCCGCCCTCTCCACCAACAGCAAGTCAGTGAACACTAACCCATTCCACCATCTCCACCCACAGCAAGTCAGTGAACAATAACCCATTCCACCCTCTCCACATACAGCAAGTCAGTGAACACTAACCCATTCCACCCTCTTCACCCACAGCAAGTCAGTGAACAATAACCCATTCCACCATCTCCACCCACAGCAAGTCAGTGAACAATAACCCATTCCACAATCTCCACCCACAGCAAGTCATTGAACACTAAACCATTCCACCCTCTCCACTCACAGCAAGTCAGTGAACACTAACCTATCCCACCCCCTCCACCCACAGCAAGTCTGTGAACACAAAACCATTTCACTCTTTCCACCCAGTGCAAGTAAGTGAACACTAACCGATTCCACCCTCTCCACTTGGAGCAAGTTGGTGAACACTAACCCATTCCACCAACAACCACCCACAGCAAGTCAGTGAACACTAACCCATTCCACCCTCTCCACCTGGAGCAAGTCACTGAACACTAACCCATTCCACCCTCTCCACCCACAGCAATTCTGTGAACACCAAGACATTCCAAACTCTCCACCCACAGCAAGTCAGTGAACACTAACCCATTCCCCCTCTCCACCTGGAGCAAGTCTGTGAACACTAACCCATTCCAAACTCTCCACCCACAGCAAGTCAGTGAACACTAACCCAATCCACCCTCTCCAGCCACAGCAGGTCAGTGAACAGAAACCCATTCCAAACTCTCCAACCACAGCAAGTCAGTGAACACTAAACCATTTCACTCTTTCCACCCAGTGCAAGTCAGTGAACACTAACCCATTCCACCCTCTCCACCCACAGCAAGTCAGTGAACACAAAACCAATTCACCCACTCCACCAACAGCAAGTCACTGAACACCAACCCATTCCACACTCTCCACCCAGTGTAAGTCAGTGAACACTAACCCATTCCACCATCTCCACCCACAGCAAGTCAGTGAACACTGACCTATTCCACCCTCTCCACCCACAGCAAGTCAGAGAACACTAAGCCATTCCACTCTCTCCACCTGGAGTAAGTATATGAACACTAAACGATTCCACCCTCTCCACCCACAGTAAGTCAGTGAACACTAACCCATTTCACCCTCTCCACCCACAGCAAGTAAGTGAACATTAACCCATTCCACCCTCTCCATCTGGAGCAAGTCAGTGAAAACGAACCCATTCCACCCTCTCCACCCACAGTAAGGCAGTGAACACTAAACCATTCCACCCTCTCCACTCACAGCAAGTCAGTGAACACTAACCTATCCCACCCCCTCCACCCACAGCAAGTCTGTGAACACAAAACCATTTCACTCTTTCCACCCAGTGCAAGTAAGTGAACACTAACCCATTCCACCCTCTCCACTTGGAGCAAGTTGGTGAACACTAACCCATTCCACCAACAACCACCCACAGCAAGTCAGTGAACACTAACCCATTCCACAATTTCCACCAACAGCAAGTCAGTGAACACTAACCCATTCCACGCTCTCCACCCAGTGTAAGTCAGTGAACACTAACCCATTCCACCCTCTCCACCCACAGCAAGTCAGAGAACACTAAGCCATTCAACTCTCTCCACCTGGAGCAAGTCTATGAACACTAACCCGTTCCACCCTCTCCACCCACAGCAAGTCAGTGAACACTAAGCCAGTCCGCCCTCTCCACCAACAGCAAGTCAGTGAACACTAACCCATTCCACCATCTCCACCCACAGCAAGTCAGTGAACAATAACCCATTCCACCCTCGCCACATACAGCAAGTCAGTGAACACTAACCCATTCCACCCTCTTCACCCACAGCAAATCAGTGAACAATAACCCATTCCACCATCTCCACCCACAGCAAGTCTGTGAACAATAACCCATTCCACAATCTCCACCCACAGCAAGTCATTGAACACTAAACCATTCCACCCTCTCCACTCACAGCAAGTCAGTGAACACTAACCTATCCCACCCCCTCCACCCACAGCAAGTCTGTGAACACAAAACCATTTCACTCTTTCCACCCAGTGCAAGTAAGTGAACACTAACCTATTCCACCCTCTCCACTTGGAGCAAGTTGGTGAACACTAACCCATTCCACCAACAACCACCCACAGCAAGTCAGTGAACACTAACCCATTCCACCCTCTCCACCTGGAGCAAGTCACTGAACACTAACCCATTCCACCCTCTCCACCCACAGCAATTCTGTGAACACCAAGACATTCCAAACTCTCCACCCACAGCAAGTCAGTGAACACTAACCCATTCCCCCTCTCCACCTGGAGCAAGTCTGTGAACACTAACCCATTCCAAACTCTCCACCCACAGCAAGTCAGTGAACACTAACCCAATCCACCCTCTCCAGCCACAGCAGGTCAGTGAACAGAAACCCATTCCAAACTCTCCAACCACAGCAAGTCAGTGAACACTAAACCATTTCACTCTTTCCACCCAGTGCAAGTCAGTGAACACTAACCCATTCCACCCTCTCCACCCACAGCAAGTCAGTGAACACAAAACCAATTCACCCTCTCCACCAACAGCAAGTCACTGAACACTAACCCATTCCACACTCTCCACCCAGTGTAAGTCAGTGAACACTAACCCATTCCACCATCTCCACCCACAGCAAGTCAGTGAACACTGACCTATTCCACCCTCTCCACTCACAGCAAGTCAGTGAACACTAACCCATTCCACCCTCTCCACCTGGAGCAAGTCTATGAACACTAACCCATTCCACCATCTCCACCCACATCAAGTCAGCGAACACCAACCCATTCCACCCTCTCCACCTGGAGCAAGTCTATGAACACTAACCTATTCTACCCTCTCCACCCACAGCAAGTCAGTGAACACTAACCCACTCCACCATCTCCACCCACAGCAAGTCAGTGAATACTAAACCATTCCACCCTCTCCACTCACAGCAAGTCAGTGAACACTAACCCATTCCACCCTTTCCTCATACAGCATGTCAGTGAACACTAACTCATTCCACCCTCTCCACCTGGAGCAAGTCTCTGAACACTAACCCATTCCAAACTCTCCACCAACAGCAAGTCTGTGAACACAAAACCATTTAACTCTTTCCACCCAGTGCAAGTCAGTGAACACTAACCCATTCCACCCTGTCCACTTGGAGCAAGTCAGTGAACACTGACCCATTCCACCATCAACCACCCACAGCAAGTCAGTGAACACTAACCCATTCCACCCTTTCCACCAACAGCAAGTCAGTGAACACTAACCCATTCCACCCTCTCCACCCACAGCAAGTCAGAGAACACTAAGCCATTCCACTCTCTCCACCTGGAGCAAGTATATGAACACTAAACCATTCCACCCTCTCCAACCACAGCATGTCAGTGAACACTATCCCATTCCACCCACTCCACACACAGCAAGTCAGTGAACACTAATCCAATCCACCCTCTCCACTCATTGCAAGTAAGTGAACACTAACCCATTCCACCCTCTCCATCTGGAGCAAGTCAGTGAAAACTAACCCATTCCACCCTCTCCACCCACAGTAAGGCAGTGAACACTAACCCATTCCACCCTCTCCACCCACAGCAAGTCAGTGAACACTAACCCATTCCACCCTCTCCACTTGGAGCAAGTCAGTGAATACTAACCCATTCCACCCTCTCCATCTGGAGCAAGTCAGTGAACACTAACCCATTCCACCCTCTCCATCCACAGCATGTCAGTGAACAATAACCCATTCCACCCTCTCCACCCACAGCAAGTCAGTGAACACTAACCTATTCTACCCTCTCCACCCGGAGCAAGTCAGTGAATACTAACCCATTCCACCCACTCCACCCACAGCAAGTCAGTGAACACTAATCCAATCCACCCTCTGCACTCATTGCAAGTAATTGAACACTAACCCATTCCACCCTCTCCATCTGGAGCAAGTCAGTGAAAACTAACCCATTCCACCCTCTCCACCCACAGTAAGGCAGTGAACACTAACCCATTCCACCCTCTCCACCCACAGCAAGTCAGTAAACACTAACCCATTCCACCCGCTCCACACACAGCAAGTCAGTGAACACTAATCCAATCCACCCTCTCCACTCATTGCAAGTAAGTGAACACTAACCTATTCCACCCTCTCCATCTGGAGCAAGTCAGTGAAAACTAACCCATTCCACTCTCTCCACCCACAGTAAGGCAGTGAACACTAACCCATTCCACCCTCTCCACCCACAGCAAGTCAGTGAACACTAACCCATTCCACCCTCTCCACTTGGAGCAAGTCAGTGAACACTAACCCATTCCACCCTCTCCACCCACAGCAAGTCAGTGAACACTAACCTATTCTACCCTCTCCACCCGGAGCAAGTCAGTGAACAAGAACCCATTCCACCCACTCCACCCACAGCAAGTCAGTGAACACTAATCCAATCCACCCTCTCCACTCATTGCAAGTAAGTGAACACTAACCCATTCCACCCTCTCCATCTGGAGCAAGTCAGTGAAAACTAACCCATTCCACCCTCTCCACCCACAGTAAGGTAGTGAACACTAACCCATTCCAGCCTCTCCACCCACAGCAAGTCAGTGAACACTAACCCATTCCACCCTCTCCACTTGGAGCAAGTCAGTGAACACTAACCCATTCCACCCTCTCCATCCACAGCATGTCAGTGAACAATAACCCATTCCACCCTCTCCACCCACAGCAAGTCAGTGAACACTAACCCACTCCACCATCTCCACCCAAAGCAAGTCAGTGAACAATAACCCATTCCACCATCTCCACCCAGAGCAAGTCAGTGAACACTAAACCATTCCACCCTCACACTCACAGCAAGTCAGTGAACACTAACCCATTCCACCATCTCCACCCACAGCAAGTCAGTGAACAATAACCCATTCCACAATCTCCACCCACAGCAAGTCAGTGAACACTAAACCATTCCACCCTATCCACTCACAGCAATTCAGTGAACACTAACCTATCCCACCCCCTCCACCCACAGCAAGTCTGTGAACACAAAACCATTTCACTCTTTCCACCCAGTGCAAGTCAGTGAACACTAACCCATTCCACCCTCTCCACTTGGAGCAAGTTGGTGAACATTAACCCATTCCACCAACAACCACCCACAGCAAGTCAGTGAACACTAACCCATTCCACAATTTCCACCAACAGCAAGTCAGTGAACACTAACCCATTCCACCCTCTCCACCCAGTGTAAGTCAGTGAACACTAACCCATTCCACCCTCTCCACCTGGAGCAAGTCTATGAACACGAACCTATTCTACCCTCTCCACCCGGAGCAATTCAGTGAACACTAACCCATTCCAAACTCTCCACCAACAGCAAGTCTGTGAACACAAAACCATTTCACTCTTTCCACCCAGTGCAAGTCAGTGAACACTAACCCATTCCACCCTCTCCACTTGGAGCAAGTCAGTGAACACTGACCCATTCCACCATCAACCACCCACAGCAAGTCAGTGAACACTAACCCATTCCACCCTCTCCATCCACAGCATGTCAGTGAACAATAACCCATTCCACCCTCTCCACCCACAGCAAGTCAGTGAACACTAACCCATTCCACCATCTCCACCCACAGCAAGTCAGTGAACAATAACCCATTCCACAATCTCCACCCACAGCAAGTCAGTGAACACTAAACCATTCCACCCTCTCCACTCACAGCAAGTCAGTGAACACGAACCCATTCCAAACTCTCCACCAACAGCAAGTCTGTGAACACAAAACCATTTCACTCTTTCCACCCAGTGCAAGTCATTGAACACTAACCCATTCCACCCTCTCCACTTGGAGCAAGTTGGTGAACACTAACCCATTCCACCATCAACCACCCACAGCAAGTCAGTGAACACTAACCCATTCCACAATTTCCACCAACAGCAAGTCAGTGAACACTAACCCATTCCACCCTCTCCACCCAGTGTAAGTCAGTGAACACTAACCCATTCCACCCTCTCCACACACAGCAAGTCAGAGAACACTAAGCCATTCCACTCTCTCCACCTGGAGCAAGTCTATGAACACTAACCCGTTCCACCCTCTCCACCCACAGCAAGTCAGTAAACACTAAGCCAGTCCGCCCTCTCCACCAACAGCAAGTCAGTGAACACTAACCCATTCCACCATCTCCACCCACAGCAAGTCAGTGAACAATAACCCATTCCACCCTCTCCACAAATAGCAAGTCAGTGAACACTAACCCATTCCACCCTCTTCACCAGCAGCAAGTCAGTGAACACTAACCCATTCCACCCTCTCCACCTGGAGCAAGTCACTGAACACTAACCCATTCCACCCTCTCCACCCACAGCAAGTCTGTGAACACCAAGACATTCCAAACTCTCCACCCACAGCAAGTCAGTGAACACTAACCTATTCCCCCTCTCCACCTGGAGCAAGTCTGTGAACACTAACCCATTCCAAACTCTCCACCCACAGCAAGTCAGTGAACACTAACCCAATCCACCCTCTCCAGCCACAGCAGGTCAGTGAACAGAAACCCATTCCAAACTCTCCACCCACAGCAAGTCAGTGAACACTAACCCATTCCACCCTCTTCACCAGCAGCAAGTCAGTGAACACTAACCCATTCCACCCTCTCCACCTAGAGCAAGTCACTGAACACTAACCCATTCCACCCTCTCCACCCACAGCAAGTCTGTGAACACCAAGACATTCCAAACTCTCCACCCACAGCAAGTCAGTGAACACTAACCTATTCCCCCTCTCCACCTGGAGCAAGTCTGTGAACACTAACCCATTCCAAACTCTCCACCCACAGCAAGTCAGTGAACACTAACCCAATCCACCCTCTCCAGCCACAGCAGGTCAGTGAACAGAAACCCATTCCAAACTCTCCACCCACAGCAAGTCTGTGAACACAAAACCATTTCACTCTTTCCACCCAGTGCAAGTAAGTGAACACTAACCCAATCCACCCTCTCCACTTGGAGCAAGTTGGTGAACACTAACCCATTCCACCAACAACCACCCACAGCAAGTCAGTGAACACTAACCCATTCCACAATTTCCACCAACAGCAAGTCAGTGAACACTAACCCATTCCACGCTCTCCACCCAGTGTAAGTCAGTGAACACTAACCCATTCCACCCTCTCCACCCACAGCAAGTCAGAGAACACTAAGCCATTCAACTCTCTCCACCTGGAGCAAGTCTATGAACACTAACCCGTTCCACCCTCTCCACCCACAGCAAGTCAGTGAACACTAAGCCAGTCCGCCCTCTCCACCAACAGCAAGTCAGTGAACACTAACCCATTCCACCATCTCCACCCACAGCAAGTCAGTGAACAATAACCCATTCCACCCTCTCCACATACAGCAAGTCAGTGAACACTAACCCATTCCACCCTCTTCACCCACAGCAAGTCAGTGAACAATAACCCATTCCACCATCTCCACCCACAGCAAGTCAGTGAACAATAACCTATTCCACAATCTCCACCCACAGCAAGTCATTGAGCACTAAACCATTCCACCCTCTCCACTCACAGTAAGTCAGTGAACACTCACCTATCCCACCCCCTCCACTCACAGCAAGTCTGTGAACACAAAACCATTTCACTCTTTCCACCCAGTGCAAGTAAGTGAACACTAATCTATTCCACCCTCTCCACTTGGAGCAAGTTGGTGAACACTAACCCATTCCACCAAAAACCACCCACAGCAAGTCAGTGAACACTAACCCATTCCACCCTCTCCACCTGGAGCAAGTCACTGAACACTAACCCATTCCACCCTCTCCACACACAGCAATTCTGTGAACACCAAGACATTCCAAACTCTCCACCCACAGCAAGTCAGTGAACACTAACCCATTCCCCCTCTCCACCTGGAGCAAGTCTGTGAACACTAACCTATTCCAAACTCTCCACCCACAGCAAGTCAGTGAACACTAACCCAATCCACCCTCTCCAGCCACAGCAGGTCAGTGAACAGAAACCCATTCCAAACTCTCCAACCACAGCAAGTCAGTGAACACTAAACCATTTCACTCTTTCCACCCAGTGCAAGTCAGTGAACACTAACCCATTCCACCCTCTCCACCCACAGCAAGTCAGTGAACACAAAACCAATTCACCCTCTCCACCCAGTGTAAGTCAGTGAACACTAACCCATTCCACCATCTCCACCCACAGCAAGTCAGTGAACACTGACCTATTCCACCCTCTCCACCCACAGCAAGTCAGTGAACACTAACCCATTCCACCCTCTCCACATGGAGCAAGTCTATGAACACTAACCCATTCCACCCTCTCCACCCACATCAAGTCAGCGAACACCAACCCATTCCACCCTCTCCACCTGGAGCAAGTCTATGAACACTAACCTATTCTACCCTCTCCACCCACAGCAAGTCAGTGAACACTAACCCACTCCACCATCTCCACCCACAGCAAGTCAGTGAACACTAAACCATTCCACCCTCTCCACTCACAGCAAGTCAGTGAACACTAACCCATTCCACCCTTTCCTCATACAGCATGTCAGTGAACACTAACTCATTCCACCCTCTCCACCTGGAGCAAGTCTGTGAACACTAACCCATTCCAAACTCTCCACCAACAGCAAGTCTGTGAACACAAAACCATTTAACTCTTTCCACCCAGTGCAAGTCAGTGAACACTAACCCATTCCACCCTGTCCACTTGGAGCAAGTCAGTGAACACTGACCCATTCCACCATCAACCACCCACAGCAAGTCAATGAACACTAACCCATTCCACCCTTTCCACCAACAGCAAGTCAGTGAACACTAACCCATTCCACCCTCTCCACCCACAGCAAGTCAGAGAACACTAAGCCATTCCACTCTCTCCACCTGGAGCAAGTATATGAACACTAAACCATTCCACCCTCTCCACCCACAGCAAGTCAGTGAACACTATCCCATTCCACCCACTCCACACACAGCAAGTCAGTGAACACTAATTCAATCCACCCTCTCCACTCATTGCAAGTAAGTGAACACTAACCCATTCCACCCTCTCCATCTGGAGCAAGTCAGTGAAAACTAACCCATTCCACCCTCTCCACCCACAGTAAGGCAGTGAACACTAACCCATTCCACCCTCTCCACCCACAGCAAGTCAGTGAACACTAACCCATTCCACCCTCTCCACTTGGAGCAAGTCAGTGAATACTAACCCATTCCACCCTCTCCATCTGGAGCAAGTCAGTGAACACTAACCCATTCCACCCTCTCCATCCACAGCATGTCAGTGAACAATAACCCATTCCACCCTCTCCACCCACAGCAAGTCAGTGAACACTAACCTATTCTACCCTCTCCACCCGGAGCAAGTCAGTGAATACTAACCCATTCCACCCACTCCACCCACAGCAAGTCAGTGAACACTAATCCAATCCACCCTCTGCACTCATTGCAAGTAATTGAACACTAACCCATTCCACCCTCTCCATCTGGAGCAAGTCAGTGAAAACTAACCCATTCCACCCTCTCCAACCACAGTAAGGCAGTGAACACTAACCCATTCCACCCTCTCCACCCACAGCAAGTCAGTAAACACTAACCCATTCCACCCGCTCCACACACAGCAAGTCAGTGAACACTAATCCAATCCACCCTCTCCACTCATTGCAAGTAAGTGAACACTAACCCATTCCACCCTCTCCATCTGGAGCAAGTCAGTGAAAACTAACCCATTCCACCCTCTCCACCCACAGTAAGGCAGTGAACACTAACCCATTCCACCCTCTCCACCCACAGCAAGTCAGTGAACACTAACCCATTCCACCCTCTCCACTTGGAGCAAGTCAGTGAACACTAACCCATTCCACCCTCTCCATCTGGAGCAAGTCAGTGAACACTAACCCATTCCACCCTCTCCATCCACAGCATGTCAGTGAACAATAACCCATTCCACCCTCTCCACCCACAGCAAGTCAGTGAACACTAACCTATTCTACCCTCTCCACCCGGAGCAAGTCAGTGAACAATAACCCATTCCACCATCTCCACCCACAGCAAGTCAGTGAACACTAATCCTTTCCACCCTCACACTCACAGCAAGTCAGTGAACACTAACCCATTCCACCATCTCCACCCACAGCAAGTCAGTGAACAATAACCCATTCCACAATCTCCACCCACAGCAAGTCAGTGAACACTAAACCATTCCACCCTCTCCACTCACAGCAAGTCAGTGAACACTAACCTATCCCACCCCCTCCACCCACAGCAAGTCTGTGAACACAAAACCATTTCACTCTTTCCACCCAGTGCAAGTCAGTGAACACTAACCCATTCCACCCTCTCCACTTGGAGCAAGTTGGTGAACATTAACCCATTCCACCAACAACCACCCACAGCAAGTCAGTGAACACTAACCCATTCCACAATTTCCACCAACAGCAAGTCAGTGAACACTAACCCATTCCACCCTCTCCACCCAGTGTAAGTTAGTGAACACTAACCCATTCCACCCTCTCCACCTGGAGCAAGTCTATGAACACGAACCTATTCTACCCTCTCCACCCGGAGCAATTCAGTGAACACTAACCCATTCCAAACTCTCCACCAACAGCAAGTCTGTGAACACAAAACCATTTCACTCTTTCCACCCAGTGCAAGTCAGTGAACACTAACCCATTCCACCCTCTCCACTTGGAGCAAGTCAGTGAACACTGACCCATTCCACCATCAACCACCCACAGCAAGTCAGTGAACACTAACCCATTCCACCATCTCTACCCACAGCAAGTCAGTGAACACTAAACCATTCCACCCTCACACTCACAGCAAGTCAGTGAACACTAACCCATTCCACAATCTCCACCCACAGCAAGTCAGTGAACACTAAACCATTCCACCCTCTCCACTCACAGCAAGTCAGTGAACACTAACCCATTCCAAACTCTCCACCAACAGCAAGTCTGTGAACACAAAACCATTTCACTCTTTCCACCCAGTGCAAGTCATTGAACACTAACCCATTCCACCCTCTCCACTTGGAGCAAGTTGGTGAACACTAACCCATTCCACCATCAACCACCCACAGCAAGTCAGTGAACACTAACCCATTCCACAATTTCCACCAACAGTAAGTCAGTGAACACTAACCCATTCCACCCTCTCCACCCAGTGTAAGTCAGTGAACACTAACCCATTCCACCCTCTCCACACACAGCAAGTCAGAGAACACTAAGCCATTCCACTCTCTCCACCTGGAGCAAGTCTATGAACACTAACCCGTTCCACCCTCTCCACCCACAGCAAGTCAGTAAACACTAAGCCAGTCCGCCCTCTCCACCAACAGCAAGTCAGTGAACACTAACCCATTCCACCATCTCCACCCACAGCAAGTCAGTGAACAATAACCCATTCCACCCTCTCCACAAACAGCAAGTCAGTGAACACTAACCCATTCCACCCTCTTCACCAGCAGCAAGTCAGTGAACACTAACCCATTCCACCATCTCCACCTGGAGCAATTCACTGAACACTAACCCATTCCACCCTCTCCACCCACAGCAAGTCTGTGAACACCAAGACATTCCAAACTCTCCACCCACAGCAAGTCAGTGAACACTAACCTATTCCCCCTCTCCACCTGGAGCAAGTCTGTGAACACTAACCCATTCCAAACTCTCCACCCACAGCAAGTCAGTGAACACTAACCCAATCCACCCTCTCCAGCCACAGCAGGTCAGTGAACAGAAACCCATTCCAAACTCTCCACCCACAGCAAGTCAGTGAACACTAACCCATTCCACCCTCTTCACCAGCAGCAAGTCAGTGAACACTAACCCATTCCACCCTCTCCACCTAGAGCAAGTCACTGAACACTAACGCATTCCACCCTCTCCACCCACAGCAAGTCTGTGAACACCAAGACATTCCAAACTCTCCACCCACAGCAAGTCAGTGAACACTAACCTATTCCCCCTCTCCACCTGGAGCAAGTCTGTGAACACTAACCCATTCCAAACTCTCCGCCCACAGCAAGTCAGTGAACACTAACCCAATCCACCCTCTCCAGCCACAGCAGGTCAGTGAACAGAAACCCATTCCAAACTCTCCACCCACAGCAAGTCTGTGAACACAAAACCATTTCACTCTTTCCACCCAGTGCAAGTAAGTGAACACTAACCCATTCCACCCTCTCCACTTGGAGCAAGTTGGTGAACACTAACCCATTCCACCAACAACCACCCACAGCAAGTCAGTGAACACTAACCCATTCCACAATTTCCACCAACAGCAAGTCAGTGAACACTAACCCATTCCACGCTCTCCACCCAGTGTAAGTCAGTGAACACTAACCCATTCCACCCTCTCCACCCACAGCAAGTCAGAGAACACTAAGCCATTCAACTCTCTCCACCTGGAGCAAGTCTATGAACACTAACCCGTTCCACCCTCTCCACCCACAGCAAGTCAGTGAACACTAAGCCAGTCCGCCCTCTCCACCAACAGCAAGTCAGTGAACACTAACCCATTCCACCATCTCCACCCACAGCAAGTCAGTGAACAATAACCCATTCCACCCTCTCCACATACAGCAAGTCAGTGAACACTAACCCATTCCACCCTCTTCACCCACAGCAAGTCAGTGAACAATAACCCATTCCACCATCTCCACCCACAGCAAGTCAGTGAACAATAACCCATTCCACAATCTCCACCCACAGCAAGTCATTGAACACTAAACCATTCCACCCTCTCCACTCACAGCAAGTCAGTGAACACTCACCTATCCCACCCCCTCCACCCACAGCAAGTCTGTGAACACAAAACCATTTCACTCTTTCCACCCAGTGCAAGTAAGTGAACACTAACCTATTCCACCCTCTCCACTTGGAGCAAGTTGGTGAACACTAACCCATTCCACCAACAACCACCCACAGCAAGTCAGTGAACACTAACCCATTCCACCCTCTCCACCTGGAGCAAGTCACTGAACACTAACCCATTCCACCCTCTCCACACACAGCAATTCTGTGAACACCAAGACATTCCAAACTCTCCACCCACAGCAAGTCAGTGAACACTAACCCATTCCCCCTCTCCACCTGGAGCAAGTCTGTGAACACTAACCCATTCCAAACTCTCCACCCACAGCAAGTCAGTGAACACTAACCCAATCCACCCTCTCCAGCCACAGCAGGTCAGTGAACAGAAACCCATTCCAAACTCTCCAACCACAGCAAGTCAGTGAACACTAAACCATTTCACTCTTTCCACCCAGTGCAAGTCAGTGAACACTAACCCATTCCACCCTCTCCACCCACAGCAAGTCAGTGAACACAAAACCAATTCACCCTCTCCACCCAGTGTAAGTCAGTGAACACTAACCCATTCCACCATCTCCACCCACAGCAAGTCAGTGAACACTGACCCATTCCACCCTCTCCACATGGAGCAAGTCTATGAACACTAACCCATTCCACCCTCTCCACCCACATCAAGTCAGCGAACACCAACCCATTCCACCCTCTCCACCTGGAGCAAGTCTATGAACACTAACCTATTCTACCCTCTCCACCCACAGCAAGTCAGTGAACACTAACCCACTCCACCATCTCCACCCACAGCAAGTCAGTGAACACTAAACCATTCCACCCTCTCCACTCACAGCAAGTCAGTGAACACTAACCCATTCCACCCTTTCCTCATACAGCATGTCAGTGAACACTAACTCATTCCACCCTCTCCACCTGGAGCAAGTCTGTGAACACTAACCCATTCCAAACTCTCCACCAACAGCAAGTCTGTGAACACAAAACCATTTAACTCTTTCCACCCAGTGCAAGTCAGTGAACACTAACCCATTCCACCCTGTCCACTTGGAGCAAGTCAGTGAACACTGACCCATTCCACCATCAACCACCCACAGCAAGTCAATGAACACTAACCCATTCCACCCTTTCCACCAACAGCAAGTCAGTGAACACTAACCCATTCCACCCTCTCCACCCACAGCAAGTCAGAGAACACTAAGCCATTCCACTCTCTCCACCTGGAGCAAGTATATGAACACTAAACCATTCCACCCTCTCCACCCACAGCAAGTCAGTGAACACTATCCCATTCCACCCGCTCCACACACAGCAAGTCAGTGAACACTAATCCAATCCACCCTCTCCACTCATTGCAAGTAAGTGAACACTAACCCATTCCACCCTCTCCATCTGGAGCAAGTCAGTGAAAACTAACCCATTCCACCCTCTCCACCCACAGTAAGGCAGTGAACACTAACCCAATCCACCCTCTCCAGCCACAGCAGGTCAGTGAACAGAAACCCATTCCAAACTCTCCAACCACAGCAAGTCAGTGAACACTAAACCATTTCACTCTTTCCACCCAGTGCAAGTCAGTGAACACTAACCCATTCCACCCTCTCCACCCACAGCAAGTCAGTGAACACAAAACCAATTCACCCTCTCCACCCAGTGTAAGTCAGTGAACACTAACCCATTCCACCATCTCCACCCACAGCAAGTCAGTGAACACTGACCTATTCCACCCTCTCCACCCACAGCAAGTCAGTGAACACTAACCCATTCCACCCTCTCCACATGGAGCAAGTCTATGAACACTAACCCATTCCACCCTCTCCACCCACATCAAGTCAGCGAACACCAACCCATTCCACCCTCTCCACCTGGAGCAAGTCTATGAACACTAACCTATTCTACCCTCTCCACCCACAGCAAGTCAGTGAACACTAACCCACTCCACCATCTCCACCCACAGCAAGTCAGTGAACACTAAACCATTCCACCCTCTCCACTCACAGCAAGTCAGTGAACACTAACCCATTCCACCCTTTCCTCATACAGCATGTCAGTGAACACTAACTCATTCCACCCTCTCCACCTGGAGCAAGTCTGTGAACACTAACCCATTCCAAACTCTCCACCAACAGCAAGTCTGTGAACACAAAACCATTTAACTCTTTCCACCCAGTGCAAGTCAGTGAACACTAACCCATTCCACCCTGTCCACTTGGAGCAAGTCAGTGAACACTGACCCATTCCACCATCAACCACCCACAGCAAGTCAATGAACACTAACCCATTCCACCCTTTCCACCAACAGCAAGTCAGTGAACACTAACCCATTCCACCCTCTCCACCCACAGCAAGTCAGAGAACACTAAGCCATTCCACTCTCTCCACCTGGAGCAAGTATATGAACACTAAACCATTCCACCCTCTCCACCCACAGCAAGTCAGTGAACACTATCCCATTCCACCCGCTCCACACACAGCAAGTCAGTGAACACTAATCCAATCCACCCTCTCCACTCATTGCAAGTAAGTGAACACTAACCCATTCCACCCTCTCCATCTGGAGCAAGTCAGTGAAAACTAACCCATTCCACCCTCTCCACCCACAGTAAGGCAGTGAACACTAACCCATTCCACCCTCTCCACCCACAGCAAGTCAGTGAACACTAACCCATTCCACCCTCTCCACTTGGAGCAAGTCAGTGAATACTAACCCATTCCACCCTCTCCATCTGGAGCAAGTCAGTGAACACTAACCCATTCCACCCTCTCCATCCACAGCATGTCAGTGAACAATAACCCATTCCACCCTCTCCACCCACAGCAAGTCAGTGAACACTAACCTATTCTATCCTCTCCACCCGGAGCAAGTCAGTGAATACTAACCCATTCCACCCACTCCACCCACAGCAAGTCAGTGAACACTAATCCAATCCACCCTCTGCACTCATTGCAAGTAATTGAACACTAACCCATTCCACCCTCTCCATCTGGAGCAAGTCAGTGAAAACTAACCCATTCCACCCTCTCCAACCACAGTAAGGCAGTGAACACTAACCCATTCCACCCTCTCCACCCACAGCAAGTCAGTAAACACTAACCCATTCCACCCGCTCCACACACAGCAAGTCAGTGAACACGAATCCAATCCACCCTCTCCACTTGGAGCAAGTCAGTGAACACTAACCCATTCCACCCTCTCCATCTGGAGCAAGTCAGTGAACACTAACCCATTCCACCCTCTCCATCCACAGCATGTCAGTGAACAATAACCCATTCCACCCTCTCCACCCACAGCAAGTCAGTGAACACTAACCTATTCTACCCTCTCCACCCGGAGCAAGTCAGTGAATACTAACCCATTCCACCCACTCCACCCACAGCAAGTCAGTGAACACTAATCCAATCCACCCTCTCCACTCATTGCAAGTAAGTGAACACTAACCCATTCCACCCTCTCCATCTGGAGCAAGTCAGTGAAAACTAACCCATTCCACCCTCTCCACCCACAGTAAGGTAGTGAACACTAACCCATTCCACCCTCTCCACCCACAGCAAGTCAGTGAACACTAACCCATTCCACCCTCTCCATCCACAGCATGTCAGTGAACAATAACCCATTCCACCCTCTCCACCCACAGCAAGTCAGTGAACACTAACCCACTCCACCATCTCCACCCACAGCAAGTCAGTGAACAATAACCCATTCCACCATCTCCACCCACAGCAAGTCAGTGAACACTAATCCTTTCCACCCTCACACTCACAGCAAGTCAGTGAACACTAACCCATTCCACCATCTCCACCCACAGCAAGTCAGTGAACAATAACCCATTCCACAATCTCCACCCACAGCAAGTCAGTGAACACTAAACCATTCCACCCTCTCCACTCACAGCAAGTCAGTGAACACTAACCTATCCCACCCCCTCCACCCACAGCAAGTCTGTGAACACAAAACCATTTCACTCTTTCCACCCAGTGCAAGTCAGTGAACACTAACCCATTCCACCCTCTCCACTTGGAGCAAGTTGGTGAACATTAACCCATTCCACCAACAACCACCCACAGCAAGTCAGTGAAAAGTAACCCATTCCACAATTTCCACCAACAGCAAGTCAGTGAACACTAACCCATTCCACCCTCTCCACCCAGTGTAAGTCAGTGAACACTAACCCATTCCACCCTCTCCACCTGGAGCAAGTCTATGAACACGAACCTATTCTACCCTCTCCACCCGGAGCAATTCAGTGAACACTAACCCATTCCAAACTCTCCACCAACAGCAAGTCTGTGAACACAAAACCATTTCACTCTTTCCACCCAGTGCAAGTCAGTGAACACTATCCCATTCCACCCTCTCCACTTGGAGCAAGTCAGTGAACACTGACCCATTCCACCATCAACCACCCACAGCAAGTCAGTGAACACTAACCCATTCCACCATCTCTACCCACAGCAAGTCAGTGAACACTAAACCATTCCACCCTCACACTCACAGCAAGTCAGTGAACACTAACCCATTCCACCATCTCCACCCACAGCAAGTCAGTGAACAATAACCCATTCCACAATCTCCACCCACAGCAAGTCAGTGAACACTAAACCATTCCACCCTCTCCACTCACAGCAAGTCAGTGAACACTAACCAATTCCAAACTCTCCACCAACAGCAAGTCTGTGAACACAAAACCATTTCACTCTTTCCACCCAGTGCAAGTCATTGAACACTAACCCATTCCACCCTCTCCACTTGGAGCAAGTTGGTGAACACGAACCCATTCCACCATCAACCACCCACAGCAAGTCAGTGAACACTAACCCATTCCACAATTTCCACCAACAGTAAGTCAGTGAACACTAACCCATTCCACCCTCTCTACCCAGTGTAAGTCAGTGAACACTAACCCATTCCACCCTCTCCACACACAGCAAGTCAGAGAACACTAAGCCATTCCACTCTCTCCACCTGGAGCAAGTCTATGAACACTAACCCGTTCCACCCTCTCCACCCACAGCAAGTCAGTAAACACTAAGCCAGTCCGCCCTCTCCACCAACAGCAAGTCAGTGAACACTAACCCATTCCACCATCTCCACCCACAGCAAGTCAGTGAACAATAACCCATTCCACCCTCTCCACAAACAGCAAGTCAGTGAACACTAACCCATTCCACCCTCTTCACCAGCAGCAAGTCAGTGAACACTAACCCATTCCACCATCTCCACCTGGAGCAATTCACTGAACACTAACCCATTCCACCCTCTCCACCCACAGCAAGTCTGTGAACACCAAGACATTCCAAACTCTCCATCCACAGCAAGTCAGTGAACACTAACCTATTCCCCCTCTCCACCTGGAGCAAGTCTGTGAACACTAACCCATTCCAAAATCTCCACCCACAGCAAGTCAGTGAACACTAACCCAATCCACCCTCTCCAGCCACAGCAGGTCAGTGAACAGAAACCCATTCCAAACTCTCCACCCACAGCAAGTCAGTGAACACTAAACCATTTCACTCTTTCCACCCAGTGCAAGTCAGTGAACACTAACCCATTCCACCCTCTCCACCCACAGCAAATCAGTGAACACAAAACCAATTCACCCTCTCCACCAACAGCAAGTCAGTGAACACTAACCCATTCCACACTCTCCACCCAGTGTAAGTCAGTGAACACTAACCCATTCCACCATCTCCACCCACAGCAAGTCAGTGAACACTAACCCATTCCACCCTCTCCACCCACAGCAAGTCAGTGAACACTAACCCATTCCACCCTCTCCACCTGGAGCAAGTCTATGAACACTAACCCATTCCACCCTCTCCACCCACATCAAGTCTGTGAACACCAACCCATTCCACCCTCTCCATCCACAGCATGTCAGTGAACAATAACCCATTCCACCCTCTCCACCCACAGCAAGTCAGTGAACACTAACCTATTCTACCCTCTCCACCCGGAGCAAGTCAGTGAATACTAACCCATTCCACCCACTCCACCCACAGCAAGTCAGTGAACACTAATCCAATCCACCCTCTCCACTCATTGCAAGTAAGTGAACACTAACCCATTCCACCCTCTCCATCTGGAGCAAGTCAGTGAAAACTAACCCATTCCACCCTCTCCACCCACAGTAAGGTAGTGAACACTAACCCATTCCACCCTCTCCACCCACAGCAAGTCAGTGAACACTAACCCATTCCACCCTCTCCATCCACAGCATGTCAGTGAACAATAACCCATTCCACCCTCTCCACCCACAGCAAGTCAGTGAACACTAACCCAGTCCACCATCTCCACCCACAGCAAGTCAGTGAACAATAACCCATTCCACCATCTCCATCCACAGCAAGTCAGTGAACACTAATCCTTTCCACCCTCACACTCACAGCAAGTCAGTGAACACTAACCCATTCCACCATCTCCACCCACAGCAAGTCAGTGAACAATAACCCATTCCACAATCTCCACCCACAGCAAGTCAGTGAACACTAAACCATTCCACCCTCTCCACTCACAGCAAGTCAGTGAACACTAACCTATCCCACCCCCTCCACCCACAGCAAGTCTGTGAACACAAAACCATTTCACTCTTTCCACCCAGTGCAAGTCAGTGAACACTAACCCATTCCACCCTCTCCACTTGGAGCAAGTTGGTGAACATTAACCCATTCCACCAACAACCACCCACAGCAAGTCAGTGAAAACTAACCCATTCCACAATTTCCACCAACAGCAAGTCAGTGAACACTAACCCATTCCACCCTCTCCACCCAGTGTAAGTCAGTGAACACTAACCCATTCCACCCTCTCCACCTGGAGCAAGTCTATGAACACGAACCTATTCTACCCTCTCCACCCGGAGCAATTCAGTGAACACTAACCCATTCCAAACTCTCCACCAACAGCAAGTCTGTGAACACAAAACCATTTCACTCTTTCCACCCAGTGCAAGTCAGTGAACACTAACCCATTCCACCCTCTCCACTTGGAGCAAGTCAGTGAACACTGACCCATTCCACCATCAACCACCCACAGCAAGTCAGTGAACACTAACCCATTCCACCATCTCTACCCACAGCAAGTCAGTGAACACTAAACCATTCCACCCTCACACTCACAGCAAGTCAGTGAACACTAACCCATTCCACCATCTCCACCCACAGCAAGTCAGTGAACAATAACCCATTCCACAATCTCCACCCACAGCAAGTCAGTGAACACTAAACCATTCCACCCTCTCCACTCACAGCAAGTCAGTGAACACTAACCAATTCCAAACTCTCCACCAACAGCAAGTCTGTGAACACAAAACCATTTCACTCTTTCCACCCAGTGCAAGTCATTGAACACTAACCCATTCCACCCTCTCCACTTGGAGCAAGTTGGTGAACACTAACCCATTCCACCATCAACCACCCACAGCAAGTCAGTGAACACTAACCCATTCCACAATTTCCACCAACAGTAAGTCAGTGAACACTAACCCATTCCACCCTCTCCACCCAGTGTAAGTCAGTGAACACTAACCCATTCCACCCTCTCCACACACAGCAAGTCAGAGAACACTAAGCCATTCCACTCTCTCCACCTGGAGCAAGTCTATGAACACTAACCCGTTCCACCCTCTCCACCCACAGCAAGTCAGTAAACACTAAGCCAGTCCGCCCTCTCCACCAACAGCAAGTCAGTGAACACTAACCCATTCCACCATCTCCACCCACAGCAAGTCAGTGAACAATAACCCATTCCACCCTCTCCACAAACAGCAAGTCAGTGAACACTAACCCATTCCACCCTCTTCACCAGCAGCAAGTCAGTGAACACTAACCCATTCCACCATCTCCACCTGGAGCAATTCACTGAACACTAACCCATTCCACCCTCTCCACCCACAGCAAGTCTGTGAACACCAAGACATTCCAAACTCTCCACCCACAGCAAGTCAGTGAACACTAACCTATTCCCCCTCTCCACCTGGAGCAAGTCTGTGAACACTAACCCATTCCAAACTCTCCACCCACAGCAAGTCAGTGAACACTAACCCAATCCACCCTCTCCAGCCACAGCAGGTCAGTGAACAGAAACCCATTCCAAACTCTCCACCCACAGCAAGTCAGTGAACACTAAACCATTTCACTCTTTCCACCCAGTGCAAGTCAGTGAACACTAACCCATTCCACCCTCTCCACCCACAGCAAGTCAGTGAACACAAAACCAATTCACCCTCTCCACCAACAGCAAGTCAGTGAACACTAACCCATTCCACACTCTCCACCCAGTGTAAGTCAGTGAACACTAACCCATTCCACCATCTCCACCCACAGCAAGTCAGTGAACACTAACCCATTCCACCCTCTCCACCCACAGCAAGTCAGTGAACACTAACCCATTCCACCCTCTCCACCTGGAGCAAGTCTATGAACACTAACCCATTCCACCCTCTCCACCCACATCAAGTCTGTGAACACCAACCCATTCCACCCTCTCCACCTGGAGCAAGTCTATGAACACGAACCTATTCTACCCTCTCCACCCACAGCAAGTCAGTGAACACTAACCCATTCCACCCTCTCCACCCACAGCAAGTCACTGAACACTAACCCATTCCACCCTCTCCACCCACAGCAAGTCAGTGAACACTAACCCATTCCACCCTCTCCACCTGGAGCAAGTCTATGAACACTAACCCATTCCACCCTCTCCACCCACAGCAAGTCAGTGAACACCAACCCATTCCACCCTCTCCACCTGGAGCAAGTCTATGAACACTAACCGATTCTACACTCTCCACCCACAGCAAGTCAGTGAACACTAACCCATTCGACCCTCTCCACCCACAGCAAGTCAGTGAACACGAACCCATTCCACCCACTCCACCCACAGCAAGTCAGGGAACACTAACCCATTCCACCCTCTCCACCCACAGCAAGTCAGTGAACACTATTCCATTCCACCCTCTCCATCTGGAGCAAGTCAGTGAACACTAACCCATCCCACCCTCTCCACCCACAGTAAGGCAGTGAACACTAACCCATTCCACCCTCTCCACTCACAGCAAGTCAGTGAACACTAACCCATTCTACCCTCTCCACCCACAGCAAGTCAGTGAACACTAACCCATTTCACCCTCTCCACCCACAGCAAGTCAGTGAACACTAACCCATTCCACCCTCTCCACCTGGAGCAAGTCAGTGAATACTAATCCATTCCACCCTCTCCACCCACAGCAAGTCAGTGAACACTAACCCATTCCACCATCTCCACCCACAGCAAGTCAGTGAACACTAATCCATTCCACCCACTCCACATACAGCAAGTCAGTGAACACTAAGCCATTCCACCCTCTCCACCTGGAGCAAGTCAGTGAACACTAACCCATTCCACCCTCTCCACCCACAGCAAGTCTGTGAACACTAACCCATTCCAAACTCTACACCCACATCAAGTCAGTGAACACTAACCCAATCCACACTCTCCATCGACAGCAAGTCCGTGAACACAAACCCATTCCAAACTCTCCACCCACATCAATCAGTGAACACTAACCTATTCCACCCTCTCCACCCACAGCAAGTCAGTGAACACAAAACCAATTCACCCTCTCCACTAACAGCAAGTCAGTGAACACTAACCAATTCCACCCTCTCCACCTGGAGCAAGTCTATGAACACTAACCCATTCCACCCTCTCCACCCACAACAAGTCAGTGAACACTAACCCATTCCAACCTCTCCACCCACAACAAGTCAGTGAACACTAAACAATTCCACCCTCTCCACCTGGAGATAATCTATGAACACAAACCTATTCTACCCTCTCCACCCGGAGCAAGTCAGTGAACACTAACCCATTCGACCCTCTCCACCCACAGCAAGTCAGTGAATACTAACCCATTCCACCCACTCCACACACAGCAAGTCAGTGAACACTAATCCAATCCACCTTCTCCACTCATTGCAAGTAAGTGAACACTAACCCATTCCACCCTCTCCATCTGGAGCAAGTCAGTGAAAACTAACCCATTCCACCCTCTCCACCCACAGTAAGGCAGTGAACACTAACCCATTCCACCCTCTCCACCCACAGCAAGTCAGTGAACACTAACCCATTCCACCCTCTCCACTTGGAGCAAGTCAGTGAACACTAACCCATTCCACCCTCTCCATCTGGAGCAAGTCAGTGAACACTAACCCATTCCACACTCTCCATCCACAGCATGTCAGCGAACAATAACCCATTCCACCCTCTCCACCCACAGCAAGTCAGTGAACACTAACCCATTCCACCATCCCCACCCACAGCAAGTCAGTGAACAATAACCCATTCCACCATGTCCACCCACAGCAAGTCAGTGAACACTAAACCATTCCACCCTCTCCACTCACAGCAAGTCAGTGAACACTAACCCATTCCACCATCTCCACCCACAGAAAGTCAGTGAACAATAACCCATTCCACCCTTTCCACATACAGCATGTCAGTGAACACTAACCCATTCCACCCTCTCCACCTGGAGCAAGTCTGTGAACACTAACCTATTCCACCCTCTCCACCCACAGCAAGTCTGTGAACACAAAACCATTTCACTCTTTCCACCCAGTGCAAGTCAGTGAACACTAACCCATTCCACCCTCTCCACTTGGAGCAAGTCAGTGAACACTAACCCATTCAACCAACAACCACCCACAGCAAGTCAGTGAACACTAACCCATTCCACCCTCTCCACCCACAGCAAGTCAGAGAAAACTAAGCCATTCCACTCTCTCCACCTGGATCAAGTCTATGAACACTAAACCATTCCACCCTCTCCACCCACAGCAAGTCAGTGAACACTATCACATTCCACCCTCTCCACCTGGAGCAAGTCTATGAACACAAACCTAATCTACCCTCTCCACCCGGAGCAAGTCAGTGAACACTAACACATTCCACCCGCTCCACACACAGCAAGTCAGTGAACACTAATCCAATCCACCCTCTCCACTCATTGCAAGTAAGTGAACACTAACCCATTATACCCTCTCCACCCACAGCAAGTCAGTGAACACTAACCCATTCCACCCTCTCCGCCCACAGCAAGTCAGTGAACACTTACCCATTTCACCCTCTCCACCCACAGCAAGTCAGTGAACACTAACCCATTCCACCCTCTCCACCTGGAGCAAGTCAGTGAATACTAATCCATTCCACCCTCTCCACCCACAGCAAGTCAGTGAACACTAACCTATTCCACCATCTCCACCCACAGCAAGTCAGTGAACACTAACCCATTCCACCCTCTCCACATACAGCAAGTCAGTGAACACTAAGCCATTCCACCCTCTCCACCTGGAGCAAGTCAGTGAACACTAACCCATTCCACCCTCTCCACCCACAGCAAGTCTGTGAACACGAACCCATTCCAAACTCTCCACCCACAGCAAGTCAGTGAACACTAACCCAATCCACACTCTCCATCGACAGCAAGTCCGTGAACACAAACCCATTCCAAACTTTCCACCCACATCAAGTCAGTGAACACTAACCTATTCCACCCTCTCCACCCACAGCAAGTCAGTGAACACAAAACCAATTCACTCTCTCCACTAACAGCAAGTCAGTGAACACGACCCCATTCCAGCCTCTCCACCTGGAGCTAGTCTATGAACACTAACCCATTCCACCCTCTCCACCCACAACAAGTCAGTGAACACTAACCCATTCCAACCTCTCCACCCACAACAAGTCAGTGAACACTAAACCATTCCACCCTCTCCACCTGGAGATACTCTATGAACACTAACCTATTCTACCCTCTCCACCCGGAGCAAGTCAGTGAACACTAACCCATTCCACCCTCTCCACCCACAGCAAGTCAGTGAACACAAAACCAATTCACCCTCTCCACTAACAGCAAGTCAGTGAACACTAACC
This sequence comes from Squalus acanthias, assembly GCA_030390025.1. Lineage (NCBI taxonomy): Eukaryota > Metazoa > Chordata > Chondrichthyes > Squaliformes > Squalidae > Squalus > Squalus acanthias. The sequence goes on along the minus strand of JASTWF010000534.1, from coordinate 36,529 downwards.
AATTCCACCCTCTCCACCTGGAGCAAGTCTATGAACACTAACCCATTCCACCCTCTCCACCCACAACAAGTCAGTGAACACTAACCCATTCCAACCTCTCCACCCACAACAAGTCAGTGAACACTAAACCATTCCACCCTCTCCACCTGGAGATAATCTATGAACACAAACCTATTCTACCCTCTCCACCCGGAGCAAGTCAGTGAACACTAACCCATTCGACCCTCTCCACCCACAGCAAGTCAGTGAATACTAACCCATTCCACCCACTCCACACACAGCAAGTCAGTGAACACTAATCCAATCCACCTTCTCCACTCATTGCAAGTAAGTGAACACCAACCCATTCCACCCTCTCCATCTGGAGCAAGTCAGTGAAAACTAACCCATTCCACCCTCTCCACCCACAGTAAGGCAGTGAACACTAACCCATTCCACCCTCTCCACCCACAGCAAGTCAGTGAACACTAACCCATTCCACCCTCTCCACTTGGAGCAAGTCAGTGAACACTAACCCATTCCACCCTCTCCATCTGGAGCAAGTCAGTGAACACTAACCCATTCCACACTCTCCATCCACAGCATGTCAGCGAACAATAACCCATTCCACCCTCTCCACCCACAGCAAGTCAGTGAACACTAACCCATTCCACCATCCCCACCCACAGCAAGTCAGTGAACAATAACCCATTCCACCATGTCCAGCCACAGCAAGTCAGTGAACACTAAACCATTCCACCCTCTCCACTCACAGCAAGTCAGTGAACACTAAACCATTTCACTCTTTCCACCCAGTGCAAGTCAGTGAACACTAACCCATTCCACCCTCTCCACCCACAGCAAGTCAGTGAACACAAAACCAATTCACCCTCTCCACCAACAGCAAGTCAGTGAACACTAACCCATTCCACACTCTCCACCCAGTGTAAGTCAGTGAACACTAACCCATTCCACCATCTCCACCCACAGCAAGTCAGTGAACACTAACCCATTCCACCCTCTCCACCCACAGCAAGTCAGTGAACACTAACCCATTCCACCCTCTCCACCTGGAGCAAGTCTATGAACACTAACCCATTCCACCCTCTCCACCCACATCAAGTCTGTGAACACCAACCCATTCCACCCTCTCCACCTGGAGCAAGTCTATGAACACGAACCTATTCTACCCTCTCCACCCACAGCAAGTCAGTGAACACTAACCCATTCCACCCTCTCCACCCACAGCAAGTCACTGAACACTAACCCATTCCACCCTCTCCACCCACAGCAAGTCAGTGAACACTAACCCATTCCACCCTCTCCACCTGGAGCAAGTCTATGAACACTAACCCATTCCACCCTCTCCACCCACAGCAAGTCAGTGAACACCAACCCATTCCACCCTCTCCACCTGGAGCAAGTCTACGAACACTAACCGATTCTACACTCTCCACCCACAGCAAGTCAGTGAACACTAACCCATTCGACCCTCTCCACCCACAGCAAGTCAGTGAACACGAACCTATTCCACCCACTCCACCCACAGCAAGTCAGGGAACACTAACCCATTCCACCCTCTCCACCCACAGCAAGTCAGTGAACACTATTCCATTCCACCCTCTCCATCTGGAGCAAGTCAGTGAACACTAACCCATCCCACCCTCTCCACCCACAGTAAGGCAGTGAACACTAACCCATTCCACCCTCTCCACTCACAGCAAGTCAGTGAACACTAACCCATTCTACCCTCTCCACCCACAGCAAGTCAGTGAACACTAACCCATTTCACCCTCTCCACCCACAGCAAGTCAGTGAACACTAACCCATTCCACCCTCTCCACCTGGAGCAAGTCAGTGAATACTAATCCATTCCACCCTCTCCACCCACAGCAAGTCAGTGAACACTAACCCATTCCACCATCTCCACCCACAGCAAGTCAGTGAACACTAATCCATTCCACCCACTCCACATACAGCAAGTCAGTGAACACTAAGCCATTCCACCCTCTCCACCTGGAGCAAGTCAGTGAACACTAACCCATTCCACCCTCTCCACCCACAGCAAGTCTGTGAACACTAACCCATTCCAAACTCTACACCCACAGCAAGTCAGTGAACACTAACCCAATCCACACTCTCCATCGACAGCAAGTCCGTGAACACAAACCCATTCCAAACTCTCCACCCACATCAATCAGTGAACACTAACCTATTCCACCCTCTCCACCCACAGCAAGTCAGTGAACACAAAACCAATTCATCCTCTCCACTAACAGCAAGTCAGTGAACACTAACCAATTCCACCCTCTCCACCTGGAGCAAGTCTATGAACACTAACCCATTCCACCTTCTCCACCCACAACAAGTCAGTGAACACTAACCCATTCCAACCTCTCCACCCACAACAAGTCAGTGAACACTAAACAATTCCACCCTCTCCACCTGGAGATAATCTATGAACACAAACCTATTCTACCCTCTCCACCCGGAGCAAGTCAGTGAACACTAACCCATTCGACCCTCTCCACCCACAGCAAGTCAGTGAATACTAACCCATTCCACCCACTCCACACACAGCAAGTCAGTGAACACTAATCCAATCCACCTTCTCCACTCATTGCAAGTAAGTGAACACTAACCCATTCCACCCTCTCCATCTGGAGCAAGTCAGTGAAAACTAACCCATTCCACCCTCTCCACCCACAGTAAGGCAGTGAACACTAACCCATTCCACCCTCTCCACCCACAGCAAGTCAGTGAACACTAACCCATTCCACCCTCTCCACTTGGAGCAAGTCAGTGAACACTAACCCATTCCACCCTCTCCATCTGGAGCAAGTCAGTGAACACTAACCCATTCCACACTCTCCATCCACAGCATGTCAGCGAACAATAACCCATTCCACCCTCTCCACCCACAGCAAGTCAGTGAACACTAACCCATTCCACCATCCCCACCCACAGCAAGTCAGTGAACAATAACCCATTCCACCATGTCCACCCACAGCAAGTCAGTGAACACTAAACCATTCCACCCTCTCCACTCACAGCAAGTCAGTGAACACTAACCCATTCCACCATCTCCACCCACAGAAAGTCAGTGAACAATAACCCATTCCACCCTTTCCACATACAGCATGTCAGTGAACACTAACCCATTCCACCCTCTCCACCTGGAGCAAGTCTGTGAACACTAACCTATTCCACCCTCTCCACCCACAGCAAGTCTGTGAACACAAAACCATTTCACTCTTTCCACCCAGTGCAAGTCAGTGAACACTAACCCATTCCACCCTCTCCACTTGGAGCAAGTCAGTGAACACTAACCCATTCAACCAACAACCACCCACAGCAAGTCAGTGAACACTAACCCATTCCACCCTTTCCACCAACAGCAAGTCAGTGAACACTAACCCATTCCACCCTCTCCACCCAGTGTAAGTCAGTGAACACTAACCCATTCCACCCTCTCCACCCACAGCAAGTCAGAGAAAACTAAGCCATTCCACTCTCTCCACCTGGATCAAGTCTATGAACACTAAACCATTCCACCCTCTCCACCCACAGCAAGTCAGTGAACACTATCACATTCCACCCTCTCCACCTGGAGCAAGTCTATGAACACAAACCTAATCTACCCTCTCCACCCGGAGCAAGTCAGTGAACACTAACACATTCCACCCGCTCCACACACAGCAAGTCAGTGAACACTAATCCAATCCACCCTCTCCACTCATTGCAAGTAAGTGAACACTAACCCATTATACCCTCTCCACCCACAGCAAGTCAGTGAACACTAACCCATTCCACCCTCTCCACCCACAGCAAGTCAGTGAACACTTACCCATTTCACCCTCTCCACCCACAGCAAGTCAGTGAACACTAACCCATTCCACCCTCTCCACCTGGAGCAAGTCAGTGAATACTAATCCATTCCACCCTCTCCACCCACAGCAAGTCAGTGAACACTAACCTATTCCACCATCTCCACCCACAGCAAGTCAGTGAACACTAACCCATTCCACCCTCTCCACATACAGCAAGTCAGTGAACACTAAGCCATTCCACCCTCTCCACCTGGAGCAAGTCAGTGAACACTAACCCATTCCACCCTCTCCACCCACAGCAAGTCTGTGAACACGAACCCATTCCAAACTCTCCACCCACAGCAAGTCAGTGAACACTAACCCAATCCACACTCTCCATCGACAGCAAGTCCGTGAACACAAACCCATTCCAAACTTTCCACCCACATCAAGTCAGTGAACACTAACCTATTCCACCCTCTCCACCCACAGCAGGTCAGTGAACACAAAACCAATTCACTCTCTCCACGAACAGCAAGTCAGTGAACACGACCCCATTCCAGCCTCTCCACCTGGAGCTAGTCTATGAACACTAACCCATTCCACCCTCTCCACCCACAACAAGTCAGTGAACACTAACCCATTCCAACCTCTCCACCCACAACAAGTCAGTGAACACTAAACCATTCCACCCTCTCCACCTGGAGATACTCTATGAACACTAACCTATTCTACCCTCTCCACCCGGAGCAAGTCAGTGAACACTAACCCATTCCACCCTCTCCACCCACAGCAAGTCAGTGAACACAAAACCAATTCACCCTCTCCACTAACAGCAAGTCAGTGAACACTAACCAATTCCACCCTCTCCACCTGGAGCAAGTCTATGAACACTAACCCATTCCACCCTCTCCACCCACAACAAGTCAGTGAACACTAACCCATTCCAACCTCTCCACCCACAACAAGTCAGTGAACACTAAACCATTCCACCCTCTCCACCTGGAGATAATCTATGAACACAAACCTATTCTACCCTCTCCACCCGGAGCAAGTCAGTGAACACTAACCCATTCGACCCTCTCCACCCACAGCAAGTCAGTGAATACTAACCCATTCCACCCACTCCACACACAGCAAGTCAGTGAACACTAATCCAATCCACCTTCTCCACTCATTGCAAGTAAGTGAACACTAACCCATTCCACCCTCTCCATCTGGAGCAAGTCAGTGAAAACTAACCCATTCCACCCTCTCCACCCACAGTAAGGCAGTGAACACTAACCCATTCCACCCTCTCCACCCACAGCAAGTCAGTGAACACTAACCCATTCCACCCTCTCCACTTGGAGCAAGTCAGTGAACACTAACCCATTCCACCCTCTCCATCTGGAGCAAGTCAGTGAACACTAACCCATTCCACACTCTCCATCCACAGCATGTCAGCGAACAATAACCCATTCCACCCTCTCCACCCACAGCAAGTCAGTGAACACTAACCCATTCCACCATCCCCACCCACAGCAAGTCAGTGAACAATAACCCATTCCACCATGTCCAGCCACAGCAAGTCAGTGAACACTAAACCATTCCACCCTCTCCACTCACAGCAAGTCAGTGAACACTAACCCATTCCACCATCTCCACCCACAGAAAGTCAGTGAACAATAACCCATTCCACCCTTTCCACATACAGCATGTCAGTGAACACTAACCCATTCCACCCTCTCCACCTGGAGCAAGTCTGTGAACACTAACCTATTCCACCCTCTCCACCCACAGCAAGTCTGTGAACACAAAACCATTTCACTCTTTCCACCCAGTGCAAGTCAGTGAACACTAACCCATTCCACCCTCTCCACTTGGAGCAAGTCAGTGAACACTAACCCATTCAACCAACAACCACCCACAGCATGTCAGTGAACACTAACCCATTCCACCCTTTCCACCAACAGCAAGTCAGTGAACACTAACCCATTCCACCCTCTCCACCCAGTGTAAGTCAGTGAACACTAACCCATTCCACCCTCTCCACCCACAGCAAGTCAGAGAAAACTAAGCCATTCCACTCTCTCCACCTGGATCAAGTCTATGAACACTAAACCATTCCACCCTCTCCACCCACAGCAAGTCAGTGAACACTATCACATTCCACCCTCTCCACCTGGAGCAAGTCTATGAACACAAACCTAATCTACCCTCTCCACCCGGAGCAAGTCAGTGAACACTAACACATTCCACCCGCTCCACACACAGCAAGTCAGTGAACACTAATCCAATCCACCCTCTCCACTCATTGCAAGTAAGTGAACACTAACCCATTATACCCTCTCCACCCACTGCAAGTCAGTGAACACTAACCCATTCCACCCTCTCCACCCACAGCAAGTCAGTGAACACTTACCCATTTCACCCTCTCCACCCACAGCAAGTCAGTGAACACTAACCCATTCCACCCTCTCCACCTGGAGCAAGTCAGTGAATACTAATCCATTCCACCCTCTCCACCCACAGCAAGTCAGTGAACACTAACCTATTCCACCATCTCCACCCACAGCAAGTCAGTGAACACTAACCCATTCCACCCTCTCCACATACAGCAAGTCAGTGAACACTAAGCCATTCCACCCTCTCCACCTGGAGCAAGTCAGTGAACACTAACCCATTCCACCCTCTCCACCCACAGCAAGTCTGTGAACACGAACCCATTCCAAACTCTCCACCCACAGCAAGTCAGTGAACACTAACCCAATCCACACTGTCCATCGACAGCAAGTCCGTGAACACAAACCCATTCCAACCTCTCCACCCACATCAAGTCAGTGAACACTAACCTATTCCACCCTCTCCACCCACAGCAAGTCAGTGAACACAAAACCAATTCACTCTCTCATCTAACAGCAAGTCAGTGAACACGACCCCATTCCAGCCTCTCCACCTGGAGCTAGTCTATGAACACTAACCCATTCCACCCTCTCCACCCACAACAAGTCAGTGAACACTAACCCATTCCAACCTCTCCACCCACAACAAGTCAGTGAACACTAAACCATTCCACCCTCTCCACCTGGAGATAGTCTATGAACACTAACCTATTCTACCCTCTCCACCCGGAGCAAGTCAGTGAACACTAACCCATTCCACCCTCTCCACCCACAGTAAGGCAGTGAACACTAACCCATTCCACCCTCTCCACCCACAGCAAGTCAGTGAACACTAACCCATTCCACCCTCTCCACCTGGAGCAAGTCAGTGAACACTAACCCATTCCACCCTCTCCATCTGGAGCAAGTCAGTGAACACTAACCCATTCCACCCTCTCCATCCACAGCATGTCAGCGAACAATAACCCATTCCACCCTCTCCACCCCCAGCAAGTCTGTGAACACTAACCCATTCCACCATCTCCACCCACAGCAAGTCAGTGAACAATAACCCATTCCACCATCTCCACCCACAGCAAGTCAGTGAACACTAATCCATTCCACCCTCTCCACTCACAGCAAGTCAGTGAACACTAACCCATTCCACCATCTCCACCCACAGTAAGTCAGTGAACAATAACCCATTGCACCCTTTCCACATACAGCGTGTCAGTGAACACTAACCCATTCCACCCTCTCCACCTGGAGCAAGTCTGTGAACACTAACCCATTCCAAACCTTCCACCAACAGCAAGTCAGTGAACACTAACCTATTCCACCCTCTCCACCCACAGCAAGTCTGTGAACACAAAACCATTTCACTCTTTCCACCCAGTGCAAGTCAGTGAACACTACCCCATTCCACCCTCTCCACTTGGAGCAAGTCAGTGAACACTAACCCAATCCACCATCAACCACCCACAGCAAGTCAGTGAACACTAACCCATTCCACCCTTTCCAACAACAGCATTCAGTGAACACTAACCCATTCCACCCTCTCCACCCAGTGTACGTCAGTGAACACTAACCCATTCCACCCTCTCCACCCACAGCAAGTCAGAGAACACTAAGCCATTCCACTCTCTCCACCTGGAGCAAGTATATGAACACTAAACCATTCCACCCTCTCCACCCACAGCAAGTCAGTGAACACTATCCCATTCCACCCTCTCCACCTGGAGCAAGTCTATGAACACTAACCTATTCTACCCTCTCCACCCGGAGCAAGTCAGTGAACACTAACCCATTCCACCCGCTCCACACACAGCAAGTCAGTGAACACTAACCTATTCCACCCTCTCCACCCACAGCAAGTCTGTGAACACAAAACCATTTCACTCTTTCCACCCAGTGCAAGTCAGTGAACACTAACCCATTCCACCCTCTGCACTTGGAGCAAGTCAGTGAACGGTAACCCATTCCACCATCAACCACCCACAGCAAGTCAGTGAACACTAACCCATTCCACCCTTTCCACCAACAGCAATTCAGTGAACACTAACCCATTCCACCCTCTCCACCCAGTGTAAGTCAGTGAACACTAACCCATTCCACCCTCTCCACCCACAGCAAGTTAGAGAACACTAAGCCATTCCACTCTCTCCACCTGGAGCAAGTATATGAACACTAAACCATTCCACCCTCTCCACCCACAGCAAGTCAGTGAACACTATCCCATTCCACCCTCTCCACCTGGAGCAAGTCTATGAACACTAACCTATTCTACCCTCTCCACCCGGAGCAAGTCAGTGAACACTAACCCATTCCACCCGCTCCACACACAGCAAGTCAGTGAACACTAATCCAATCCACCCTCCCCACTCATTGCAAGTAAGTGAACACTAACCCATTCCACCCTCTCCATCTGGAGCAAGTCAGTGAAAACTAACCCATTCCACCCTCTCCACCCACAGTAAGGCAGTGAACACTAACCCATTCCACCCTCTCCACCCACAGCAAGTCAGTGAACACTAACCCATTCCACCCTCTCCACTTGGAGCAAGTCAGTGAACACTAACCCATTCCACCCTCTCCATCCGGAGCAAGTCAGTGAACACTAACCCATTCCACACTCTCCATCCACAGCATGTCAGTGAACAATAACCCATTCCACCCTCTCCACCCACAGCAAGTCAGTGAACACTAACCCATTCCACCCTCTCCATCTGGAGCAAGTCAGTGAACACTAACCCATTCCACCCTCTCCATCCACAGCATGTCAGTGAACAATAACCCATTCCACCCCAACACTCACAGCAAGTCAGTGAACACTAACCCATTCCACCATCTCCACCCACAGCAAGTCAGTGAACAATAACCCATTCCACAATCTCCACCCAAAGCAAGTCAGTGAACACTAAACCATTCCACCCTCTCCACTCACAGCAAGTCAGTGAACACTAACCTATCCCACCCTCTCCACCCACAGCAAGTCTGTGAACACAAAACCATTTCACTCTTTCCACCCAGTGCAAGTCAGTGAACACTAACCCATTCCACCCTCTCCACTTGGAGCAAGTCAGTGAACACTAACCCATTCCACCATCAACCACCCACAGCAAGTCAGTGAACACTAACCCATTGCACAATTTCCACCAACAGCAAGTCAGTGAACACTAACCCATTCCACCCTCTCCACCCAGTGTAAGTCAGTGAACACTAACCCATTCCACCCTCTCCACCCACAGCAAATCAGAGAACACTAAGCCATTCCACTCTCTCCACCTGGAGCAAGTCTATGAACACTAACCCGTTCCACCCTCTCCACCCACAGCAAGTCAGTGAACACTAAGCCAGTCCGCCCTCTCCACCAACAGCAAGTCAGTGAACACTAACCCATTCTACCATCTCCACCCACAGCAAGTCAGTGAACAATAACCCATTCCACCCTCTCCACATACAGCAAGTCAGTGAACACTAACCCATTCCACCCTCTTCACCAGCAGCAAGTCAGTGAACACTAACCCATTCCACCCTCTTCACCTGGAGCAAGTCTGTGAACACTAACACATTCCAAACACTCCACCCACAGCAAGTCAGTGAACACTAACCCAATCCACCCTCTCCAGCCACAGCAAGTCAGTGAAGCGAAACCCATTCCAAACTCTCCAACCACAGCAAGTCAGTGAACACTAAACCATTTTACTCTTTCCACCCATTGCGAGACAGTGAACACTAACCCATTCCACCCTCTCCACCCACAGCAAGTCAGTGAACATTAAACCAATTCACCCTCTCCACCAACAGCAAGTCAGTGAACACTAACCCATTCCACACTCTCCACCCAGTGTAAGTCAGTGAACACTAAACCATTCCACCATCTCCACCCACAGCAAGTCAGTGAACACTAACCCATTCCATCCTCTCCACCCACAGCAAGTCAGTGAACACTAACCCATTCCACCCTCTCCACCCACAGCAAGTCCGTGAACACTAACCCATTTCACCCTCTCCACCCACAGCAAGTCAGTGAACACTAACCCATTCCACCCTCTCCACATACAGCAAGTCAGTGAACACTAAGCCATTCCACCCTCTCCACCTGGAGCAAGTCAGTGAACACTAACCCATTCCACCATCTCCACCCACGGCAAGTCAGTGAACACTAACCCATTCCACCCTCTCCACATACAGCAAGTCAGTGAACACTAAGCCATTCCACCCGCTCCACCTGGAGCAAGTCAGTGAACACTAACCCATTCCACCCTCTCCACCCACAGCAAGTCTGTGAACACTAACCCATTCCAAACTCTCCACCCACAGCAAGTCAGTGATCACTATCCCATTCCACCCTCTCCACCTGGAGCAAGTCTATGAACACAAACCCATTCCACCCTCTACACCGACAGCAAGTCAGTGAACACTAACCCATTCCACCCTTTCCACCAACAGCAAGTCAGTGAACACTAAGCCATTCCACTCTCTCCACCTGGAGCAAGTCTCTGAACACTGAACCATTCCACCCTCTCCACCCACAGCAAGTCAGTGAAAACTATCCCATTCCACCCTCTCCACCTGGAGCAAGTCTATGAACACTAACCTATTCTACCCTCTCCACCCGGAGCAAGTCAGTGAACACTAACCCATTCCACCCGCTCCACACACAGCAAGTCAGTGAACACTAATCCAATCCACCCTCTCCACTCATTGCAAGTAAGTGAACACTATCCCATTCCACCCTCTCCATCTGGAGCAAGTCAGTGAAAACGAACCCATTCCACCCTCTCCACCCACAGTAAGGCAGTGAACACTAACCCATTCCACCCACTCCACCCACAGCAATTCAGTGAACACTAACCCATTCCACCCTCTCCACTTGGAGCAAGTCAGTGAACACTAACCCAATCCACCCTCTCCATCTGGAGCAAGTCAGTGAACACTAACCCATTCCACCCTCTCCATCCACAGCATGTCAGTGAACAATAACCCATTCCACCCTCTCCACCCACAGCAAGTCAGTGAACACTAACCCATTTCACCCTCTACAACTGGAGCAAGACAGTGAACACTAACCCATTCCACCCTCTCCACTTGGAGCAAGTCAGTGAACAATAACCCATTCCACCCTCTCCACCCACAGCAAGTCAGTGAACACTAACCCATTCCACCATCTCCACCCACAGCAAGTCAGTGAACAATAACCCATTCCACCATCTCCACCCACAGCAAGTCAGTGAACACTAAACCATTCCACCCTCACACTCACAGCAAGTCAGTGAACACAAACCCATTCCACCATCTCCACCCACAGCAAGTCAGTGAACAATAACCCATTGCACAATCTCCACCCACAGCAAGTCAGTGAACACTAAACCATTCCACCCTCTCCACTCACAGCAAGTCAGTGAACACTAACCTATTCCACCCTCTCCACCCACAGCAAGTCTGTGAACACAAAACCATTTCACTCTTTCCACCCAGTGCAAGTCAGTGAACACTAACCCATTCCACCATCAACCACCCACAGCAGGTCAGTGAACACTAACCCATTCCACCCTCTCCACCCAGTGTAAGTCAGTGAACACTAACCCATTCCACCCTCTCCACCCACAGCAAGTCAGAGAACACTAAGCCATTCCACTCTCTCCACCTGGAGCAACTCTATGAACACTAATCCATTCCATTCTCTCCACCCACAGCAAGTCAGTGAACACTAAGCCAGTCCGCCCTCTCCACCAACAGCAAGTCAGTGAACACGAACCCATTCCACCATCTCCACCCACAGCAAGTCAGTGAACAATAACCCATTCCACCCTCTCCACATAGAGCAAGTCAGTGAACACTAACCCATTCCACCCTCTTCACCAACAGCAAGTCAGTGAACACTAACCCATTCCACCCTCTTCACCAACAGCAAGTCAGTGAACACTAACCCATTCCACCATCTACAACCACAGCAAGTCAGTGAACACTCACCCATTCCACCCTCTCCACATACAGCAAGTCAGTGAACACTAACCCATTCCACCCTCTCCACCTGGAGCAAGTCAGTGAACACTAACCCATTCCACCCTCTCCACCCACAGCAAGTCTGTGAACACTAACCCATTCCAAACTCTCCACCCACAGCAAGTCAGTGATCACTAACCCATTCCACCCTCTCCACCTGGAGCAAGTCTATGAACACAAACCCATTCCACCCTCTAAACCCACAGCAAGTCAGTGAACACTAACGCATTCCACCCTCTCCACCCACAGCAAGTCAGTGAACACTAACCCATTCCACCCTCTCCACCTGGAGCAAGTCTATGAACACTAACCCATTCCACCCTCTCCACCCACAGCAAGTCAGTGAACAATAACCCATTCCACCCTCTCCACCCACAGCAAGTCAGTGAACACTAACCCATTCCACCCTCTCCACCTGGAGCAAGTCTATGAACACTAACCTATTCTACCCTCTCCCCCCACAGCAAGTCAGTGAACACTAACCCATTCGACCCTCTCCACCCACAGCAAGTCAGTGAACACTAATCCATTCCACCCACTCCACCCACAGCAAGTCAGTGAACACTAACCCATTCCACCCTCTCCAACCACAGCAAGTCAGTGAATACTATTCCATTCCACCCTCTCCACCCAGTGTAAGTCAGTGAACACTAACCCATTCCACCCTCTCCACCCACAGCAAGTCAGTGAATACTAACCCATTCCACTTTCTCCAATTGGAGCAAGTCAGTGAACACTAACCAATTCCACCCTCTCCACTTAGAGCAAGTCAGTGAACACTAACCCATTCCAGCCTTTCCACCCACAGCAAGTCAGTGAACAATAACCCATTCCACCATCTCCACCGACAGCAAGTCAGTGAACACTAAACCATTCCACCCTCTCCACTCACAGCAAGTCAGTGTACACTAACCCATTCCACCATCTCCACCCACAGCAAGTCAGTGAACAATAACCCATTCCACCCTCTCCACATACAGCATTTCAGTGAACACTAACCCATTCCACCCTCTCCACCTGGAGCAAGTCTGTGAACACTAACCCATTCCAAACTCTCCACCAACAGCAAGTCAGTGAACACTAACCTATTCCACCCTCTCCACCCACAGCAAGTCTGTGAACACAAAACCATTTCACTCTTTCCACCCAGTGCAAGTCAGTGAACACTAACCCATTCCACCCTCTCCACCCACAGCAAGTCAGAGAACACTAAGCCATTCCACCCTCTCCACCTGGAGCAAGTCTATGAACACTAACCTATTCTACCCTCTCTACCCGGAGCAAGTCAGTGAACACTAACCTATTCCACCCGCTCCACACACATCAAGTCAGTGAACACAAAACCATTTCACCCTCTCCACCAACAGCAAGTCAGTGAACACTAACCCATTCCACCCTCTCCACCCACAGCAAGTCAGAGAACACTAACCCATTCCACTCTCTCCACCTGGAGCAAGTCTATGAACGCTAACCCATTTGACCCTCTCCACCCACAGCAAATCAGTGAACACTAACCCATCCCACCCACTCCACCCACCGCAAGTCAGTGAACACTAATACAATCCACCCTCTCCACCCACAGCAAGTCAGTGAACACAAACCCATTTCACCCTCTCCACCTGGAGCAAGTCAGTGAACACTAACCCATTCCACCCTCTCCATCTGGAGCAAGTCAGTGTACACTAACCCATTCCACCCTCTCCACCCACAGCAAGTCAGTGTATACTAACCCATTCCACCATCTCCACTCACAGCAAGTCAGTGAACAATAACCCATTCCACCTTCTCCACCCACAGCAAGTCAGTGAACACTAACCCATTCCACCCTCTCCATCTGGAGCAAGTCAGTGAACACTAACCCATTCCACCCTCTCCAATCACAGCATGTCAGTGAACAATAACCCATTCCACCTTCTCCACCCACAGCAAGTCAGTGAACACTAATCCATTCCACCCTCTCCACTAACAGCAAGTCAGTGAACACTAACCCATTCCACCCTCTACACCCACAGCAAGTCAGTGAACAATAAGCCATTCCACCCTCTCCACCCACAGCAAGTCATTGAACACTAACCCATTCCATCCTCTCCATCCACAGCAAGTCAGTGAACACTAACTGTAGAATTCGCAATATATCGCGATTTTATTAATAAGGAGAAAAGCACATAGTTTCGTTCAAACAGCTTTTATTTCAGCAGAATGCTGTCAGGTTTTCAAAGTGGACACAAGCAGCTTGTAAAATGGCCGCTGTGCCTCGTGGCAGAACATTCTAGACTTTTCAACAGGCAGACAAGATGGCGTTCCAATAAACATTTGTGCAAGATCGATTAAGACTCAGCACATTGAAGATAATACACGAGACATCATGGGTTCACAGTATACACATAAATACTGAAATCGGTCTCCCAGGTGCGAATGAGGGCTGTTGTACCAAGTAATCAAGAACCCATCCAAAGACATTAATATGTAAAATCCCAACGACTCTACGATGAGAGAGCCGTTAGCGGGTAGTTACAGAAAACACTTGGTAGCCCCAAAACCCCTCCAGGGAGAACACCGACCAATTAAACAATGGGAGAAATATTAACAGGTACTCAGACAATTACGAGTAGCCCCGAAACCCATTAAAATGAAGATCACCCTATACAAGACATTTGAGCGCCAAACCCTAACAAAGGAAAAGACATTAAGGTTGGGCGGGAAACGGAAGATTTTGCACTATAATTACAAGCTCCAAACCGTCCATCTTTCTCTTGACTCTTATGCTCTTGGCTCTTATTCGGTTGACTCTTATCCTGCTGGTGTTTATCCTCGTGGCTGCTCTTGACTCGCCGTCTTGTTCCTGCTTGCCTCGTGTCTCTTTTCAAAAGACTGTTGAACTTTATGATCCGCTCGGATCTACCTCGTGTCGTGTCGCGAAGACCTGTGTAGAACTTGGCTCTGAAGCCTTGAAGTGGGCGCACCATCCCGATAAGTCGGTAAACGGTGTTGGAACCGAAGGCCCGAGATGAGATGAGATGAGATGAGATGAGATGAAAAGAGAAGAAGACCATACTTATCGCTACGGTCAGTAAGCCCCGACCGCGCCTGTAGGTCGAATAGACATTTTCCTTGCCAGGAAGACTTCTTTGAGTTCTACAGAACTGACACAGGAAGACTATTTTTCGAATTTTATCGAACCGGTGTGAGGGCACAGGAAGACTCTTCTTTGAGTGGAGTCGGAACTCCGAGGACAACACAGATCTTCATGACAGCAGATGTTCCAGCCTGCTAGCCGGAGCAGAAACGAGTAAACAAGTGGGGCCAGGAGACCCCCTGATCGACACGTGGGCGCTGCGGTGAAAAACATCCGATCAGAGTTTTCGGAATTCTCCGAGTTATCACAAGTGGTGAGCATGAGTCTCGAATCCTACGAATCTAGCTTAGGACAGATATAGATAGGGGAGGGTTTTAAGTATTAAGGATAATTGTAATGTGTGCCCCCATTTACGATGAGTCGTTCGTTCCTCGTTTCCCTGAAATTAATTATATAACTGCGTGTAAGATTGTACTGTCATTAATCTGTGCTTATGACATGTATTTCATAATCTTAAATATTATGCAATAAAGATTTTTCCATTTCGTACCATTCAACCGAGTCTACCTGAGTTTCATCTCCATTATTACTCTCGCATCTAAGTCCAGTGTCTAGAACCGTAAGGGCGAGTGGGTCAAACCACTCACAGGTGTCTAGTGCTCCCAGACTGGCTGGAGACCAGAACAGGCGACAAGGCCTAACCTCGCACTAGCACCCGGGCTGCACAGAGCCACCCGAATCTCACAGGCTGAGAGACGAAAACCCTTACAGAAAATGGCGACCGCGGCAGGACACTGGCAGCGAGAGGGTAATGTGTTAGATCTTGGTGTGAATGTACGAAATGTCATGCAGGAAAAGATAGCAGATTATGTGTTCGGAAAGGTAAATTTAACTAAGAAATGGATAAGTGACCTGTTAGCAGATAAGTGTCCACTAGAGGCAGCCGAGAGGTGGACAGATAGTAAGGAACATAAAAAGACAGTCGAGAAAGCGGTCTGGTTAATGTGTTATAAAAGGCAGGTCCAGATTTCAAACCAGGTCATTACAGCGCAAACAGCTCGGATCAGGCATTTAGAGGAGGAAATGGATGAGAAAGTCTCTGGAGGGGAGTTGCTCATTAGGAATTTAAGGCGCTGCACCGAGAACGCCAGGAAATCACCAGTCACCATAAAGCAAAAATAGATTACCTTGAGTGTCAGGTCACTGAGGCAAAGTTAAGTGAGGGCAGACTAAAGGAACGATGTGCCCGCCAAGCTGCCCAAATAAAAGCCCAGGAAGAGAGCTTAACGGGGGTTAGGGCGGCATATAAGATGGCCCTTGAGGATAAGTTTCAGGGGGCCGATCATAGCGTCTGCCAAAAGGAGATAGAGCACCTTAAAAGGGCCGTGAACAAAGCACACGGCATGGTGTGCCTTATCAGTCCGTCAGCACACCAGCCACTAGTAGATGAGGAGTCTCAGAAATTCCCACCAAGTAAAGCAAAGGAAGTATTAGCCACTACGCCCTCCGCGCCACCCAGCTATTCGGAAACCTGGGTAAGGGAGGAAGTAGTAGAAGAAACGAAAGAGCCCACTGAGGGAGAAGTGGAAAAGGGACCGTTGTGTCCAGTTACGGGTATAAAAAGGGGCCCAAACAGAAACGGTGGGGAGGAACCAGGGGATCTCCTCAACCAGCTTGTGTTGCCTCACAGCTCACACCAGCTGAGAGTTATGATAAATCACGTACGGAAGCTGACCGAGTCAGACGACCCTTCCGTACATTTCAGAGAAGTTGAGCAAACCGCAGCCATTAACGGCTGCGATGATGGGGAAACAGCAAAAATGCTGTTATTTTCGTTAGGCAGTGCAATCCTTCAGTGTCTCTCGGACGAGAGCAAGAGGGGAACCAAGACCTATGAGGCATTAAAAAATGAGGTCCTAGAAGTGTTGGGGACGGACGATGAAGGTCCGTTTGTTAGAGTGGGACAGACAGTGCAGATGGAGGGAGAACCCCCGAAGGTTTTTGCCGACAGGCTGTGGCCAGTATATCAGCGCAGCTGTCCAGGTGCGCCAGAGCGCGACGCTGTGGACGGCGTCGGTTTAACTCATTGGCTCAGGTGTATAGTAGCCAACAGTTTGCCAGCCGTCAGAGAGCAGGCAAAAGCGTGGTTTGATCCCACTGACCCCAACATTACGGAAGAGTCGGTCTTAAATCGACTCACGGTAGGATACCGCAATATAAGGGGTATGGGAACACGTCCCCTTAAGGGAAAAGTACATGAGGTATGACCCGCAGCCCCAGCTCAAAGGGAGTGGCATCAGGAGGGTAACCGCGCCCCGCAGGCAAGTAATGCTTGTTACGGGTGTGGGAGGACAGGGCACTGGCGCAAGAACTGCAGGAACCCTTGGAAGGATTCCAGGGATAAAAATCCCGCAGCCCGAGCCCAGATGCCTGTCTCTGTTAGGGAAGCTAGTGCACCCACCCCTCCCGACGACCTCGAAACAGTGTTGGGAGCCATGCGCAACTTCATGAGTGCACATGGAAAAGTGGCGGTTGCTACCGGCGCCGTAGGTGCCACAGGCCCGTCTAACCATACCCAATGACTAGAGCCCGCGCAGCCCGTCTACCTGTGTCCGCTCAGCTATAATGCGTGGAAGCGACCCCTGGTGGAAATGGAGGTAGAGAAACAGAAGGGTAGTTATTTGTTGGACACGGGAGCTTCTTGCACCGTGATTCATACAGATAGCCCTTTTGACTCACCGCTATCTACCAAGGTCCCATTCACATTAGCGGGGTTCACGGGAAAAGAACAGGCTGGCACGTTCTCCCTTCCGCTATCCATTCATTTGGGAGCACTTCACATCAAGTGGAAGTGCATATTGATGGAATGGCAGGAGGGGGGTGGAAGAGGTATCCTCGGGTCCGATCTCCTATCAGGGCACGGGATCCTCGTGGACCTCAGAAATCACTGTCTCTGGGGGGCTAAGAGTGAAAAAGGCGAGGTAGTGGTAATTCCGGGGGAGGAAGAAACAGGGGTCCTGTGTACCATGCAGCCATCCGGAGGCTATGACCTCGGGCTTATGGTCGCAGATGTCCCAACGGACATGCAAACGTACGTGTCAGATAATATGCACGCGTTTGCAACCCACAAGCACGATTGTGGGAGGGTTACCGGGTTTGAGGTCAGCGTAGATGGGGACCCCATGACCCGGCCCCAAAAGCCGTATAACTTCCCCAAAGAAGCAAAACCCGACATGGAGACAGCAATGTCCTCCTTGGTGCAGCAGGGCGTGTTGAGGCCAATAGCCACACACGTGAACTCCCCATTATGGCCGGTTAGGAAGCCGGATAATTCGTGGAGGGCCACGGTGGACTACAGAGTCCTTAACAGTAACATTCCCGCCTGCGCGCCCACGGTAGCAGCAGTTGCTGACCTAATAGGGAGTATCCCAGCGTCCGCGACCACGTTCACGGTGCTGGATATCTCGAACGGTTTTTGGTCCATCCCGCTGCGGCGAGAGGACCAGTACAAGTTTGCCTTTACTTTCAAAGGACAACAGTACACGTGGAACTGTCTGCCACAGGGTTTCCACAATAGCCCCAGTATTTTCCATCAGTGTATGGCAGGAAGTTTAAAGGAGTTTAGTCAGCCCAATCAGATAGTGCAGTACGTGGATGATTTGCTCCTATTTACGGATTCAAGGGAGGAGCATGGACCACTGCTGGCCGAGTTATTGGAGCTGCTAGCGAGAAAGGGTTTTAAAGTAAACCCTAAGAAAGCACGTATCGGTCAGCAGGAAGTAAAATTCCTGGGGCTGACCATTCGCGCTGGGGAAAGAGCCATAGATAAGGCTAGGAGGGAGTCGGTGCAAGAGTTACCGATTCCTAACAACATAAGGGGTGTGAGGTCCTTCTTGGGACTGACCGGTTACTGCAGGGATTTTATCGAAGACTATGCGGCCACAGCGGCGCCGCTCCTCCGACTCCTCCATAAGGGAATGGAGTGGTCTTGGGACGAGGGCTGCCAAGCAGCCTTCGAGAAGTTAAAAAGGGATCTGCAGACCGCGCCAGCCTTAGGGGCCATAGATGGGGGGAAGGAGTTTTTCCTGGAGGTAGCTGCCAGCGGGGACAGCTTGAGCGCTGTGCTGCTCCAAGAGCGTCACGGCAAGCTGAGGCCGGTTGTCTATTCGTCCAGGGTGTTAACGGATGTGGAGAGAAGTTTCTCCAATTGCGAAAGGCACCTTTTAGCCACGCATTGGGCTGTGAAAAGATCAGCGATCTTCACAGGGCTCTCTCCCATCACTCTCCTCACCCATCACACACCAACTAAGATGCTTCTAGATGGGAGAATTAAAGATGGGACCGTAAGCAGCGTGCGCATTGCGCGCTGGACCCTTCTTCTTTCCCAGATGGATCTTAGAGTAAAAGGTCTTTGCGAGCCCAGGCTTGCGGCCAATTTGGTATACCCCGGTACAGCCCACCGATGTTCGGTGGAAGGGGTGTGGGACGTCAACATAGGTTTGCGGGCCGGGATACATCCCACTGGGCGCGAGATTTATGTTGATGGTTCCAGCACAGTATCTGCTGGCGAACGACTCACAGGGTGTGGAGTTTATGACCCTGCGGCAAACCTTGCCCTGGCGATCAAGCTCCCTAGCACCATGAGCGCGCAGCAGGCTGAGCTGTCTGCCGTGGTGTACGTTGTTACCCACCCAGACATTTTCCCAACCCCATACACGATTTGCTCGGACAGTATGTTCACATGCAATTCGTGTACGGAATACCTGGCCATTTGGTCCCGCCGTGGATACACCTCCGCGGACGGGCGACCTTTAACGGTGAAGCCCTTGCTGGAAAAGATCCTAGCAGCAGTAGGGGAGGAAGGGGAGATTTTCATCCATAAGGTGAAGGCTCACTCCTCCACAGAGCCCCGAGGGGAGGGCAACCAGCAGGCGGATGCGCTAGCCAGGGAAGGTGCCCGCAACGGCATTTTCTGGGACCCCTATGGGACCAGACCCATGGCAGCGATCCAAGGCAGGGACGGGAATCCCGGGAACTCCAGGGTAGCATTGCCCCTAGACCTTAAGACCGTCCAAACCCAGGATCCCGCCCTAAAAGCAGTCCTAAAAACCATTGCTGAGGGGAAGCAAGTAGAGAGTCCGTACAGTACGGCAACCCTCTCAGTGAAGGAAGGCATGCTGTTCCGCGAGGAGCAGTGGGTTGTGCCGCAGCAGCACAGGAGGGAATTCCTCCAGTTGGCTCACGAGGGACCAGGGGCAGGGCACCCCGGGCCCGAGGTTACCTGGCAACGGGTAGAGCAAGCGGGATGGTGGCCAGGGCTCAGGGAACAGGTCCGCGAGTTCTGTGCAAACTGTCTCGTGTGCGCTGCAAACAACCCAGACCCCCAGAAAAGGAAAGTGCCCATGGGGCACGTAAGAAGGGTAGAGGGACCATGGCAGTCGATACAGATTGACTATATAGGGCCCCTGCCCACCACCCAGGGAGGCTATAAATACTGCCTCGTCTTGGTGGATGTGTTTTCCAAATGGGTGGAAGCCTTCCCCTGTCGAACAGCTACGGCACTGGGTACTGCAAAAATCTTGGTCAGGGAAGTGTTCTCGCGGTGGGGACTTCCCCGTTTTGTGGAGTCAGACCAAGGGAGTCATTTCACCGGCCAGGTGATGCAGAACACCCTCATGCTTTTGGGCATTGAAGGGAAATGGCACGTAGCGCACAATCCCCAGTCATCCGGGATTGTTGAACGCATGAACCGGACCCTGAAGGAGAAATTGAGGAAAGAGACTAGGAACTCGCCCCAAAAATGGGCGGAAGTTCTGCCTTTAGTCCTCATGGGGGTCCGGGCCAGTCAGTCAAAAAGTACGGGGTACTCCCCGCACGAGGTGATGACTGGGAGGCTCATGCGAACCCCCACCCATGTGCTAGCGCCGGTGCTCACTGAGGGTCAGCTCCAAGAGATGAGCAGGGACAAGTTCGCCCAGACCCTCTTGGAGCGCCTGAAGCAGGTTTATGAGCAGGCGGCTGGGAACATGGGAAGGCAGCATCAGGGCAATCGCCTGTTGCTGGAACCCCGCAAAACGCGGGAATGGGAAGTAGGAGACCAGGTTATGGTCAGAAACTACGCCAGAGTAGGGAGTCTGGAACCACTGTATATGGGACCCTACAATATTGTAGATAAGGCGAGTCCCATGGTATACGCCATAAAGGTACCTCGGCGCACTAAGTGGTTCCACGTAAACCAGTGCAAATTGTACAAGCCAGGTGCACAAGGGAAAACCACAGGGGCAAAACCTGCGAGTGGGGACTCGCAGCCCCAGGTAGGACCACAGGGCACACAGGCAGGCAAAGCAGCTTGCATCAGGGGAGGAGACATCCTGGAAAATTGTGAAACATTTTTGTGGGGTTGGGAGTCAGATGAGGGAGAGTTCCCGGAACTCGAGTCAGATGAGGATAGTGATGAGGACGAGTGGGAATCGGGGAACGCAAGGGTCGCCCCCGATTCAGGTATAGGGAGGACAGGGGCTGCAGATAGAGATCCACACAGGGTGGACACCGAGGCTGCAGGTCCCGAACACAGGAGGGAGGAGCTAGGGGAGGCGGAGCCAGCCACTGTGGGACCACAGGGCGGGACGGCGGAAACCTCAGAGCCCGAGCCGCCCGCCTTGAACGTCCTGCCCTCGGGGGACGTAGAGACTGCGAGTGGAGGTTCGCCTGCTGGGCCGAGCAGGGCGGTACCACAAGCTGCAGGTCCCGAGGTCAGGGAGGCGGAGTCAGGGGAGACGGAGCCAGCGACTGTGGTGGGACCACAGGTCGTCCCGGTGGAAGTCTCGGAACCCGGTCCGTCGGTCCTGGGATTCCTGCCCCCGACAACTCCTCGTAGGTCAAGTCGGGCACCCCAGCCCAGGAAAATGTGGTCATGTCCCCAGACTGCCCCAAGGCGCAGGCTTAAGGTTAAGGCAGCCCAGGAAGGGCCCAGTCCCATCGCAGCAGCAACAGGCTGCGGCAGATCAAAGGAAGGGGTCAGTGCCCTCCCACCGTCGGGAAGAGCTCGCAGCAGCCTTCTCAGAATTTAAAGGGGCCGCCCTGAGAACGGGCGGCGCTGTACAGTAATAAGTTTAGGATAAGTTTCTAAGTTTATAGTTTAAGGTTAAGAATAAGTTTATAGTTTTAAAATCGGTTTAAGTTTGTAGTTTAATTTTAACAGAAAATGGTAAAATGATGGGAGCTTTAGAGATAGGTCTAGTTAAAGTTTATTTAGTGAACATTGAAGTTTACGTGAGGCGAGGTCAGGGGACCCGCTCACCCTTCACAAAAGCCAGAGACTCTTGCGAGGCTGGCTACCTCATTCTATCTGATCACAGGAACCAAGGAAGGATGGAACGAATTCTAGTATTGCTCGCGGCAATCGGATGTGGATTGGCCTATCGAGGCCGCACCAAGGATGTCGTGGTGTTTGGATGCTCCGGGGACACGGCCCCCATCGCGGTGGATGGGACCGGAAGACGGGAGGCTGAGGAGACCACCACCTATTTCCACAAGGGAAGGTGGCCAGGATGGCTGGGAACGAACTCAACGGAGTATTCCAGCACATCGGGGTTTGCCTACCAAGAGACTTCTTTAATGTGCCCCAAAGTAAGGATCATCGCACCCAGGATCAGCGTCACCGTCGGCAAACGGATTTGTTTGACTTGTAATGGGAATGTCCCATTGAGCCGATGGTGGTGGCTGCGAAAGCTGAGCAAAAACATGAGGAACTCTTCGGTCGAGTGAGAACGACTGGGTAATAATACCCATCGGACAATTACGGGGACAAACGGACAAGTGAGAGTCTGTTGGGACAAATGGTGGGAACCGGATGAGGGAATTTATGTATGCATGTGGGGGTCAAAGTACGCTTGCCCCAAAGGCATCTCCATATTTTTCATTAATCAATGGCAGGATAACGGACAGGGGATGAGGTGGGATGCGAGCACCCGGGGGTGCGGAGCCCCATACTCTTCGATCCCGGTAAATGCCACTGAGCTCATTACGCGCCCACGCAAAGCCCCGCCCACGATTCCGGTGGTTCTAGCTGAAGAGGAAGGGTGCCCTAAAACTAGTAAGGGACCCGGGAATGGTTTGGTACTGGTCCCCACAGACCAGATACTATTTCAGGGGGTACATTACGCGGTGGCCTCGGTGATTTTAAATCTCACCGAGGTGCGGTTACCAGAGTGGTGCCCCAAAAAGACGGAACAGTTGTATCAGGTCCTGTTGACCAAGATGTTCAGACAATTTTACGAATTCGATTTCGCGGAAATTGATAAAACAAGTTTGTACACTGCACCACATGAAGTTTTTGATCAAGTGGGGAGGCAAAGAAGGGGTGTAGTGAACGACGCGTTCACTGCTTTTAACACGGGTACATCTGTGGTCAACGCTCTAGACAGTGTGGAGCTGCAGACCCAGATTAATGGTTTAAAGACACAATTAAAAGACATTCTAACAGATGAAAATAAGGTGGTTGGGTCGGGTTTACACGAGCCATGACTCTCCATTTAAAATAAATAATAGGTGAACTAGAGAAACACGCGAGAACGGTAAATGCCCTGATTAGGGAAGATCGGAATGCATCCGATCAAGCTGCGCAGAATGAGGTGTGCGTGCTTTACGGGGCGTGGTTACTGGGCGAGGGCCGCAGTAATTTGGAGGATTTAAAACAAGGTTTGGTCCCGTCCTGGATAAGTAACAAACACCTGCGGGCGCTCCACCCTTTTCAGAATGCTTTAAGCCCGTGCCAGCTCAGGCTAGCTTCAGAAGCATACCCAGTCCCCGTGGACTGCGGACGATCAAACCATACTATCATGGGTATAGTACTACGTATGCCGGTTTTGGGCGACACAGCAAAGCCCGCCCCGGTGTATCGGGTAGAGAACATTGGTGTCATTCAGGGGGGAGCCCACATTCGCTATGCAGCGGTTCCACCCTACGTCATCCGCTGGGAGCAAACGATGACAGGTACAGATCTCTCTGGTTGTCGTGGCAGGGGAGCACACATAATACTGTGTCCCCAGCACTTGAATGCCTTTTTAACACCACAGTGCGGGTTCAGAACGGCTGACGCCAAGTCCATGAATTGCACCATGGAGGCAATGGCACAAGATCATGTGCCTCCGCAGGTAGCATACATCGGGGGTGGAACATATTGTGTTACCACTGCAGCGCAACACTACCAGCATGGAAACCGTAGCCGGTGTCCGGTGAGTGACAGCAGTTTCTGTTTCAAACCCAGGGCGGAAGTTCAAGTAGCACAACGGCGAATTGTCCCAATCCCTGAACCATCCACTGTTCATCTAACAGTAAAAGAGAATTTCACCGACTTGCAGCGATTCGTCGCGCATTTCGGATACCTCATTCCCCCTCTCCCTGAACACCTCACCAAGCTTTTAAAAGCCGTCGCGGTGTCACAGAAACATTTTTACACACTAGAACAGAAAACTGTCGAAATAGGGACCGACATTCTGGATATAGTAATTCCATCGTGGTGGAATCTGTTCACCAATATTGAAGTGCCTTCATGGATCAGAATAGCCTCCCACATTTTAGTTGTATGTCAAGTGTTTATTGTAGTGTACCTATTGATCGTACATTGTAAAAGAGGCAAACACCTCACCAAGCATGAAAACACGGGAGAGTGGCGAGAACGTTACGTGCGCGAGCACGATGAAAGCACCGTGTAATCGCAAAATGGCGTCACTCCCGCTCGCCACGTGCGCCTCGGAAGTTTGTACTCGATCATGATTTTCAAAGACTGTAAATACGTTTGGAACTCGACATGTGTTAAGAGTTGGTGTTGATTATTTTGGTGATGGTGTTGTAGTTAAAAATGATTGTTTGGTTTTGGTTTTGGTTTTCCTTTCCCTAAATAAAAAGATGAATATACAGGTGATACGAGAGGCATCGGCCTGGTTACGCCGGGAAGGAAAACAAGTGGTGTAAGTTTAAAGGCAAATAATGCCAACGGTGATATATAAAATGTAATGGGATTAAATTTTCTGGATTCGGAGAAAATCGAGATAATATTGCTCACCACATTATTTTTGATACGATAAGCGGAGTTATTCGCATCAACAGGAGGGACTGTAGAATTCGCAATATATCGCGATTTTATTAATAAGGAGAAAAACACATAGTTTCGTTCAAACAGCTTTTATTTCAGCAGAATGCTGTCAGGTTTTCAAAGTGGACACAAGCAGCTTGTAAAATGGCCGCCGCGCCTCGTGGCAGAACATTCTAGACTTTTCAACAGGCAGACAAGATGGCGTTCCAATAAACATTTGTGCAAGATCGATTAAGACTCAGCACATTGAAGATAATACACGAGACATCATGGGTTCACAGTATACACATAAATACTGAAATCGGTCTCCCAGGTGCGAATGAGGGCTGTTGTACCAAGTAATCAAGAACCCATCCAAAGACATTAATATGTAAAATCCCAACGACTCTACGATGAGAGAGCCGTTAGCGGGTAGTTACAGAAAACACTTGGTAGCCCCAAAACCCCTCCAGGGAGAACACCGACCAATTAAACAATGGGAGAAATATTAACAGGTACTCAGACAATTACGAGTAGCCCCGAAACCCATTAAAATGAAGATCACCCTATACAAGACATTTGAGCGCCAAACCCTAACAAAGGAAAAGACATTAAGGTTGGGCGGGAAACGGAAGATTTTGCACTATAATTACAAGCTCCAAACCGTCCATCTTTCTCTTGACTCTTATGCACTAACCCAATTCCACCCTCTCCACCTTGAGCAAGTCAGTGAACACTAACCCATTCCACCCTCTCCACCTTGAGCAAGTCAGTGAACACTAACCCATTCCACCCTCTCCACCTGTAGCAAGCCAGTGAACACTAACGTATTCCAGCCTCTCCACCCACAGCACCTCAGTGAACACTAACCCATTCCACCCTCTCCACCCACAGCAAGTCAGTGAACACTAACCCATTCCTCCCTCTCCACCTAGAGCAAGTCAGTGAACACTAACCCATTCCACCCTCTTCACCAACAGCTTTCATTCTTACACCTATTCGAGGTTAGTTAATAGAAAAACAATGATTCACATTTCTGTTCTGCAGTGTCTGCATTATCTAAACTGCAGCCTAAGCAAGTTGGTCTTTTGTCTAATTATACCCCTGTCTCCATGCCTTCGGGAGATACTTTGACCTTTATTATAGTCCTTTAAGCAGTTCAACTAATCTTAAACATAACAACTGATTTGCCCTTACATTATTACAATTAATTTTTTTAACTTTTACACACCCTCTCCACCAACAGCAAGTCATTGAACACTAACCCATTCCACCCTCTCCACCCACAGCAAGTCAGTAAACACTAACCCATTCCACCCTCTCCATCCACAGCAAGTCCGTGAACACTAACCAATTCCACCCTCTCCAGCTGGAGCAAGTCAGTGAACACTAACCCATTCCACCCTCTCCACCCACAGCAAGTCCGTGAACACTAACCCGTTCCACACTCTCCAGTTGGAGCAAGTCAGTGAACACTAACCCATTCCACCGTCTCCACCAACAGCAAGTCAGTGAACACTAACCCTTTCCACACTCTCCACCCACAGCAAGTCCGTGAACACTAACCCATTCCACCCTCTCCACCCACAGCAAGTCAGTGAACACTAACCCATTTTACCCTCTCCACCCACAGTAAGTCAGTGAACACTAACCCATTCCACCCTCTCCACCCACAGCAAGTCAGTGAACACTAACCCATTCCACCCTCTCCACCCACAGCAAGTCCGTGAACACTAACCCATTCCACCCTCTCCACCCACAGCAAGTCAGTGAACACTAACCCATTTTACCCTCTCCACCCACAGTAAGTCAGTGAACACTAACCCATTCCACCCTCTCCACCGACAGCAAGTCAGTGAACACTAAGCCATTCCACCCTCTCCACCCGGAGCAAGTCAGTGAACACTAACCCATTTCACCCTCTCCACCCACAGCAAGTCAGTGAACACTAACCCATTCCACCCTCTCCACCCACAGCAAGTCAGTGAACACTAACCCATTCCACCCTCTCCACCCGGAGCAAGTCAGTGAACACTAACCCATTTCACCCTCTCCACCCACAGCAAGTCAGTGAACACTAACCCATTCCACCCTCTCCACCCACAGCAAGTCAGTGAACACTAACCCATTCCACCCTCTCCACCCGGAGCAAGTCAGTGAACACTAACCCATTTCACCCTCTCCACCCACAGCAAGTCAGTGAACACTAACCCATTCCACCCTCTCCACCCACAGCAAGTCAGTGAACACTAACCCATTCCACCCTCTCCACCCGGAGCAAGTCAGTGAACACTAACCCATTTCACCCTCTCCACACACAGTCAGTCAGTGAACAATAACCCATTCCACCCTCTCCACCTGGAGCAAGTCAGTGAACATTAACCCATTCCACCCTCTCCACAAACAGCAAGTCAGTGAACACTAACCCATTTCACCCTCTACACCTGGAGCAAGTCAGTAAACACTAACCCATTCCACCCTCTCCACACACAGCAAGTCAGTGAACACTAACCCATTTCACCCTTTACAACTGGAGCAAGTCAGTAAACACTAACCCATTCCACCATCTCCACCCACAGCAAGTCAGTGAACACTAATCCATTCCACCCTCTCCACCCACAACAAGGAAGTGAACACTAACACATTCCACCCTCTCCACCAACAGGTTTCATTCTTACACCTATTCGAGGTTAGTTTATAGAAAAACAATGATTCACATTTCTGTTCTGCAGTGTCTGCATTATCTAAACTGCAGCCTAAGCAAGTTGGTCTTTTATCTAATTATACCCCTGTCTCCATGCCTTCGGGAGATACTTTGACCTTTACTATAGTCCTTTAAGCAGTTCAACTAATCTTAAAAATTACAACTGATTTGCCCTTACATTATTACAATTAATTTTTTTAACATTTACACAACCTCTCCACCAACAGCAAGTCATTGAACATTAACCCATTCCACCCTCTCCACCGACAGCAAGTCAGTAAACACTAACCCATTCCACCCTCTCCATCCAGAGCAAGTGCGTGAACACTAACCAATTCCACCCTCTCCAGCTGGAGCAAGTCAATGAACACTAACCCATTCCACCCTCTCCACCAACAGTAAGTCCGTGAACACTAACCCGTTCCACACTCTCCAGTTGGAGCAAGTCAGTGAACACTAACCCATTCCACCGTCTCCACCAACAGCAAGTCAAGGAACACTAACCCATTCCACACTCTCCACCCACAGCAAGTCCGTGAACACTAACCCATTCCACCCTCTCCACCCACAGCAAGTCAGTGAACACTAACCCATTTCACCCTCTCCACCCACAGCAAGTCAGTGAACACTAACCCATTCCACCCTCTCCACCCACAGCAAGTCAGTGAACACTAACCCATTCCACCCTCTCCACCCACAGCAAGTCAGTGAACACTAAGCCATTCCACCCTCTCCACCCGGAGCAAGTCAGTGAACACTAACCCATTTCATCCTCTCCACCCACAGCAAGTCAGTGAACACTAACCCATTCCACCCTCTCCACCCACAGCAAGTCAGTGAACACTAACCCATTCCACCCTCTCCACCCACAGCAAGTCAGTGAACACTAAACCATTCCACCCTCTCGAACCACAGCAAGTCAGTGAGCACTAACCCATTCCACCCTCTCCACCCACAGCAACTCAGTGAACATTAACCCATTCCACCCTCTCCACCCACAGCAAGTCAATGAACACTAACCCATTCCACCCTCTCCACCTGGAGCAAGTCAGTGAATACAAACCCATTCCACCCTCTCATACCCACAGCAAGTCAGTGAACACTAACCCATTCCACGCTCTCCACCCACAGCAAGTCAATGAACACTAACCCATTCTACCCTCTCCAAACACAGCAAGTCAGTGAACAATAACCCATTCCACCCTCTCCACCCACAGTAAGTAAGTGAACACTAAACCATTTCAACCTCTCCACCCACAGCAAGTCAGTGAACAAAAACCCATTCCACCCTCTCCACCAACAGCAAGTCAATGAACACTAACCCATTCCACCTTCTCCACCCACAGCAAGTCAGTGAACACTAACCCATTCCACCCTCTCCACTCATCGCAAGTCAGTGGAAACTAACCCATTCCAGCCTCTCCACCCACAGCTAGTCAGTGAACACTAACCCATTCCACCCACTCCACTCACAGCAAGTAAGTGAACACTAACCCATTCCACCCTCTCCACCCACAGCAAGACAGTGAGCACTAACCCATTCCACCCTCTCCCCTCATCGCAAGTCAGTGAACACTAACCCATTCCACCCTCTCCACCCACAGCAAGTCAATGAACACTAACCCATTCCACCCTCTCCACCCACAGTAATTCAGTGAATACTAACCCATTCCACCTTCTCCACCCACAGCAAGTCAGGGAACACTAACCCATTCCACCCTCTCCACCCTCAGTAGGTCAGTAAACACTAAACAATTCCATCCTCTCTACCCACAGCAAGTCAATGAACACTAACCCATTCCACCCTCTCCACCCACAGCAAGTCAGTGAACACTAACCCATTCCACCTTCTCCACCCACAGCATGTCAGTGAGCACTAACCCATTCCACCCTCTCCACCCACAGCAAGTCAGTGAACATTAACCCATTCCATCCTCTCCACCCACAGCAAGTCAGTGAATACTAAACCATTCCACCCTCTCCACCTGGAGCAAGTCAGTGAACACTAACCCATTCCACCCTCTCCACCCACAGCAAGTCAGTGAACACTAACCCATTCCACCCTCTCCACCCACAGCAAGTCAGTGAACACTAAGCCATTCCACCCTCTCCACCCGGAGCAAGTCAGTGAACACTAACCCATTTCACCCTCTCCACCACAGCAAGTCAGTGAACACTAACCCATTCCACCCTCTCCACCCACAGCAAGTCAGTGAACACTAACCCATTCAACCCTCACCACCAACAGCAAGTCAGTGAACACTAACCCATATCACCCTCTCCACCCACAGCAAGTCAGTCAACACTAACCCATTCCACCCTCTCCACCCACAGCAAGTCAGTGAACACTAACCTATTCCACCCTCTCCACCCGGAGCAAGTCAGTGAATACTAACCCATTCCACCCTCTCCATCTGGAGCAACTCAGTGAACACTAACCCATTCCACCCTCTCCACCCACAGCAAGTCAGTGAACAATAACCCATTCCACCTTCTCCACCCACAGCAACTCAGTGAACATTAACCCATTCCACCCTCTCCACCCACAGCAAGTCAGTGAATACTAAACCATTCCACCCTCTCCACCTGGAGCAAGTCAGTGAACACTAACCCATTCCACCCTCTCCACCCACAGCAAGTCAGTGAACACTAACCCATTCCACGCTCTCCACCCACAGCAAGTCAGTGAACACGAACCATTTCCACCATCTCCTCCCGGAGCAAGTCAGGGAACTCTAAGACATTCACCATCTCCACCTGGAGCAAGTCAGTGAACACAAACCCATTCCACCCACTCCACCCACAGCAAGTCAGTGAACACTGACCCATTCCACCCACAGCAAGTCAATGAACACTAACCCATTCCACCCTCTCCACCTGGAGCAAGTCAGTGAATACAAACCCATTCCACCCTCTCATACCCACAGCAAGTCAGTGAACACTGACCCATTACACCCACAGCAAGTCAATGAACACTAAACCATTCCACCCTCTCCACCTGGAGCAAGTCAGTGAATACAAACCCATTCCACCCTCTCATACCCACAGCAAGTCAGTGAACACAAACCCATTCCACCCTCTCCACCCAGAGCAAGTAAGTGAACACAAACAAATTCCACCCTCTCCACCCACAGCAAGTCAGTGAACACTAACCCATTCCACCCTCTCCACCCACAGCAAGTCAGTGAAAACTAACCCATTCCAGCCTCTCCACCCACAGCTAGTCAGTGAACACGAACCCATTCCACCCACTCCACTCACAGCAAGTAAGTGAACACTAACCCATTCCACCCTCTCCACCCACAGCAAGACAGTGAGCACTAACCCATTCCACCCTCTCCACTCATCGCAAGTCAGTGAACACTAACCCATTCCACCCTCTCCACCCACAGCAAGTCAATGAACACTAACCCATTCCACCCTCTCCACCCACAGTAAGTCAATGAACACTAACCCATTCCACCTTCTCCACCCACAGCAAGTCAGTGAACATAACCCATTCCACCCTCTCCACCCACAGCAAGTCAGTGAACACTAACCCATTCCACCCTCTCCACCCACAGCAAGTCAGTGAGCACTAACCCATTCCACCCTCTCCACCCACAGCAACTCAGTGAACATTAACCCATTCCACCCTCTCCACCCACAGCAAGACAGTGAATACTAAACCATTCCACCCTCTCCACCTGGAGCAAGTCAGTGAACACTAACCCATTCCACCCTCTCCACCCACAGCAAGTCAGTGAACACTAAGCCATTCCACGCTCTCCACCCAAAGCAAGTCAGTGAACACGAACCATTTCCACCATCTCCACCCGGAGCAAGTCAGTGAGCACTAACCAATTCCACCCTCTCCACCCACAGCAACTCAGTGAACATTAACCCATTCCACCCTCTCCACCCACAGCAAGTCAGTGAATACTAAACCATTCCACCCTCTCCACCCGTAGCAAGTCAGGGACCTCTAAGACATTCACCATCTCCACCTGGAGCAAGTCAGTGAACACAAACCCATTCCACCCACTCCACCCACAGCAAGTCAGTGAACACTGACCCATTCCACCCACAGCAAGTCAATGAACACTAAACCATTCCACCCTCTCCACCTGGAGCAAGTCAGTGAATACAAACCCATTCCACCCTCTCATACCCACAGCAAGTCAGTGAACACAAACCCATTCCACCCTCTCCACCCACAGCAAGTCAGTGAACACTAACCCATTCCACCCTCTCCTCCCACAGCAAGTAAGTGAACACAAACCCATTCCACCCTCTCCACCCACAGCAAGTCAGTGAACACTAACCCATTCCACCCTCTCCACCAACAGCAAGTCAATGAACATGAACCCATTCCACCTTCTCCACCCACAGCAAGTCAGTGAACACTAACCCATTCCACCCTCTCCACTAATCGCAAGTCAGTGAAAACTAACTCATTCCAGCCTCTCCACCCACAGCTAGTCAGTGAACACTAACCCATTCCACCCACTCCACTCACAGCAAGTAAGTGAACACTAACCCATTCCACCCTCTCCACCCACAGCAAGACAGTGAGCACTAACCCATTCCACCCTCTCCACTCATCGCAAGTCAGTGAACACTAACCCATTCCACCCTCTCCACCCACAGCAAGTCAATGAACACTAACCCATTCCACCCTCTCCACTCACAGTAAGTCAGTGAATACTAACCCATTCCACCTTCTCCACCCACAGCAAGTCAGTGAACACTAACCCATTCCACCCTCTCCACCCACAGCAGGTCAGTGAACACTAAACCATTCCATCCTCTCCACCCACAGCAAGTCAATGAACACTAACCCATTCCACCCTCTCCACCCATAGCAGGTCAGTGAACACTAAACCATTCCATCCTCTCCACCCACAGCAAGTTAATGAACACTAACCCATTCCACCCTCTCCACCCACAGCAGGTCAGTGAAAACTAACCCATTCCACCCTCTCCACTCACAGCAAGTCAGTGAACACTAACCAATTCCACCCTCTACACCCACAGCAAGTCAATGAAAACTAACCCATTCCACCATCTCCACCCACAGCAGGTCAGTGAAAACTAACCCATTCCACCCTCTCCACCCACAGCAAGTCAGTAAACACTAACCCATTCCGCCCTCTCCACCAACAGCAAGTCAGTGAACATTAACCAATTCCACACTCTCCACATACACCAAATCAGTGAACACTAACCCATTCCACCCTCTCCAACCACAGCAAGGCAGTGAACACTAACCCATTCCACCCACTGCACCCACAGCAAGTCAGTGAATACTAACCCATTCCACGCTCTCCATCTGGAGCAAGTCAGTGAACACTAACCCATTCCACCCTCTCCACCCACAGCAAGTCAGTGAACACTAACCCATTCCACCCTCTCCAACCACAGCAAGTCAGTGAGCACTAACCTATTCCACTCTCTCCACCCACAGCAAGTCAGTGAACACTAACCCATTCCATCCTCTCCAACCACAGCAAGGCAGTGAACACTAACCCATTCCACCCACTGCACCCACAGCAAGTCAGTGAATACTAACCCATTCCACGCTCTCCATCTGGAGCAAGTCAGTGAACACTAATACATTCCACCCTCTCCACCCACAGCAAGTCAGTGAACACTAACCCATTCCACCCTCTCCACCCACAGCAAGTCAGTGAACACTAACCCATTCCACCCTCTCCACCCACAGCAAGTCAATGAACACTAAGCCATTCCACCTTCTCCACCCACAGCAAGTCAGTGAACACTAACCCATTCCACCCTCTCCACTCATCGCAAGTCAGTGAAAACTAACCCATTCCACCCTCTCCACCCACAGCTAGTCAGTGAACACTAACCCATTCCACCCACTCCACTCACAGCAAGTAAGTGAACACTAACCATTTCCACCCTCTCCACCCACAGCAAGCCAGTGAACACTAACCCATTCCACCCTCTCCACGCACAGCTAGTCAGTGAACAGTACCCCATTCCACCCACTCCACTCACAGCAAGTAAGTGAACACTAACCCATTCCACCCTCTCCACCCACAGCAAGACAGTGAACACTAACCCATTCCACCCTCTCCACTCATCGCAAGTCAGTGAACACTAACCCATTCCACCCTCTCCACCCACAACAAGTATGTGAGCACTAACCCATTCCACCCTCTCCACCCACAGCAAGTCAGTGAACACTAACCCATTCCACCCTCTCCAGCCACAGCAAGTCAGTGAACACTAACCCATTCCACCCTCTCCACCTACAGCAAGTCCGTGAACACTAACCCATTCCACCCTCTCCAACCACAGCAAGTCAGTGAACACTAACCCATTCCACCCTCTCCACCTACAGCAAGTCCGTGAACACTAACCCATTCCACCCTCTCCACCTACAGCAAGTCCGTGAACACTAATCCATTCCACCCTCTCCAACCACAGCAAGTCAGTGAACACAAACCCATTCCACCCTCGACACCTGGAGCAAGTCAGTGAACACTAACCCATTCCACCCTCTCCATCCACAGCAAGTCAGTGAACCCTAACCCATTCCACCCTCTCCACCCACAGCAAGTCAGTGAACACTAACCCATTCCACCCTCTCCACCCACAGCAAGGCAGTGAACACTAACCCATTCCACCCTCTCCACCTACAGCAAGACCGTGAACACTAACCCATTCCACCCTCTCCAACCACAGCAAGTCAGTGAACACAAACCCATTCCACCCTCTCCAACCACAGCAAGTCAGTGAACACAAACCCATTCCACGCTCTCCACCCACAGCAAGTCAGTGAACACTAACCCATTCCACCCTCTCTACACACAGCAAGTCAGTGAACACTAACCCATTCCACCCTCTCCACCCACAGCAAGTCAGTGAACACTAACCCATTCCACCCTCTCCACCTGGAGCAAGTCAGTGAACACAAACCCATTCCACCCTCTCCATCCACAGCAAGTCAGTGAACACGAACCCATTCCACCCTCTCCACCTGGAGCAAGTCAGTGACCACTAACCCATTTCACCCTCTCCACCCACAGCAAGTCAGTGAACACTAACCCATTCCACCCTCTCCACCCACAGCAAGTCAGTGAACACTAACCCATTCCACCCTCTCCACCCGGAGCAAGTCAGTGAATACTAACCCATTCCACCCTCTCCACCCACAGCAAGTCAGTGAACACTAACCCATTTCACCCTCTCCACACACAGCAAGTCAGTGAACAATAACCCATTCCACCCTCTCCACCCACAGCAAGTCAGTGAACATTAACCCATTCCACCCTCTCCACACACAGCAAGTCAGTGAACACTAACCCATTTCACCCTCTACACCTGGAGCAAGTCAGTAAACACTAACCCATTCCACCCTCTCCACACACAGCAAGTCAGTGAACACTAACCCATTTCACCCTTTACAACTGGAGCAAGTCAGTAAACACTAACCCATTCCACCCTCTCCACCCACAGCAAGTCAGTGAACACTAATCCATTCCACCCTCTCCACCCACAACAAGTAAGTGAACACTAACACATTCCACCCTCTCCACCAACAGGTTTCATTCTTACACCTATTCGAGGTTAGTTTATAGAAAAACAATGATTCACATTTCTGTTCTGCAGTGTCTGCATTATCTAAACTGCAGCCTAAGCAAGTTGGTCTTTTATCTAATTATACCCCTGTCTCCATGCCTTCGGGAGATACTTTGACCTTTACTATAGTCCTTTAAGCAGTTCAACTAATCTTAAACATTACAACTGATTTGCCCTTACATTATTACAATTAATTTTTTTAACTTTTACACACCCTCTCCACCAACAGCAAGTCATTAAACACTAACCCATTCCACCCTCTCCAACCACAGCAAGTCAGTAAACACTAACCCATTCCACCCTCTCCAACCACAGCAAGTCAGTGAGCATTAACCCATTCCACCCTCTCCACCCACAGCAAGTCAGTAAACACTAACCCATTCCACCCTCCCCATCCAGAGCAAGTCCGTGAACACTAACCAATTCCACCCTCTCCAGCTGGAGCAAGTCAGTGAACCCTAACCCATTCCACCCTCTCTACACACAGCAAGTCAGTGAACCCTAACCCATTCCACCCTCTCCACCCACAGCAAGTCAGTGAACACTAACCCATTCCACCCTCTCCACCCACAGCAAGTCAGTGAACACTAACCCATTCCACCCTCTCCACCTACAGCAATTCCGTGAACACTAACCCATTCCACCCTCTCCAACCACAGCAAGTCAGTGAACACAAACCCATTCCACCCTCTCCAACCACAGCAAGTCAGTGAACACAAACCCATTCCACGCTCTCCACCCACAGCAAGTCAGTGAACACTAACCCATTCCACCCTCTCTACACACAGCAAGTCAGTGAACACTAACCCATTCCACCCTCTCCACCCACAGCAAGTCAGTGAACACTAACCCATTCCACCCTCTCCACCTGGAGCAAGTCAGTGAACACAAACCCATTCCACCCTCTCCATCCACAGTAAGTCA